>JAJPUD010002027.1:63868-213495 GCA_023553655.1 Myrmecobius fasciatus | reverse complement strand
CCTGTGGAGATGGAATAAATTTATGTCCAAAGAAGAAATGGAACTCTTAATTGAACACCAGATAGATCATTTTTACTATATTAAGTTAAAAAGTTTTTGTACAAACAAAACCAATGCAGTCAAGATTAGGAGGGAAGCAATTACCTGGGAAATCATCTTTACATTTAAGGGTTCTGATAAAGGTCTCATTTCTAAAATATATAGAGAATTGTCTCATATTTATAAGAATTCAAGCCATTCTCCAATCGACAAATGGTCAAAGGATATGAACAATTTTCAGATGATGAAATTAAAACTATTTCTAGTCATATGAAAAGGTGCTCCAAATCACTATTAATCAGAGAAATGCAAAGTAAGACAACTCTGAGGTACCACTACACACCTGTCAGATTGGCTAAAATGACAGGAAAAGATAATGATGAATGTTGGAGGGGATGTGGGAAAGCTGGGACACTGATACATTGTTGGTGGAACTGTGAATGCATCCAGCCATTCTGGAGAGCAATTTGGAGCTAGGCTCAAAAAGTTATCAAACTGTGCATACCCTTTGACCCAGAAGTGTTTCTATTAGGCTTATATCCCAAAGAAATTATGAAGGAAAGGACCCCACATGTGCAAGAATGTTTGTGGCAGCCCTTTTTGTAGTGGCTAGAAACTGGAAACTGAATGGATGCCCATCAATTGGAGAATGGCTGAACAAATTATGGTATATGAATGTCATGGAATATTATTGTTCAGTGAGAAACGACCAGCATAATAATTTCAGAGAGGCCTGGAGAGACTTACATGGACTGATGTTGAGTGAAATGAGTAGAACCAGGAGATCATTATACACGGCAACAGCAATACTATATGATGATCAATTCTCATGGACATGGTTCTCTTCAACAATGAAATGTTTTAAACCAGTTCCAATTGTTCAGTGAAGAAAGCCATATACACCCAGAGAGAGGGATGTGAAATGTGGACCACAACATAACATTTTCATGCTCTCTATTTATGTTTGCTTGCATTGTGTTTCCTTTCTCAGATTTTTTTTTCTTGTAGACACGATTTGTCTTGCACAACAATGATAAGTGTGGAAATATGTATACATATATTCGATTTGTCAAGTATTTTAACATAATTAACATGTAGTAGATTTCCTGCCATCTAGGGGAGGGGTGGGGAGTAGGGGGCAAAAATTTGTAACAGAAAGCTTTGTAAGAGTTAATGTTGAAGAATTACCCATACATATGTTTTGCAAATAAAAAGTTTTAATAAAAAAAATTATTACCAACAGCTAACAGTTCTCCTTAGAATTGTAAATTTTCTTCATTATTAATTCAAGATAAATGAAGACATCCAGTTGTTTAGAATGGGAATTTCCATTCTCACATTTGTTGAGTCTCTAGAAGCCTAATTTTTTTAAGTTGTTAGGATGATGAAAAGATATTGCTTTGTTACCAAGAGAAAAAAAAAGAAGAAAGCAAAGTTTAAACCTATCTCCATTTGTTAATATTTTCAAAAATATTTTTTCTCTCTTTTTCATTAAAATACAAACCAAATCCTTGTTGTATATGGAAACTTTCTGTCCCATTCAATTTTATTTCTTAGGTCTTTTATGTGTGTATTTGTATTTATATTCACACACACATACACACACACACACACACACACAAACACACACACACACATTAAACTGCTATCCAGACCATCACTAATATCTGTATAAGTTTTAAAGTACTACAATCAACTAAAACGAAATTTTGATAGACATTTGTTCACCCAGAAAAGTAGCTACACACATTCTCTTTTCTGACTGAAACAAACCATTATGCTTCTATAATAAATTTTAAAATTTTCCCTTTTACAAAAGCAGCAATGTTTTTGTTATTTATTTATTATTTATATTATACATTGGTGAATATAAACTCATATAAATGTTCAATTGAATCAGTTATCAGAATTGGACAACCAGATAGAACATTTGCTCATTTTCTATGTAAAAATAAAATAGGGCCAAACAATATCTTTCTTTAAATATGCCTTTAAAGTCACAGGAAACTTTTAGGTTCTATAAAACTCTACCATTGGGCTGCCCTAAATTAATGAAAATTCTTAAAACTAAATAACATCTAAAGACATGCTATACTATTACACATCAAATGTGTACAAGAGGGGGAAAAAGATCAACTAGTTTTTTTTTCATGTTTTTAAATATATTTTCTCCAATTACATGTTAAACTTTTAAACATTTTAAAATAATTTGAGTTTCAAATTCTATTTCTTCCTCTTCCTCCCCCTTCCCTGAGACAATAAACAATTTGGTATAGATTATGCATGTACATGCATGTAAAACATTTCCATATTAGTCATTTTGTATAAGAAGACTTGAATGGAAAAGAATGAAAGTGAAAAATGGCATTCTTCAGTCTATATCTAGATCATTTCTTTTTCTGAAGGCAGAATCTTTTCCAATGATTATCTAGCAACATATAATCTCAGAATTAAGAGACATTTCAGGGTGTATCTATTCAATTCAATAATAAGAATGATTTGTAATTACTTTATCAGTTTTTTGTGGATAGGCCTTTTACAAGTGTTTCTGAATATTTGAAAAATGTGATTTAAATATTTCCCCTGCAAAAACTGAAATCACTTCACTCTAAAGTGATTCAAAGTGAGGACAAAGGATTCTGATGAATAACTACTAAGCAATTGCAGCAAGTAAAAAAAATCAATATTGCAAGAACTATAGTAAAACAATAGTCAGTATTAGTAACACATAGCAATTATAGGATCATAGATTAGAGTTAGAAGGGACATTAGTCATCAAGTTCAACCTTTTCATTTTTTGTACAGATAAACAAACTGAGTCCCATAGAGGTAGGAAAGCCAGGATCTGAATGCAGGTTCTCTGATTCACTGTTGTTGTTTTCTCCATTGCACTGAACAAATTTAAATGGGAAAAGGGTCTAGTTGAAAGTTATACCTAACCAAGTAACAATAAATTTAAAATTCAATTTCCTCATCAATGTTATTTACAATAATTTCCTTGGCAAGTTACTTATATATAGATAATGTCGGGATGAATTCGTGTGTTAGGGCTAGATTGTGCCACAAACTCCGCTAAATATACCTAAAAACTGTACCAGTCTAAATAGTGGTGGGAAAATTCAGATCTGCAAAGGGTGCCAGATAGGGAGAGCTGCAGACATTGTGGAGCACACTTTCCAGCAGAGCACACCAGCAGGCGAGCAGAGGCTGGGCTACAAGACAAGAAGTCCCTCCCAGACTCATTCCAGGGCCCTGCAGGAAGTCCCGGTACAAACTGACAGCTTTGTTGGCTACTACCCAGTTCCAGATCACAGGGCTGATGGAGAACTTGCACAGGGAATGGTATTCCTCAGTAGGGACCCTCTGGGCTTCCTACAGAGACAGGAGGAAGTCAGAATGCCAGTGGAGTGGCTGGGACCCTAGACTGGGTCTCATTCCCACTATCTAATTCAGCTGACAGAGAAATAACCAAGGCAAGAATCCAAGGCCAAGGGGAAGAGCTTACAGATTGGTGATTTTGATCCAACAAGGCTCTCTAGCTTGTTAGGGTTGCTTGTCCTTTATTCTTGAAGAGGACTTATAACCCCGCCCGCAAGGATGTATCTCGGCTTGCATGTGAACTGGACCTACGTAAACCTGAACTGCACAAGGCCATGAGCCTCATGTTAGTCAAAGGAGTCCAGTGGCAAAACAAAAGTCCAGATGGCCCGTAATGGCCCAGGACACAGGGAGTGATCTTGGCCTTGATCACAAGATCTTTACTCTCTCAAACACATCTGCATCAGAAGGTGCAGGATCCTGACAGATTTAACCTGTATTTACTTCTCTGAAATTCTAGCAGCAATCTACTATTGCAAACCCACACCCAGGTCAGGAACTTGCAAAGCTTAGAGGAGGTTGGGAAGGGGAAGATGAAAAACAAATGAGAAGTTGCCCTGGATCAGATCAATTTGGGAACACTGAAAGTTTGAGGTCCCCAACCTGTTCCCAAGATCCTAGAATAACATACATAATAAACTTTCACAAAAGCAGCAACAGGGCCAGTTCAGACTTTTTCTCTAGAAGTATGGCAGATCTCAGCTCCAATAATAAGTCTTTAGTCAGGAAATGGGCTGGAAGAATGGGGAAACACAAGAAATCCATCATAAAAAGCTATTATGGTAGCAAGGCTCCTTAAGACACAAATATAGGAGAAAATGACTGCAAAACTTAGAAGCAATGTCTCTGAAAAACATAGCTTGAGAACAAAAATCTCAAAGAGATAAAGCAAGACTTTAAAAAAAATTTTAAATGTTTTTATATGGAATGAGGGAGGAAAATGGAAAATCAATGAGAGTTATAGAATTCAAAAGGGAATGATTAATAGCTTGGCAACATGGTATAAATCTCAGCTCAAACTACAACCCTACTGAAAATTAGAATGGACCCATGTCTTCATAATACACAAAGAAATATTAAAATAAAGCCAAAAGGCTAAGGAAATAGAAGAAAATTTAAGATTTCCAAAAGCAAAAATAACTGACCTATAAAGCAGACTGAGGAGGGAAAAATGACCTATACTTCCTATTTCTTTTTTTTAATGAGATTTTTATTTTTTAAAATACATGCATAGTTTTCAACATTTATCCCTGCAAAACCTTGTGTTCAAATTTTTCTCCTTCCTTACCACCTCCTCCCTCCCCTAAACAGCAAGCAATCCAATATAGGTTAAAGATGTGCAATTCTTCTAAACATATTTCCACATTTATCACAAGAAAAATATGATCAAAAAGGGGAAAAAATGGGAAAGAAAGAAATAAGCAAGCAAATGCCAATAATAAAGGATGAAAATAGTATGTTGTGATCGACATTCGGTCTACTTAGTCTTGTCTCTTGGTGTAGATGGCTCTATCACAGGTCTATTGGAATTACCCTGAATAACGTCATTGTTGAAAAGAGCCACCACAACCATCAGAATTGATCATCACATAATCTTGTTGTTGCTGTGTACAATGTTCTCTTAATTCTGCTCATGTCACTTAGCATCAGTTCATCTAAGTCTCTCCAGGCCTCTCTGAAATTATCCTGTTGGTCGTTTTTACAGAACAATAATATTCCATAACATTCATATACTATAACTTATTGTCATTCTCAAAACGATGGGCATCCACTCAGTCTCCAGTTCCTTGCCACCACAATAAAGACTGCTACAAACATTTTTGTCCATGTGGGTCCTTTTCTCTTTTTTATGCTCTCTTTGGAATACAGATCCAGTAAAGGAACTGCTGGATCAAAGGGTGTGCACAGTTTGATAGCCCTTTGGTCAAATCATTCTCCAGAATGTTTGGATCAGTTCACAACTCCACCAACAATGTATTAGTTAGACTCCTTATTTCAATAAATCTTAAAACTACCAGATCTCTAGTACCAGAGGACTATGTAAAAATAGAAAGACCCTACCAGTCATCTCCTGAATAAACTAGAAAATTAAAATTCAAAAAAAAAATCATGGGAAAAATCTAAAGCTTCCAGGTAAAAGAAAAAAGTCTTGTAAACAACTAGAAAGAAAGAATTCCACTATGGAGAAGCCACCATCAGGATAACATGTGATTTAGTAGCCACCAAAGTAAAGACACAGAGAACTTGGAATACACTATTCCAAAATACAAAGGATATACACTTACAGCCAAGAATAATCTATTCAGCAAAATTGAGAATAATGTTATGGGGGAGGGAAAGAATTTTTAATGAAATAAAGGACCTCCAAGCATTCCTAATGAAAATGCAAGAGTCGCAAAGAAACTTGAAAGTTCAAACACAGGAGTGAAGAGAAACATAAAATGGTGAATGAGATTTCAAAGAAAAAACAAAGATAAAATGCTTACATTCAAATATGGAAATATGATGCATGTACTCACTTTGAATCCTCTCATCATCAGATTAGTAGACCTAGTAGACAAGGCCTGGGAGTAGTTTTGTTATGTCTTGATGATCTGAAGAAAAAATAAAAAGAGAGGGGTATACACTAGAAGAAAAAGGGTAGTGAAAGGAAGGCTAGGGAAAATTATCTTATATAATCAAGATGCACAACTAGATATCTACACAAACAAGGAGTAGCTGAAGGTTTGGCTAATGCAAACTTCACTCTCATCTGAGCTTATCAAAAGCAAAATTATACATTTGCACAGCTGTGTAGAGAAATATATATCATTCATTAGGGAAATAGGAGAGAAGGGAAAGAAGGGAAAGTTAGAGGGTGGGCAGACTATGGAAAAGATTAGTCCTAATAAAAATAAACTCTAAAGATATACAAAAATAAGCCCATAAATTAGGGATCAAACAAATTATAGCATCTAAAATATTCTGAAATGGTATTGTACTGAACTCTTAATAAGTCTATGACTAACCAGAATTCCATAGGACTAATGATGAAATACATTGCCCACTTCCTGATAGAGAAGTAAGGGACTCAGAATGAAACAAATGCTGTTTTGGACATTGCCAATGTAGAAGGCTATTTTGATTTATGATAAATGTTTGTAATAGGTTTTATTTTTTTTCTTATTTTCTCAATGGCAGGGAGGGGTTCGGGGAAAGAATGTGAAGATATATATTGGCTGATTAAAGTAAATAAAATGTGTGAAAAGAAAAGGGATAGATTGTAAAGTCCAGAGCTATATTTTGGCTCCTTTAGGAAAAGGGAGATATCAGAGTTTACTCTATGAATAGAGTATGACATATTTACAAGAAAGGCAAGGGGAAATCACTTTGGGAACTGTGCAGAGGATGGATTGTAGTGAATGAATAGCTGGAATATGTTGTTTATATGAAAATCATAATGACAAAGCAAGCCTGACTGAAAAAAAAATTTAATTTCCAGGGAGATTTTTAAGGAATAATTCATTGTTACACAGTAGAAGCTAATATTTAAATACAAAACTGTATTTATTTAAATAAACTGAAACTCATTGCAATTTCTAGTATGAATATTCTGGATATAAATTTTTAAAAGTGGCAGCCAAATATCGCTCTTCTTCCCGTTTTCAAGAATTGCAAGAAGTAGAACCTTTAAGTATTCTCTACTAAGCATGACAAAAATAAATCTGCATAGCTTCTATTTACAGAATCTAATAGTTTTAAGAATTTCTGAGCATCCTTCCAACCAATCCCATTTATCCCACCTGAAAAAGAACCCATTTTTATAGTATATATTGCAAATGATCTTCCAACTTTTGCTGAGAAGTTCTAATGAGGAAAGAGAATCCAGTCCCTCTTGAGGCAGATTTTTTTCTCTCCTAGACAAATCTAACAATATCTAATCCTTATGCTGACCTCCTGAATCTGCCTCTCTACAAATTTTGCAACCCCTCTGGGGTTTCTATAATAATCAACTATTAATTTATGCTGAATGAAGATTGAAGGTAAAAAGAGAAGGGGGCAGCAGAGAATAAAGCAACAAGCATAAGCCTGGACCGACTCTGGGAGACAGTGAAGAAAAGCCTGCTGTGGCATGGCCCATAGGATTGCAGAGAGTTGGGCATGACTGAACCATCCCTGGAAGATATTTTATAATTCTCTATGGAATGTTTATGTCCCCATCTAGTTGAAGGGGAAGGGCAAGTATGTGGCACAGTGGATAGGGTGCCGTTTCTGAAGTCAGGAAGATCTGAGTTCAAATCCAGTCTCATATTTACTAACAGTGTGACCATGGGCAAGTCACTTAAGCCTTTCTGCCTCAGTTTCTCTATCTGTAAAATGATCTATAGAAAGAAATGGCAAGTCATTCCTGTATCTTTGTAAAAAAAAAAAAAAAAAAAAAACACCATCCCCACACTCAAATGGGGTTATATAGAGTCTGAAACAACTAAACAACAAAAAGTTGAAAGGAATCAGAACTGACCTTACATAAAATTCTAAAGTCTTCTAAAATTATCTTTTTTCACCCTTAGCTTTGATTTCTATTTTCTTTCTTCTACAGCAACTCTGGCCCATAATTCATTGCCAATTGTTTTCCTGTTTACATGCCAACTTGCAGGTCTGAAAGGAGGAAGGCTCTGTGCCTTAAGGAAAGACTAGGCTGGTGTGGAGGTCTGAGCCACATGGCCCCACCACTGTTTGGATACCGGGACTGCCAGTGCAGAGGCAACAGTAAATGCCTTCTAAAATTATAAGTATGAAAGGCGGGTCACTAAGGAACAGAACAAGTGCTGAATTCCTCATCAGGAATTCCCTGTACCACAGATCCAGCCTCATTCTAATACTAAAAGCATTATCCATGAATGTAGCCTAAAATTATTATTTTTATAATGAATATGAATAGAAAAAAATGCCTCTGATGAAAAACTACTAAAGGAAAAAATCAATAAATATCCACAACAATAAGCTAATAAATTTCTTTCCTAGAGTTCTCATGTTTAGAGTGACACAGAGATGACTTCCATGTGGGTAGCCATTTAGAACTGTTCCTGACCAATGTTTTTCATGTGGGGACTTGATAGTAAAAGAGCTTCTACTCCTTTCTCAACAGAAGAACTCTTCTCCTGATTCCTAGGCTCTGGAAGGTGGGACAGAGATACTGCCCTCTCCTACCCTGGGGCCTTGGGACTGGGCTGTCATTGTCCAACATGAGGCCCTCTGATGAAGAGCAGCACGGTGATCTGAGCCCAGAAAAAAATAAATGGTTGCAAAAGGAATCAGAAAACAGAGTGAAGTTAAGAGGAAATAAGGCAGCCTAGAGGAAAGAAGGAACTTATTAACAAAAGGAAAAGTGATTAAGAAAAGAATAAAAGGAAAGGGAAGGCTAGAGGAAGAAGGAAATTAATTTCTTATGAATGCAAAGTTTTCAACAGGAATAAAATGTTGTTCCTACATTATGAAAATCATATTATAAGTTTATAGAAAGATTACCACTTCCTTCTTTCACTTTCCTGAAATATACACTCCCTTCCTTAACTAAATTCCTACAGAAGGAAACATCAAGGGAAAAGAAAAACATACTGATATATAACTTTAAAGTAGCAAAAGAGGAAGACTAATGCTTACATCTGTTAAAAATTGTTAACTTCCTCCTTGTACAATAAAATAGTGATCAGTTTATTCTCCTAAGCCCAACAATGAGTGGAATAAACTTAGCTAGAAATGTATCTTTTGTGAGTAAAGTCCAAAGATCAGTTATTAAACATGCATGGGGATATGATGTGGAAAGCTATCAAGAAAGCAAGAACAAAAGTAGAATCTGGGGATGGGGATTGTTGAGGAAGAGAAGACCTGGAGTCAGACATGTCCTTCTGGGTGCCCTTGCTTCCATGAGAAAGATGTCAGTGGCTGCTCCAGATCTATTTCCAGTGAGTGGCAGTGGGGTGGGGTTCCATCAAAGACTTCTTTCAGGACCTAGAGCCCTCAGTACTCTAGGTTTGATGATCACTGAGCAGAACTCCTCTTTAGTTCAGAACCCCTAACCTTAATTCATCTTTCCTTTCTCTCCTTTGACCCTAGTTTCCGGACATATATTTTATATTTTCAAACACATTTGATATATTTAGTTGGAGGATAATATTTTAGCACCATACAATCCCCCTTTAGATGTGTTTCATTGAGTAAGAAAACTTCTATATTATTTTTATCTCTGGTAATTAATTTCCTTTTTAAAAAAAAAGTCATTAGAATGAATTCTCCTAATTAGTCATAGAAATCTTAAAACTCTAATGATATGACACATTTTATTATATCTTCAAAAAGCATTAGCTATGAATAAGATCTAAAATTGAGATTTTAAAAAATGATTTCCAAATGAAAACTCAGGGAAAAAATTCCATGAAAACAATATAGTGAATTTCTTACCAACCTGCCTCATGGGTAAAGTGGACTAAATGATCTCTTAGGTCTCTTTCTGTGTTCAATTCTAAATCTTGTAACCTCATTTAATTTTTAATCATCTATAATATATCATTCACAATACATGTTTTTCCCCTATAAAATCAAGGGAAAGATAATTTGTTGTGGGTTAGAACAAATTCATATGGGAAAACCCAAAATTCTATTTAAAAAGCAATCAGTGAAAATAAATATTGGATTTCTTCAAGTTAAATCTGAAAATCCATCACTGTAGATGCATTTTATTTTATTTGCTGCTTAACATATCTCAACAGTGAATCTATCATATCAACATAGTCATCATGATTCAAGCTGCAAATAATAGAGAGTGTCAGTGTCAATTTTGCTTTCTCACACTTGCTTCCCTTCACTTCATCTGATTTTAATAATCCCTGTCAAACCACAAACAGTCCAAATTACGTTCCTGACACAGAAGCTTTCAAGGAGGAGACAGAATCTCAACTTTCATTTAGTGACTACAAAAGAAAGCTGTCCAGCTGGACAAATATTATTTCCACACTTGACAATCTCTATAGTTAAGCATGCATTTTAATTTTAACTAAAGCTGCCAAGAGTTTGATACGAGCTTCTTGTTTAGTGTAGATTGACTCAGGATTAACAGACCAACAACTATAATTGTGTTGAAGGAACCCAGCATTTTCTGCTAAGAGATTCAATTCAACAAATATTTATTAAAAGGTAAATCATAAGCTGTAGCTGAGAGGCCAAAGAAGACACCCAGGAGATATTGTGGAGGAAATAATGTAGCTAATGTAGCTAAATTAGGAAGATGGCAATAAGTACTGTAGATTAGTATATAGCATAAAAAAATTACATGTGCTGGCTAAAGTTTTTAGGATGTTTTATAAATAAAATTAATTATGAAAGTTACTAGGTTTTCATAAATGAAGATGAAAGAGAAGAGAATGGAATATAATGCTGATTATTTTGGACAGATAAATGAAAGCAAAATAATCACTTAACACTAGACTTACAGAATGACCTTATTTTGTAATTGAAGAAAATTAAGACCAGTGCAGTTATACTCAATTATATTTAAATATAGAATATAAATATATTTATAATAATAATGATGATAAACATAAAAAGTGGCACATCTGGGATTCAAACTCAGTACTTCTGCCTCCAAATTCTATGATCTTTACACTGAACTATACTGCATCATACCAAAGTAAATTTGTTACCATAATTCACTATTTCACAGTTATCATTATTAATGCAATTTATTTTCTTGATGTAATAGTGAAAATACATTTATGTTCTATATTGTGAGATTATAAAGGGATTAAAAATTGAGAGGATGTCTACAGATATTGAATTTGAGGAAAACAAATTTGGAAATTGTTGAGGAAAAGCTGAATGAGAAAATGAGCTAAAAATGAAAAAAGACTCAATCTAAAGGAATTACTCAAACTGAAGAAAAAAGGAAGGAGGCTAAAGACTTGAAGACTCAAAAGAGAAAGAAAAGGATAAAGTGGTTGGTAAAACAAGGTAAGTGTAAAGGGAAGTAAGAAAAATAACAAAAGATACTGATAAAGAAAATAAAAACAAAGTATTTTTTTAAATGTTAGAAAAGAGAAAGTCTGTAATGAAAGAGTGCAGCTGTGTTAAAAGATTACTGAAAGGAAAATGTTTTGAAAGCTGTGAAATTGCTAAGATTTAGGAAAAAACTGTAAATTTTAACCAGCTACTTAGGAAATAAGAAGGAAATATCTATCATAAATTTTTTAAAATAAATTGATATTTTTTGTTTGTACATTGCCTTCATTTCCCATTAGATACCTCTCTCCTTTCTCATTCAGAGAATCGTTCCTTACAATAAAGAATTTTTTAAAATAAAAATAAAAAAGCTAATCACCAAAATAACCAACAAATAATTAAATTCAATAGTAAAATAGTACGATACTATGTTCTACATGCACAATCATCCATCCCCTCATTTCCACCTTTGCAAAGAAGGAAAGGAGGTACACCATTTTCAAATATCTTCTTTGGGACCAAACTTAGTCAGTAGGATTACTTATACTTACACACACACACACACACATACACACACACACACACACACACACACTTATTCAATTTCAGCATTTTTTCCATTTATATTATTATTGTGGTTGTAAGTACTTTTCCTGGTACCTTATTTAATTTTGCATCAGTTCATATATATGGGAAAACATATATATTTCCTATAGTCTTTATATTTACCACTTCATATTCATGTAATAAAATATGACTAACAATTATGCCAAATATGGGAATCTGCATTGTTTTGAAGTCTTTGCCCTACAAAAAATGCTGACATAAATATTTTGGTATCTATTGGAACTTTCTATCTTTGACATCCTTGGAATGTATTCCTAGCAAAAATATCTCTAGATCCAAGAACATGGACATTTTGATTTTTTAAAAAAACATAATTTCAGATTACTTTCTAGAAGGGTTACACCAATTTGCATCTCCACCAAAATAAGCCTATCTTTTTACAATTCCAACATTGACTATTCATATATCCTATCATCAAAAATTTGCTCAGCATGAGGTAAAATTTCAGAGTTAGTTTGATTTACTTTTTTATACTATTGATGAATTGCAGCAACCTTTCATTGGGTTATTTTTGTTACAATTTTGATTTTATTAATGTTTTATTTTTACATTACAAACATTATAGATAATTCCCACCTTATAAAAAGTGTCCTGTAACAAAGTTAAACTATACAATCATCTCATGAAAGATCACATTTCATATCTCTAAATACCGCCTCCTTTATTTTTTTAAATTAATTGACACATATTTTCTTTTCCTCTCACCTCCAAGAAAAAAAACAAATTTCTTTTGGCAAATATGCATAGTAGCAAAACATATTGCCCTACTGTAGATATACATAAATATGTTCCATTCCATACCTTAAATCTATCACCTCTCAAAAATAGCTAAAATGTTTCATCATCAGTTCCCTAAAATCATGAATGTACATTGTTTTAACTTTTCATTTGATAATTGATATGTCTATCATATTCAATTTTCCTAAAATTGTATTCATATTATTTTCTTTCTTGTTTTTTAAAAAAACTTATTAATCTAGGGCTTATCAGGTTAAAATGAGCCCTGCCTAACCAATTTGTGCTTTATTTTCTCTTTTTTCTTTTAATATGACTTATAAGTATATATAAAATTCTAAGTACTAAAATAAATACATTATATATGTCATCATTCACCAAAATGTAGTTTCACTCTATCTTTTTTTAAATTAAGTCTTTTTGCTGTTTCCTTGTCTGAAATAATTACTGCTACTGCTTTTTTTGTGCTTAGCTGAGACAACAGATTTTGCTCCAATCTCATATTTTAACTGTATGAATCTTTATGTTTCCAGTATGGTTTTTGTAAAAAACATTGTTGGTTTTCATTTCTAATCCATTCTGCTCTTCCATTTTGGATAACTTTATCCCATTTACAATTATGAAAGTTAATTGTTTATTTACTTCTATTCTTTTCTTATACTTGTCTTCTCCATGTTCTACCTCTATTTCAAGTCATTGAATTTTAATTTTTTTCCTTATAACCTTTTCTTCATCATCCCTTCTCCAAGCTTAAGGCTTATTTTGCTTATGACTAATTCCTTCTTAAATATTTTCTCATTTTCCTTTCCTCTACTCCTGTTTCTATCTGTTTTAATGTTGTTTTAATTCAATGAGCACTAATTTAAAGTTCCTAAATTTGATTTGATCCTTAGCATAGGAATCAACTCTTCAGCCCTTAGTTATAAATATTAGAAAGCAAAAAGGAAAAGAATTTTATAATATCAGGGATGATCAGATAGAAACCTAGGGGACTGACTAAAAATACCTATAATCAAAAAAAAGTTCAAAAAAAAACTGGCATGAAAGAACTATTAGAATTCTTCAAAGAAAAAACACGAGGGTTTTTTTTAAAGATATTACAAAATAAATAAAAACTATAGAAGACTGCTACATCCCAAGGACAGACTACTTGGGAACGTGAAGGAACTTGATGAATTGTTCCCCACATTCTAGGTTATCAGAGACAATTAAGTTGTTCTTAAAAAGTGTGTACACATCTCTCAAACTGGCTAAGATGACAGGAAAAGACAATAATGAATGTTGGATGGGACATGGGAAAACTGGGACATTGATACACTGTTGGTGGAACTATGAATGGATCCGAACATTCTGGAGAGCAATTTGGAACAGTACCAGGAGATCATGCTATATGGCAACAACAAGACCATATCATATGATGATCAGTTCTGATGGACATGGTTCTCTTCAACAATGAGATGCTTCAAATCAGTTCCAATTGTTCAGTGATGAAGAAAGCCATCTATACCCAGAGAGAGGCCTGTGGGATCAGGTTTTTTTTTTTCCTTCTTGATCTGATTTTTCTTGTGCATCAAGATAACTGTATAAATATGTATGCATATATTGGATTTAACATATAAACATTTATTTATTTAATTTATTAAAGCTTTTTATTTGCAAAATATATGCATGGGTAATTTTTCAACACTAACCCTTGCAAAACCTTCTGTTCCAAATTTTTCCCTCCTATCGCCCACCCTCTCCCCAAGATGGCAAGAAGTTTAATAAATGTTAATTATGTTAAAATATTTAACAGGTCAAATATGTGTATATATATTTATAAGTTATCTTGCTGTACAGAAAAAAAATCTCAGAAGGAAAACATAATGCAAGCAAACATCAATAGAGAGTGTGAAAATGCTATGTTGTGGTCCACCCTCAGATCCCATAGGCCTCTCCCTGGGTATATATGACTTTCTTCATCACTGAACAACTGTAACTGGTTTGAAACATTTCATTGTTGAAGAGAGCCATGTCCATCAGAATTGATCATCATATAGTCTTCTTGTTGCCATGTATAATGATCTCCTGGTTCTGCTCATTTCACTCAGAATCAATTCATGAAAGTCTCTCCAGGCCTCTCTGAAATCGGCTTGTTGGTTGTTTCTTAAAGAACAATAATATTCCATGACATTCATATACCATAATTTATTCAGCCATTCTCTAACTGATGGACATCCATTCAGTCTCCAGTTTCTTGCCACTACAACAAGGGCTGCCGCAAACATTTTTGCACATGTGGGGCCCTTTCCTGCCTTTAAGATCTCTTTGGGATATAAGCACAATAGAAACACTGCTGAGTCAAAGGCCATGAACAGTTTGATAACTTTTTGAACATAGTTCCAAATTGCTCTCCAGAATGACTGGATACAATTCGCAGTTCCACTAACAATGTATAAGTGTCCCAGTTTTTCCACATCCCGTCCAACATTCGTCATTATCTTTTCCTGTTATCTTAGCCAGTCTGACAGGTGTATAGTAGTATCTCAGAGTTGTCTTAATTTACATTTTTCTGATCAATAGTGATTTGGAGCATCTTTTCATATGACTAGAAATAGTTTTAATTTCATCATCAGAAAAGTCAAGTCAAGTAAGGACATTGCTGAAGTTTTAAATATTTTGGTAAGCTTAATGTAATTGATCACTTCAAAAACAACCCCCCCCAAAAAAATAGTATAATTACCTATAGCTGTTAATTATTTATGCTAAGAAAACTTCAAAAATAACATTGCTTGTAAGAATTCAAGTAACCTGCGTTGGGAAAGTGCCATCCACATCCAGAGAGAGACTATGAAGACTGAATGTGGATCAAAAGCATAGTATTTTCACTTTTACTGCTACTGTTGTTGCTTGGCAATTTTTTTCCCTTTCTTGTGTTTTTTCCCTTTTGATCTAATTTGTGTGTGTGTGTGTGTGTGTGTGTGTGTTTTGTGGGTAGCATGACAAATATGAAAACAGTTTAGAAGAACTGTACATGTTTAACCTATGTTGGATTGCTTGCTGTCTTGGAAAGATGGGAGGGGGAGAAAAAATTTGGAATATAAAGCCTTACTGAAGTGAATGTTGAAAACTATCTTTACATGTATTTGGAAAAATAAAATGCTATTTAAAGCCAAAAAAGCCCAATGATGAATACAGATTTAAAAAAAAAGAATTCAAGTAACCTAACAAATGTATAAAATAAAGGGATCAGACAGAGCAGTGTGAGTAGGAAAATAAAGGAAAAAAGTGATAAAAGAAAAAATTACATAGAACTTTCCACAAAAGTACTAGTATCAATACTCAAATTGAAAATATTATGAAAAAATATAATGGAAACAAGTACTATAAAGTGAAGATCATGTCATTTCTTAAAAGATAAAAAATTCCCCACTCTTCATAAGCTATTTCTCATTCAAGAATATAAGTTTAAAAAAAGACAAATTGGGTATAGGATTGGATCATGCATTTTCTATTATTCCACAAAGATCATGTAGAGATGTTTCTCAAACTCCTCACAAAATAAATTTATAAACTACTCAGTTTTTGGTTTACTAAGATAAAATGAATTAATGTTTAATAATTATGTTGGTACATTTATGAATTGAATGTGACTAAATAAGTAATTTAACATCTCAAAAATTCAGGATCCTCATCTTTAAAAATGGGAATATTAGCACTTATTTATATTATTTAATGAAGATATTTGTAAACCTTAAAGTGCTACATCCTATTTCATTTTGGGTATTGTGTAGTACATTTCAAAAGTGAAAAGAGAATGAAAAAACTATGAAAAAACTTTTATTTATGTTTTTAATTGGAATCAGCAGAATTAAGTTGTAATCCTGACTTTGCCACTTATACTTTGTTACTTTGGACAAGTCCTTTATTCCTTATGAAATTCAATTTCTCCAACTGTAAAATGATAGGACCTAAGTAGCCCCTAAAATTCTATCTAGTTAAAAATCTACAATCTAAGAATTCACAGATCACATCCACAGAGAATCCGTGATTCTAGGTGGCACTCTGATTCTAGCTAAGTGACATAGGGGAGAGAATGCTGGGCCAGGAGTCAGGAAAATCTGAATTCAAATTTAGACACAGACATTTATTAGCTGTGTGGTCTTGAATAAGTCACTTAACCTTTGCCTCAGTTACCTCAGTGGCAAAATGGGAGAATATCATTTAACTTCCTAGGGATGTTGTGAAGGTCAAATAAGATGGTATTTATAAGCACTTAGCACAATACCTGCAACAAAGTGGATGCTATATAAATGCTAGCTATTATTATTTATTAATTAATGTGAACACCTAACTCCAGAGGTTCTAAGTTAAAAAAAAAAAATTACCGTGCAGGAGGTTGATTTCATCAAAAACAGAGTATCATGGAACCTCCTTCATGAGCAAGCTACAGCCTCCTTCCAACCCCACCAAAAGATCTATGGTTCCTTTTCTTGAGGCTGCTCTTGCTTTCCTCTACCTCTCACATACTGATTTTACACATGACATCTTTTGCTTTGCAGAATTATTTGTTATGGAATGTCTTTCTTGAACTCAAATTATAAAAACCTGAGTTATTTGTTTTTGACGGTGCAGAGCTAATATATTCATCAATTCTGCTGTCTTTTAAAATGTTTTTGATATCTTTTGTTTTGATGTCACATATTTCTCCTCTGCATTTCAATTATTCTACTCCCTACCCCCAGAGAGTTATCCCTTTGAATAAAAAAGTAAACAAAATGAGATACAAAAAGAAAAATTTTTCAGAAAATAAAAACTATCCACAAATGGAAGAAATCTGTCATTTAGAACAAATGTTCCACATCCATGGTTCCTCACTTTTATAAAGGAGTGAAGGAAAGTATCTTCTATCTATTTCCTGGGGCCAAATTTGGTCACCATAATTTCACACAATTTAGTTTAAATTGTTTTATGGTTGTTTTTCTTTACATTGTTGTTATTTGCTTTCCTGGCTCTGATTATTTTACTTTGACTCTTTCCCTGCTTCTCTGCATTAATCACATTTGTCATTTCTTATAGCATAATAATGTTCCATTACATTCATATACTATTACAACTTGTTTTCCACAATTGATGGACATTTATTTTATTTTTTATTCTTACGTTTGCTGGAAAAAAATTTTTTTTAATGTTTTAAATATTTTCAAGTACATAGAACTTTTTTGTCAGGGACATGCATGGGGTATATTCTGCTATACTCTGTTCTTTTTTTTTTTTTTTAACTATTCTAAAATAATTCCTCCATTCTCTCTTTTTCCAGAGTGTCTACTAACTCAATAAGGTTTTTTAGCTTCTGTTCTAAGCTATTAATTTTTCTTTTGAGTTTTTTTAACCATGTTCATATTTAATTGATTCTTTCAGTTCATTTATTAAGCATTCTAACTACTTTCAAAGTTTTTGTGAGTAATACATTTCCTTTATTATAGGTGATGCAAAATTGTTATGATCCTTTGACATTTTATCCTGGAATGGATTTTTATCATAAAATTAATTACTTCACTGTAATGGTTGCATTATCCTCAAAAAATTCCTGATGCTTCAATTTTTTTTATTTCACTGTGGAATTCTTTCCTTCAGGGTGGGAGGGAATTATTGATGCCTTGTTAAGTAGCAACACTATTAGGGATGGTAGGTTAAGATGACAGGATCAAAGATTGAGAACAAAAAGGAACTTTAGAATCCATTTAATCACTTTTTCAGTACCAAGCCAATCAGACTACTGAGAATTATTTTATAGAACTAGAAAAAAAAAAGCAACAAAATTCCCCTAGAAAACAACACAATAAGCATACCAACAGAGAAGTTAACTGACCTGCCTCACCTAACATTATGGTCAAGAAGTGAGGGAGATGAAACAGTAGAGGAAGAGAGACAGAAGATGAAAGGACAAAAAAAGGAAGAAGATGAGAAGAAGAGAAGGAAGAAGAGAAAGAAGAAAATTCAGCAATGGAAAAGGAGGAGAGGAGGAGGGGAAGGCAAAGAAGAAAAAGAAGAGAAGAGAAGGAAAATGAGAAGAGGAGAAGGAAGGGTATAGGGGAAAGGGAGGAGGAAGAATTCAAATAGAGTTGGCAAACAGAATTACTATCACTATGTTACTATAACTACTATTAATTACTATTACTGTACACTCAATTTTTATGTCAGAGCCTGTACAGGCCTTGTACAGGGAACTGGTATCAACAACTCAGGTCTGTTTTCCGTATAAGGTCTTGATAAGGGGGAGGGCTGGATGAAGCAAAAATCAGTGTTGCTCTTTGTGAAATTATTGTGAAATTAAACTTTTTGTTATCATTTGTCCTTTGTTCTCAAAGAGGACCATAACATCAGGGAGGCAGTGCCATAACATGCAGGTGAGTTGGATTTCAGCGAGGGTAAACTGTGTAAAGTTGCCATCCTCACTTTCTCCTCCGGAGCCATCTGGGTGTAGTGGCAAGTTATAAATCAAGATGACTGGAGATGGCCCTCAAAGGAGGAGACTTGGGCCTTTTTAAATAAAGACCTTTAACAGCTTTCAGTTTGACTGAGCAGCACCCATTCAGTGAATTAAAGCTAGGTAAGATTTGAAGCAAAGAAGAGCCACTTTTACTTACTCAAAAAAAAAAAAATCCTATCTGGGAAGGGGAAGATCCTCAGATTTTCTGGCCAAAATAGAAACAATTGCTACTTACATTCACTCTAAGTCAATCAGGGCCCAAACAATGACCCACTGGGGCTTGGTCAATCAATAAGAGGCAGAACGATTTGGGTTTAAGGCAAGAAAGAAATCTAGCTGGTAAAACCCAAGGCAGAAGGAAAGAATAAATGAATATTATGAAAAACATCACAAATTAAACAAAAGGTAACATCTAATAGTGTTGTAGAAATCCAAGTATTTAGATAGTAATCAATCAAAAAGCATTTAGTCAGTGCTTATGACATGCTTATCACAACCCTATGTGTGATAGAAGTGATGTGTTGAGTTACAGCACCAAATGTTGAGATTGATGTTCAGGCATCAAATGTTGGGGTTTGGGCATTTGAAGAATTCACAATGCTCATCCTCTTTGGTAAGTTTTTTTAAAAGAGCTTACAGGGAAAATGAAGAGATACAATAGACACCAAGAATGGTAAATACAAAATATAGTTGAGAGAGTGTATAGTTAGACACCAAAGCGATTTTAACAATCAACAATGGAAAAGACAAGTTCTCTAGTGGAACTCACAATTAACAATTTTGGAGAAGAGGTATACTCTATAAGGTGGAGAGTATGCCCTTGACTTACAGCCTAAATGTATTCAGGAGTTTACCACCTTAAAAGAGTTAGCTACAAGAAGGAGAAAAACCCCATGAGGGAGAAGCCATGGCAGGTTTAACCCAGAAAGGGTTCAGCAAAGATGGAGTGGGCTATGGACAGATTTATAGGAGAAATTTAACCTCAGGAGTTTGACATAACTTGGATTTCAGACTGGGCACAGCAAGATGGGCCTACCCACAATCTCTAAAGGTTGAACTGATCCCCATCAGTGCCTTTTCTTGGAGGAATAATTTTATCAGTTCTTTAGGCTTTCTCTGCCAATCCCACCTAGTAACAAAAGACCTCATCAGAAGTATAATATTCTATCGTATACAACATTTTTAAAGAATAATGTGTTTCATGTATCATCTGTATCAAATTGCTTGCCTTCTCAAGAAAATGGGAGTGAGAAAAAGAGGGAGAGAATTTGGAACTCAAAATTTTTTTTAAATTTTTTAGGTGGCACAGTGGATAGAGCATCAGCTCTGAAGTCAGGAGGAACTGAGTTCAAATCTGATCTCAGACACTTAACATTCCCTAGCTGTGCGACCCTGGGTGAGTCACTTAACCTCAATTGCCTCAGCAAAAGCAAAAAAAAAAAAAAGTTAAAAATTGTTGTTTATATGTAATTGAGAAAAAAGAAAATGATTTTTTTTTAACTTTTACAAGGCAAAAGAATCAATATAGCAAAACTGGTTATGTGATCTTTATTACCTGGGATGAAAATAATGACAATTTATAAAGTGAAAACACCATTCTAGAATTTGTGACAGAGATGGAGAGGAATTATGAGCACAGTATGACATATACCATAGATTTGGGGAAAGTATATTTCAAAGGAACAGAGGAAAGATAAATATAGCACAGGAGTAAAATCCTGTGGAGAAAATAAGTCCCAATTCCATAAGAAGAGTAAAAATAAAAGACAATATATAAATAACAACCATGACTCCATAGAACTAATAATGAAGCTTGTTACTTATATTCTGACAGAGTATTCAAGTTGCAGAATGAGACACATTTTTGAACATGAATCTGTTTTATATGATAGGTGCATATGTTACAAAGTTTTTGGTTTTCCTTACGATTCTTATTCCCCAATGAGAGATGGGAAGAGAAGAGAAAATAAATGTTTATTGAAAAATGAATGAACCTAATTTAAAAATGAATGTTAGTAATTCACTTAGGCCCATGAGGAACCCTTCATAGGGCACTCTCCCAGGGAAGAGTTGTAGATATTTTCCAATTTCTTCTCTCATATTTATTTATGAGCCAAAGTAGGAATCAACTTCAACAGTCTTCTTTCCTCTCTTTGGTTTGTAGATATTTCTTTTATCCCAGATTAACTTGATATTAAACCCTTTTCTAAAGTACTTGAAATAATTTTTAAACTAAAAAAAAAGAATAATGAGCTAAAAATAGAGCATGGCCAGAGATAGAAAGGGGTCTAGAAATCACAACTTATGAAAAAATTCAGATTATTTAGAGAGAAAAAAAGATGTGAGGAGACATGGAATGATTTCAAATATTTTAATAAATCCACATGAAAGAAGCAATTATTTTATTATTTTATGTCTTTCTCAAAGGAATGAACAAAATCAATGAGAAATTAAATACAGGAATTTTTAGTGCAGGAAAAAGAATTTTTAGCATAATACAATAATAAATTGTTTGGAGGGTTTTGTTTTGGGTGAAGATAGAGTAATTTCCCCAACATGGGAGGTATTCAAGTAGAAGTTATGATTTAACTTTTGTCAGGGATGCTGTAGAGATGATTTTTTTGTTCACTGGGTTGAAGGTTGGTTAAAGGAGTTTAAGGTCCCTTCCATTTCTAAAATTTTGTGACTTTCACATAACTATTGAAAATGGTACTATCATTTATTTTAAGGGTTTCATTTTATTTTTAAAGAAATAGTAGGAAGCTTTTTCCTATCTACTGTACTGAAAATACATTAGAATCTCATATCAATACTGAAAGTATTCCAGGAGTTAGTTTGGGCTAGCAAACTTTTTTAGTCTTACAATTTAGTATCAACTAAATACAGTTGAAACAGTTATAAATAACCTTAACAACTAAGGCTATCTTATGTGTTCTCAAGAGCTTTATGGGGACTTCTCTGCTTCATTTTTCCTTGATTGATTTTCTTGGGGCTCTTGATCACCTCCCTTCCTGATTCCTCTGAGAGTTAGCTTCTTTAATAAATAAATAAAATAGTCTGATCATAGATTACAAAAGTGTTTATTGTCAGAGAAAAATTTGCAAAGGAGCAGAGGAGAAAGACTTTCTCAGCTCAAATGAGTTTCTAGAGGTTTCCAGGCACAGAGTGGAGAGTAAGAAGACATCTACAGACATAATGAGCCAAGAGGCAGGATGTTTGGAAAATCCCAAGTCTGCAACTACTTCCTAAAGGTTGTTTTTGAGCCATCAAAAACATTTTTTGGTTCTGTGGTTTCTGGCTACTACAGGCAACTAAATTCATTTCAAGTTCACTCTCAAGGATCATTGGTATGTCAAGCAGCCCTGAGCCTCAGAAATCCTTTTAATTGTCTGGTTGTTATGTTACTTCATTATTCAGTTCCCCTGTGAAAAAGGAAAGCTTTAACATATCTAAGAAGTAGTCATTACAAAGTCCATGTTCATACTTCCTTAATTATTTTCTTTCTATTTAATCTCTCCTTATGCACCAACTTTTTCCCTTCTCTACAAATATGACCAAGTCTCACTCATGATTCTCATAAAACTTTCATTTGCTCCTGCCATCTCTCAAAGACCTCTCCTCCCTCTTGCAGTCTATCTTTTACGTTCTCCACACTAACTATGCTCATTTCCTTACTTCCTACTCATTTTCAATCTATGGCAATCTGGTTTCCAACCTCATTACCCTACCAAGACTACTCTCTTAAAGATGACCAAGGGGATTTCAAACCACCTC
Source organism: Myrmecobius fasciatus (assembly GCA_023553655.1). Lineage (NCBI taxonomy): Eukaryota > Metazoa > Chordata > Mammalia > Dasyuromorphia > Myrmecobiidae > Myrmecobius > Myrmecobius fasciatus. Next base: position 190,496 of record JAJPUD010002027.1, on the reverse strand, counting down.
CAATTGTTCACTGAAGAAAGCCATATACACCCAGAGAGAGGGATGTGAAATGTGGACCACAACATAACATTCTCATACTCCTTGATTGATGTTTGCTTACATTGTGTTTCCTTTATCTGATATATCGTTTGTGTAGATAAGATTTTTCTTGCACAACAATGATAAGTTTGGAAATATGTATACATATATTCGATTTGCCAATATTTTAACATAATTAACATGTAGTGGATATCCTGCCATCTAGGGGAGGGGTGGGGAGTTGAGGGGAAAAATTTGTAACGGAAAGCTATGTAAGGGTTATTGTTGAAGAATTATCCACACATATGTTATGCAAATAAAATAAAATTTAAAAAAAAAAAGATGACCAAGGGGGTCTCAAAGTCCCAATCTAATGGCCTTTTCTTAGTCTTCTTGGTTCTTGACTTGTCTACAAGGTAAGGTATAGCTTACCACTACCTTCTTTATTCTTTTTCCTCCCATAGCTCCTGGAAACTGCTCTCTTATTTCTCATCACTCTCGTTTTCCTGGATCTCTTCCTATTTATATGTTTCTTGTTAAATCCATCCTCCATCCCCTCACTTGGGTGTTTTGCAAGGTTTTATCCTAGACCTTCTCAATATATATGCAGAACTTGGTAGAATATGCCAATAGCTATTTAGAATATAACTTCTTTGAAAAATGTTACAGAGGGGCATGGTGGAAATTTTTAAGAAATATCTGTTCATAAAATATTGAAGATCCAATGAAGGGGAAATCTATGTTAGGGACCATGAAGAATGGAATTAAAGTTCTCAAGTCTCCTAGACACATTTGCCTAGTTATTGAGTGGTGAGTTGCTGTTTCTACTTAGCTATTTTAGATCCAGTGAGATCAGACTGGGTTCAGATGCCATGGGGCCTCTCTACCCAAGACACCCACATGCTTTAGAGTATTTAGTGGAGTTTTTACTGCTCTTTTGACCCTTCTCCAAATGCCTACAAACTTTTGTCCAACTTCTTATGCAGTTTTGGATGAGATGTGTGATTTTCTGATATTTTTTCTTAACCTTTCTTGATTACTAATTTCTGGTGTCCCTTTAGATATTTCTTATGTGTGGCTTTCTCATTACAGTCTTAAATGAAAGTCTCAGTTTGAATGTTTTCAAATAAGTATCTGCTCTGGTCTTCAATGAATGTCAAAAGCAGCTCTGAAATTTGTTATTTAAGTTTTGCTATTTTTACATTTTAATACTTATGCCAAGGTCTTACCTAATCTGGAGCCAACCTAACTTTCCAGCCATATTTCATACTATTTACTTTCATGTATTATGTGTTCCAGTTAAATTGGTATTCAATATTTTATCTTCTGCCTAGAGGCTACTGCAATGCAATGGCATCTATGTCACAAATATATTCTTTCTTCATTTACATTCATAAGAATCTTGCTTTTCCTTCAAAGCACAGATTGAGTGCGGAATGCTGCTTAGCACCATTTGAATCAATAATGTAGAATATCAAGCAAATTAACAAATAAAGAAAATATTTCTCTTCTGTGTCACCTTCTAGGCTTGTCCAAAGTTGTACCACTATTAGTCCTATTTCCTTTTCTATTTTTTTTCCCATAGGCTACTCATCCAATTGTTTATCATAGTCTAAATAAAAGACAATCTTTATTTCATGTTTTTCCTTACATGGAGAATGAGGTAAAACTCCCAGTTAGCAGGCTCTGGAAAGTTCTAGCATTCTGTGTCCCTGTTTTAAGTCCCTGATGATATTTACAATCAAGGAGCATTGAACAAAGTTATTTCCATTGGATCTTTCAAAGAATCTAATATAAATTTAGCATATACATGGAAGACACTTTATTGGTGGAAACTCTTTAAGATAGGATTTTCTTCTTTGGTGAAACATATCCAGTAAACACACAATAAGAATTGGAGTTGAACTCAACATTCACGTGTTCTAATTAGCAGCCTGAATACTGCTGGTACTCACAGAATGCGAAAAGATCTAGACAAAGGCTTCAAGCACACTGGTTAGATTTTCTATGGAATATTCACGGTAGGATATGAATAAGAAATGCACAAGATACAAGGAAGAGATCACAGATCCAATGAATAATTACTAAGAAGTTTAAATTGTGAGTTTAGTGAACAATCTCATTTGTGGAAAGTAATTCTTAATATCTTCTAACAAAGTGACAATAATTTTATCAAATGTTTATAGAATAAGAATAATGAACTAGATATAAAAATAGTTATACTAAATAGAGTAAAGTATAGTGAAATGAGCAGTGAATTTTTCAGTCCTATGTCCTGGATTTGAATTTTATCTGCAAATTATTACCTATGTGATCCCAGCCATGACGGATGATATGTCTCAGTCTCAATTTCCTCATTTGTAAAATGAAGCAGTTATAATAGATGATTTCTATGGTTCTTTCCAGGTCTAAATCATATGACCTATATGATTTATTATCACATGGATTGAAATATATTGATGTTCCAATTAAATAGAATACATGTAGTAAAAGTATGATGAAATTAATTTTTCTTAGTACTATATGATCTCTAAATAGTGACCTATCTCTGTTTCTCAAATGTATCATATGCATTTCATTTTTATGATATTCTTCTTCCCCCTGCCTCCTCTCATCCAAGGTTATGACACCAAACAATACTTAAGAAAAAAAAACCTATAAGCTTTAATCACTCCAATAAATATCTGGAAAAGGAAAAAGAATAATTGTGAATCAGTACCAACATCAACATCAATTTTAAATTTCCTGAATTTTATCAGTTAGTGTTTGTGTTATAACCTTAATGTTATTTAACTAAAAGATCAAATCTCAAAGCATAACAGATTCCTAGAATGCCATTCTTACTGGAAGTAGTGCATAATACATTTGCTGTTGACAAATCTAATTCATTAAGGGTGATATAGATGCACTATAAAATAACTGGCTCACAGTTATCTATAGTACTTCTTATAATTTATTCTTCTTTTCCCTTTTGACTGAACTTGTCACAGTTCTCTTTTCAAAGTTCGAGTATTATACCTTATATTCAATACTTTCAACATGTTTAGACAAGTCATAAGTTAAACAAGCAGTAGCACTTTATATTCTAAAAATGCCAAAGAAGAGTAGAACAGAGGCATACTTGCTGCTTATTTCTTTCATTTCAATGATTTGCAACTAAAGACAAGCAAAGTCAGTTAGCATTAGTTTCATCACAGACAAAGGATGAATAAAGACATAATGTTTGGGTAGGAGAAGGAATTTAAAAGAAAGGAACATAAAAAGACACTGTAAACCCTACTGCACTGTCATGAGAAAAGACTCGGATTTTAAATTGAATTGTGCTTCCCCTGACACTGGATATCAAATACATCATAAGGATGACAGCTGGCTGGCACACTGACTTTTCCACAGAAAAATGTTAACTGTATATTCTTAGAGGCTAACAGAATAGAGTTATGGAAACCTCCAAGAAAATCAGTAGACAGAGTACAAATTAATCAGAAAAATTTAATATACCATTATTTTCCATTTAGAAATTTTAGAAATGAGTTCTTTTTCACTCCTAAGCTATTTGAATATAATTTTCTCAAAAGCCTGTCAGTGACAGCATTGCCCTGTTAGTAAATATCTTCATCATAAGAATCCTTCCCAATATATTTGAATGATAATCTGGATGATGAGCCTATAAAAATAAATACAAAGAACTCTATTTCACAAATAAGAGTAATTAAAAGCACAATCAACATATCATTAAATGTAGTCACCACAGTTTTTAGAAATAAGTTAATGGCTTTGCACAAAACTAATACAATATAAGGTTGGTTTATGAGGAGCAAACAGAAATGTATCATGGAAACTGGAGGATGATCTAATAATAAAAACATATCTATTAATAAGTTAATTTCTAGGATACAGGCACTCAAACAATGGGCACTTAACTCAAATAAATAAGCTAGATTTTCCTTGTTAATTGACTGAAAGCACATTACTCCAAAAAAGCCAGGGTGAAGAGGGGGGGAAAGACAGACAGACAGAGGAGAGAAAGAGAAAGCATGTAGTATAAGAAATGGAAAGTTTTGTTCCTCCTAAAGCAATTACAGACTTGACACAGAACCATCAATTATTATTTGACTGAATTTGTTTATTTTAAAAAAATGAGTGATTTCTAAATCACATTATCAAAATCCTAAACTGACCTATGATTTCCTATTTGATCTCAAATTAAACCTTGTTTAGAATAATACTTGCAGGTATTTCCTACTTTAAAAAAAAAAAAACAAATGTGAAATTTTAAATTTTCAAAAACATAAAGGTTAATCTCTTGTTATGCTGACATAAAGACATTCCTTCCTTCTCACTGATAGACCTCTTCCCAAATGCCCCAAGGTGAGAATTCAAGGGACAGAAACAAAATTGAGAGAAAATACCAGGTCAAAGTAATGGGAAAATGCCAAAGTATCCTTCTGAGCATTTAAAATGTATACAGGGTTGTGCCAGATATTCTGGGAGATAGAGAAGGCACGGTCCCTACTTTCATGCAGCTTAATAGGAGATAACTAACATTAACAATAATTTAAAAGTAATAGTAAGCTAATATTTACATATATTCATAATGTATGATGCACTATGCTAAGAGCTTTCTAATTATCATCTCATTCGATTCTCACAACCATTCTAGGAGTTATATACCTTTATTATTCCTTTTTTTAAAGGAAACTGAGGAAAATAAGTGATTTGCCCACATACTTAGTATGTGTCAACCATATTTGAACACAGGTCTTCCTAACTCTTGATAGCATTCTTGACCCACTCTATCACTTTTTCGTTTATAGTTTAGACTTCATTGTGGACAAATAAAATAATGAGACAGTGACTAAGGCCTTATATAATTACATACTAAATTGGTATGAACTAAAAGTGCTATAAGGAGTTCAGAAGAAAGACACACTTAGAATTGTTCTAAATGTTACCAAGATAAGATCTAAATGGGTTCATGATTTGAATATAAAGAGTGATATTATAAGCAAATTAGAGGAACATAGTATAGTTTACCTCTCAAACCTGTGGAGATGGAATAAATTTATGTCCAAAGAAGAACTGGAACTCTTAATTAAACACCAGATAGATTTGACTATATTAAGTTAAAAAGTTTTTGTACAAACAAAACTAATTCAGACAAGATTAGGAGGGAACCAATAGGAGGGAAATCATCTTTACTTTTAAGGGTTCTGATAAATGCCTCATTTCTAAAACATATACAGAATTGTCTCATATTTATAAGAATTCAAGCCATTCTCCAATCGATAATCAAAAGATTTGAACAGACAATTTTCAGATGATGAAATTAAAACTATTTCTAGTCATATGAAAAGGTGCTCCAAATCACTATTGATCAGAGAAATGCAAAGCAAGACAACTCTGAGGTACCACTACATACCTGTCAGATTGGCTAAAATGGGAAAAGATAATGACAAATGTTGGCAGGGATGTGGGAAAACTGGGACACTGATACATTGTTGGTAGAACTGTGAACAGATCCAACCATTCTGGAGAGCAATTTGGAACTATGCTCAAAAAGTTATCAAACTGTGCATACCCTTTGATCCAGCAGTGTTTCTATTGGGCTTATATCCCAAAGAGATCTTAGAGGAGGGAAAGGGACCCACATGTGCAAGAATGTTTGTGGCAGCCCTTTTTGTAGTGGATAGAAACTGGAAACTGAAGGGATGACTATCAATTGGAGAGTGGCTGAATAAATTATGGTATATGAATGTTATGGAATATTATTGTTCTGTGAGAAACAACCAGCAGGATGATTTCAGAGAGGCCTGGAGAGACTTGCATGAACTGATGCTAAGCAAAATGAGCAGAACCAGGAGATCATTATACACGGTAACAACAAGACTATATATGATGACGAATTCTAATGGACGTGGCTCTTTTCAACAAGGAAATGTTTCAAACCATTCCAATTGTTCAGTAAAGAAATCCATATACACCCAGAGAGAAGGATATGAAATGTGGACCACAACATAACATTTTCATGCTCTCTATTGATGTTTACTTGCATTGAGTTTCCTTTCTCAGATTTTTTTTTTCTTGTAGATATGATTTTTCTTGCACAACAAGTGTGGAAATATGTATACATATATTCGATTTGTCAAATATTTTAACATAATTAACATTTAGTGGATTTCCTGCCATCTAGGGAAGGGATGGGGACCAAGGGGGAAAAATTTGTAACAGAAAGCTTTGTAAGGGTCAGTGTTGACGAATTACCCATACATATGTTTTGCAAATAAAAAGCATTAATAAAGGAAAAAATAAATAAAAAATAAAAACACAGACACAAAAAAGAATTGTTTTAAATGTTGTGGAAGAAATGATACTTTAATTGAATTCTGAAGGAAAAATGGAGTTTGACAGATGGGAGTGGTTGTGGAATTATGGAGGGAAAATCATTTCAAAGGCAATGAAGAAATTTCTCTGATTAGTATGCTCCCTAACAAATATTTTCAAAAACAAACATACCTTGTCCTTTCAAGGTTGCATTGTGTTATGACAAAAAGTAAATGTTTTTCAAAAGAGTGTGTAGCTAAGAGGGCATTTTGTAAAAGGATGTTTGGAAACATTTTTGTCACAATTTCGTTGCTGAAAATAATATGGGTCATCATATTAATTTTCAAATCTGTATAATTTAAAACTTGGGTATAGAATTTTTAAATGTTTAAAAATTTTATTCATGAAGAGTTCAATGGATTATGAATCTATTTATTAAAAGTATCAAAATAAAATACCTTCCAACTAGTTTGCAAGAACAACTGTCAGACTTCAGTGAAGATGAACCTTACTGACAGAATTTCAATAAAACTGTTCCATAACTGATGAATGGGATTAAAATATAAGTATCATGATTTAGTCATTGCAGTCAACAATACACTTTTTCTGTTTGAACCTATTTATCTTTCCTCAGCTATAACAGCCTTTTCAAGCATCACAATATGATAAACATAGAACCAAACATTTAAATTACTTCATTAAGATTTTAAGAAATAATAAAAATCAACTTCATAGCTCTTAATTCAGTTTTACATACTGATTCAAAGAGTTGTAGGATCCAGGTTAATTAAAAACAAAATTCTGGGCGGAAAGGATCAGAAATTCATGACTAAGTTAAAATTCTTCATTAGGATTGCCAGTCATGGCAATTTTATCTCTTCTCAGATTTGAGTGGAACCTCTTTTCAAAAAATAAAATGGAATATGCAAAGCTGAGTTGTGCTATCGAATTGTAGGGGAATAGGCCTTGGGAGGATGATGCTGACAGGAGGGATGTGGAAAGGGTATGGACCATTCATTAAAACTGGCAAATGTGTCAAATTACACATAAAATCTGTCAGGATCCTGCAACATCTAACACAGATGAATTTAGGTTAGGTTGCATAAAGAATAGAAGGCTGAACCAGGAGGCAGAAAGACTCATCTTCCTAAGTCCAAATCTGGCCTCCTGTATAATGAGCTGGAGAAGAGAATAGCAAACAACTACAATGTCTTTGCCCAAAAAACACCAAAAGAAGTCACAAAGAGCAGGACACAACTGAAATGACCAAACAACAAAAGTTTCTAGAGAAGAGTAGCCTGCATTATTCTGTATATAGAACTTATAATAGAAATAGAGATGATAAAGATGTGATCAAAGGAAATTCATTAGTAGTAATCAAAATATAATTATTTACATTTAATATTTAAATAGAAGTGATAATGAGAATCAGAATAATCAAGTAGTCATTGGATTAGGGAAGGGATTAAACTCCTTACTGAAGTAATGTGTGTAAAAAGAAAAATAGCATTCTGAAAATGGAATATAGATTTATATCATATGATGAAAAATTCAAAATAATCTTAGATTTTCATCAAAATAATCTAGAAAAATTTTTAAATGTAACTCTCTGATTACATGTTGGTAATCTGAATTGGTCAAAAGAGATTCTTTACCAGGGCTTCTCTACACCAAAGAATCACAAGTAAAAATCACGGTAAAACAAACAATATAATAAAAATAAAGTTTCACTCTTCAGTTTGTTTCTTTATGCCCCTACCATGAGGAAGCTTACTGAAGTGGGCAAACCATAGTAGCATTTTGAGCAAATTTGTTACTATGGAGATATGATAAATCATCATCTCATTATTCGTGTTCTTCAACTACTCCAGTCATTTATTCTACTATTTACATGTTTCAATCCTATGGTATAACACTGGAAATTTTTGTAGTCATATTCTTAATTAATGCTAGGATTACTGATGTTAATTTCACTCAAATAAAATATTCTTTTTCTAATCAATCATACAGATGTGAATAATTTTTAATTTAAACCTATGAATTTATTATATGGTGAATTCTCAATGCAGAAATTCCTTCATGGATACTGATAGATTAATCATCTATAATTCATAATTTAGACAGTTGTATAGTACACCAAGAGGTTAAATGATAGTCACATAATGAGTACATGTAAGAGATAAGACATGCCTCATAGAAATACTCATTAGGACAAATTTCAATTGCTCTTATCCTCTATGCATGTTACTTCTCTTTTTTGTTTCTAAATTAGATCCTAAATCTGTAATATGAAGTATAAGTTTTTCTCCTTTTGAAGTATAGATATACACTGATTGACACAGTGATTATCATTTAATTCTGTGGAAATGCTTACTTATTAAGGCTTTTCCTCTTATGTATATACCAAAAAAGAACTGGCAAGAGAATATTCCATAAATACAATAAACAAACAGAATGTCGACACAGAAATAATGTTAGATGGGAAGGAATAAAGAAAATCTGTTCTATTAAGTCTGCAAAGAAATATATGCTGCAATATATGAAATCACCATAAAAGAATGGTTTTGCTAGGACAATTTTCTGCAAGTTTTTATGATGTCTATAAAAGAGGGCCTTTTAGAATGTATCTTTGCTGAGTGTTCCATTTCTACCACAACTTGGTCAATTTATAAATTTTCATAGCAGAGTAGAATTTCATGATATGCCTTGATTTTAATGCCAATATCTCTAGCACTGAACAAATTAACCTACTTATTCCCTTCTCAATCCTTTATCTACAAGTCACACTCCAATTGGGTAATATAATGGGATGGATTTATTTATACAGCACAACAAAGAATATCAAAGGAATAGGAATAATACAAAAATAAATATAAAAACCAATATCTGATAAACCAAATAATAAGTTATTCTCATATCTAACAATGCAATTATGAAAGACAATGAACTCTCTTAAATACATCACAAGATATAAATATAGGTTTGCATGTCTCACTGCCTGAATTGAAAGTAATTATTCAATCCTCAGATCTTTCCCACAACTCTGCTTGAAGGTGATTTCACCTCAGTGAAAATTCATAGGATTTTTCAAATTCACATATCTTTAAAACTCTATTCAGAGAAATAACTAGATTAGAATCTTTTATTACCAAGATCTAAATACAGTATCCCAGATACTGAAATGATGCTGTTCTCTGTGATTGATGCTCTCAAATAATAGCCAAAGGTTAGATGGGCTTAGTAAAATATTGTAAAATAATCACCATCTCAAGTACTTTTAACTCAACTAAAATCAATGGTGAAAATGGGAAACTTCAGCCTGTTCTGTATTCACTTTTACTTTATGGATAATTTTTTCATCTATCTTTACTCTACTTCTTACTACCACACACCATCCATTAACACGGCCTCAACCTCCCAAAAATCAATCTGCAAGATCAAAAGAGAATGGAAATACCCTCCCCCAATCCTATCACTCTCACTTTTCAGCAACATAGATTTTAGAATCTGAAAGATTTAATCTTTGCTGTGGGAAGAAAGGTGTGCTAATTTACTTAGTGCTTCAACTCTTCTGAAAATCAATAGGGAATTAAGCAAGGAAAGTTACTAAATTGATTATGCCCTTTGATTCAGACATCTCAATATTAGAATACCATATCCCAAAGTGGTAGTACATATTAATAGCAGCATTATCTATAATAACAAAAAACTGAAAACAAAATAGGTACCCAATAATTAGGGAATGGTAAAACAAAATATGGTGTTTGAATATAAAGAATTATGACTACTCTGTAAAGAATGATGAACAAGAATTTAGAGAATCATATGATGATTTGTATGAAGCAATACAGAGTAAAAAAAAAAGCAAAGTCAAAAGAACAAAATGACTTCAACAATGTAAAGAAATCAATATGGAGCAGCAACAAAATTCTGACAAAACACAAGTTTAAGTGCCAAATTTAAAGGATACATTTCTCTTCTCTGTGATTAATCAATAATCTGTATGGATAGTTTTTGAAAAATTTGTGTTGAGACAAAACAAAATTATTAAAAAATTTAAAATTAAAAAACTTAATCTGCGTGTGTTTGTCCATGAACAAATATGTGCTATGCTATGAAGGAATTTTTTTTACAGGCTTAATCAGCCTCAGTATTCCAAGTCTTAATTTTCTCCACATCACAAAAGTTCTAATAGTAATAAAAAGCTCTCTTTTTCCTTGACTCATGAAGCTTCTGTAAAAAGTCAGCAATCAAACTACTAAACAAAGAACGAGGTATTCCTGAAATCCAAAAGCAAAGAACATGTGATCAGAAGTATAAGACTGGAAGGTAGACTAAATGTATAGTTCAATGGTCTATAAACTCTTTTGACCTAATACTTCTATCAAGTGAGAGAGAAATAAGGTGGGCAGGGGGAAGAGAGAGAAAACACTCTAATATATGTATATTTACTTACTTATAAATTCTTTTTTTTCACTCATGTCTGACTTTCCCTGATCAACTTAGGGTTTTCTGAGCAAAGATACTGAAAAGATTTTCCATTCCCTTCTCTAGTTCAGTTTACAGAGGAGGAAACTGAGGTAAACAGGATTAAATGACTTGTCCAGGATTACACAACTATTGTCTGAGGCCAGATTTGAACTCAGGAAGAGCAGTCTTTCTGGCTCCAATCCCAGCACTCTATCCATTGCTTCACCTAGCAGCTCCTATAAATAATATATATATATATATATATAAAACTCAAAATTATGGACATATAAAAACACAGAAAATAGATATTTTTAAAGGATGAGAAAAAGAGGAAAGAAAACTTATTCCTAGAATTAGGGGCTTTACTGAGTAGAAGAATAACATGGTCAGACCTGCATTTGTGAAGAATCACTTTGGTGACTGTATGGAGGATAGATGGGAGATGGGAGACCAATTGGGAGGCTATTGAAATAATTCAAGCAAAAGGTAATAAAAGCTTGAACTAAAGAGATGTAAGCATAGAAAATAGTATGTAAGTATAGAAAAGAGAGTCTATATGAGAGATCTTATGCAGGTAAATATGCCAAGATTTGCAAGTGGGTAGATATAAAGAGTGATGGAGAGTGAGGCATTAAAGAAACTATTAAGGAATACGAGTGGAGGGATAGTGGTTCGCAAAAAATTATCAGAAAACTTCTAAAAAGGGGATGATTTAGGTGGAAAGATAAGATCAGATCTATAATGCAAATCTCAATATATCCATGTTTGCTTGTCCTTTGCTATAGTTTCCTACTGAAAAAAATAAGGTAGAGCCAAAATGACAGTGACTGGAAACAGTATAGCCAAGCTCCCCTTTTAAAATTTCTCTAAAGAGATCTAGAAAATGTACCAGAACACATCTCAGTGGGAAAAACCAGCCCAAGTCAGCATAGAACCAGATGGGGAAATCTGCAGACATTAAGGCAGGGTCAGAACAGGAGCACATCACAAGCACCCAGTGCCCAGGAGAGGCTAAACAGGAGGAAAGACCTAGACCCACCCAAGAGCACCCCCAGACCTATTCTGGGCCTTTGCGTCAAGAACAGCCACCAACTAGCAGTTCTGTCATCAGTTCCAAGTTCAGGGAGTGCAGAGGAAAGGGTCCTGTGTTCCCAGGTTGAAAGGCCTTGAGGTCCCAAGCAGCAACAGTGGGGTGGCTCAGACCACAGATGTGGAGCAGGGTCTTATTTACAGCATCTAGCCTAATTTGCAGAGAAATAACCACGTAAGAAACCCAGACCAAAGGATACCCTAAACTTGTCACTGAACCAATGGAGCTTTCCAGTTAGGATTCCAGCTACTCTCTTAGTCAGGCTCAAACTTGATTCAAGAACTTACAGAAATTCAGACCAGATTGTAACTATCAGAATTTGTTCTGGATCAGAACACTTCAGGAGCAGTGAAAACTTATAGGTCCATTCTGGAGTAATATAAGATGCAATCCCCTAAGAAAGCAGCAATAGAATCAGCCTAGAGACTTCCCTCCAAAAGTGCTAGAGCCCAGTCCTATCAAATTCAAAGTCAGGAAATAGACTAGAAAAATTAATAAATAAAAAAATTTACCATAAAGAACTCAAGCCATAAACCTAGAAAAAGAATTATTCTAAAACATCTCTAAGCAATGCCTCAGAGAAAAACACAAATAGAATTTCTGGAAGAGACGAAGAATCAGTTAAAAAAAAAAAAAAACCTTTTCATAAGAGAAATGAGGGAAAAACAGAAAAGGGGAAAAAAGGGGAAACAGTAGAAAAAAATGAGAGCTCTAGAAGAAAGAATTGGAAGGGGAATTAGCTTATCACAAATGATATATAACCTTGCCCAAACAACAACAACCCCCCTGAAAATTAGAATTGTCCAAATGGAAATCAATGAGTTCATACATGAGGAATAATTAAAAACAAAACTTAGAGGCTGAAAAAAAAAAAAAGGTTCCTAGTAAGAGAAAAAAAAAATACTACAAACATCCAGAAAGCAAGAATTCAAGTACAGTTAGAATTACATACAATTTAGCAGCCACCACTAGGAAAGAACAGAAATCCTGGAATAGGGCAGCTAGGTGGCGCAGTGGATAGAGCACCAGCCCTGAAGTCAGGAAGACCTGAGTTCAAATCTGGTCTCAGACACTTAACATTTCCTAGCTGTGTGACCCTGGGCAAGTCACTTAACCTCAATTGCCTCAGCAAAAAAAAAAAAAAAGAAAGAAAGAAAGAAATCCTGGAATATAATATTCAAGAAAGCAAAGGATCTGGGCTTACAGCCAAGAATAACTTAACCAGCAAAAGTGAGTCATTTTAATAGCATTCCTAATTCCATTTTAAAAACATTCTTAATGAAAAGATCAGCATTATATAGAAACTTTGAATTTCAAACACGGGAGCAAAGAGAAACATAAAAAGATAAGCATGAATTAACAATAATAAAGAATAAATTGCTTACTTATGGAGAGTTATTACATATTAAGAGTTCTCCTTAGAACCTTATCATCATCAGGGTTCATAGAGGGAACCCAATTAGATAAAGCTTGGGAGTAGTTCTATTATGTCTTGATGGTCTTAAGAGTAAAAAAAAAAAAAAGGAAAGAAAGGAAGAGAAAAACAGTGGGGGAAGGGAAGTTGGGAAAAGGAATGGAAGGTTAAGGAAAATTATCTCATACAATCACTATATATACATAAATACATAGGCTATGGGGGAAGGGAAAGTAAGGCTAAAAAAAAATTAAGCAAACAAACAAAAAAATTCTACCATAAAGAGCTCAAGGCACAAACCCAGAAAAAAGAGAATTATTCTAAAACATCTATAAGTAATGCCTCAGAGAAAAACATAACTTGAGCACACACAAATAGAATTCCTGGAAGAGATGAAGAATCAAAATATGAATTAAAAAACATTTTCAAGATAATGATGAATATTGGAAGAGATGTGGGAAAACTGGAACACTGATACATTATTGGTGGAACTGTTAACAGATACAACCAACCATTCTGGAGAGCAATTTGGAACTGTGCTCAAAAAGTTATCAAACTGTTCATACCCTTTGACCCAGCAGTGTTTCTACTGGGCTTATATCCCAAAGAGATCTTAAAGGAGGGAAAAGACCCACATGTGCAAAAATGTTTGTGACAGCCCTTTTTGTAGTGGCTAGAAATTAGAAACTGAGTAGATACCCATCAATTGGAGAATGGCTGAATAAGTAAGTTATGGAAAATGAATGTTATGAAATATTATTGTTCTGTAAGAAATGACCAGCAGAATTATATCAGAGAGACCTGGAGAGACTTGCATGAACTAATGCTAAGTGAAATGACATGAACCAGGAGGTAATTCTACCTGGCAACAACAAAACTATATCATGATCAATTCTGATGGACATGGCTCTTTTCAATAATGAGATGATTCAAATCAGTTTCAATTGTTCAATGATGAAAAGAGCCATATACACCCAGAGAGAGAACTGTGAGAACTGAGTGTGGTTCACAACATAGCATTTTCACTCTTTTTGTGGTTGTCTGCTTGCATTTTACTTTGCTTCCTTTCTTTTTTTTTTACTGGTTTGATTTGATTTTTCTTGTGCAGCATAATAATGTGCTATTGTGCTGTACAATTGTGCTAATGCAATAATAAAGCAGCAGAAAAATATATAAATATGTATGCATACATTAGATGTTTAATATATATTGGACTACTTGCCATGTAGGGAGAGCATGGGGAAAGTGTGGGGGGTGATTGGAACATAAGGGTCAATGTTGAAGAATTGTTCATGCATATGTTTTGAAAAATAAAAAGCTTTAATAAAAATTTTTTTCATAAAAGAAATGAGGGAATACAAACAAAACTAATGCAAACAAGATTAGGAGGGAAGCAATAAATAGGGAAATCATCTTTACAATTAAGGGTTGCGATAAAGAACTCATTTCTAAAATATATAGAGAATTGTCTCATATTTATAAGAATTCAAGCCATTCTCCAATTGGTAAATGGTCAAAGGATATGAACAATTTTCAGATGATGAAATTAAAACTATTTCTAGTCATATGAAAAGGTGCTCCAAATCACTATTGATCAGAGAAATGCAAATTAAGACAACTCTGAGATACCACTACACATCTGTCAGATTGGCTAAGATGACAGGAAAAGATAATGACCAATGTTGGACAGGATGTGGGAAAATTGGGACACTGATGCATTGTTGGTGGAACTGTGAATGGATCCAACCATTCTGGAGAACAATTTGAAACTATGCTCAAAAAGTTATCAAACTGTGCAGACCCTTTGACTCAGCAGTGTTTCTATTGGGCTTATATCCCAAAGAGATCTTAAAGGAGGGAAAGGGACCCACATGTGCAAAAATGTTTGTGGCAGCCCTTTTTGTAGTGGCTAGAAACTGGAAGCTGAATGGATGCCCATCAGTTAGAGAATGGCTGAATAAATTATGGATATGAATGTTATGGAATATTATTGTTCTGTAAGAAATAACCAGCAGGATGATTTCAGAGAGGCCTGGAGAGACTTGCATGAACTGATGCTAAATGAAATCAGCAGAACCAGGAGATCATTGTACATGGCAACAATAAGACTATATGATGATCAATTCTGAAGGACATGGCTCTCTTCAACAATGAGATGTTTCAAACCAGTTCCAGTTGTTCAGTGATGAAGAAAGTCATACATATATATACCCAGGGAGAGGCCTATGGGATCTGAGGGTGGACCACAATATAGCATTTTCACACTCTCTATTGATGTTTGCTTGCATTTTGTTTTCCTTCTCAGGTTGTTTTTTTTTTTTCCCCCTAGTGGATCCATTTTTTCTGGTATAGCAAGATAACTGTATAAATATATTCGATTTGTCATGTATTTTAACATAATTAACATGTATTATATTTCCTGCCATCTAGAGGAGGGGGAAAGGGAGGGGAAAATTTATAACACAAAGCTTTGCAATTTGTTGAAAATTTACCCATGCAAATAAAAAAAGCTTTGATAAAATAAAAAAGAAATAAGGGAAAAGGGAAAAAAGGGGAAAAGGTGGAAGAAGGGTTGGGAGAAGGGAAAGTAAAAGGGAAGCAGTCCACACTTGAAAGTCACTCTTAACTGAATTGAACAAAAAAAGAAAATACACAACCCGGTTGGTTAAAGAAATAATTTTCATTCAACAGGGAAATTGGAGAGAAAAGAGAGAAAGAAAAAGGGGAATTAGAGAGGGAGAGGAGATTAGGGAAGGAATTAGTCCTGAGCAAAACAAATTCTTAAGCCTGTACAAAATGATTTATACTTCTTTTGGAGTTGACAAAAGATGAGAATCTTAGGGAATACCTATGAAAATGGATGAACATGGAATGGTCTATAAATAAGATGGAAGACTATTGTCCTGAACTCTTATCAGTATATGACCAACCATGATTTCAAAGGACTAACAATAAAAGTGCTACCCATCTCTTGTGAGAGAACTTTTAGAAAGAAGAATGAAATTATTTCTGTACGTAGCCAATGGGGAAATTTGTTTTGATTGCCATATATGTTTATCATGAGTTTGTTTTTCTTGTATTCTCAATTAGGGAGGAGATCTGGGATGGGAAGAAAAGGCAGATTTTGGTTGATGAAAACAAATAAAACATTTTTTAAAAATAAATGAAAGTGATGATTCACTGACAACAAAATGCTTATTTTATTATTTCCCAGGTAACACAAAAGAAGAACAATGACTGCAACTGCAGTAACATTTTGCATCAGTAACTCTGTGAGGTAGAACCACAGGCATAAAACCCACTTGACTACTGGAGTTAAAAGGATCTTCTTAGCTACAGTAAAAAGGCTCTTAGCCTTTCATTTTATAGATGAGGGAACAAAAGCTCAGATAATTTAGGTGACTTGTTCAAGGATACAGGAATGGTGGTCACATTCAAATGCAAGGTTTTGGGCATTTAATCCAATAATGTTCCCACTATACCAGTCTTATAAATTGATTTAAAACCAGTCGCTTTGGTAGTCAATTGCATTATTCCTTGGCTTTTTCATAAAACCACTGCTCAGTTTGGAGGAAAATAAATTAAAGCTACTTATGAGTTTGTTTCGTTTGAATGCATTTCCACATTTAATATATGTATAAAAGATAACAAAAAAAGTTCTAATGCTTTAAAATCTTAAATCAAATCTAGAACATAAAAAAAGAATTTCTTAGCTGAAGTTGTATTATCATTATTATTATTTTTTTAAATAAGGAGCATAAGAAAGTGAAATGCTACATCAGAGTGGAACACATAATCATGTAATAGGCATTAATCCAAGGCCATCGTACTCATATTCATCTCCTCAGATTTGTGCCTCAATTCCAAAACTAATTACTGAATTCTATGTTCCTCCAAAGGGAAACTAATATCAGAGGCCAGACTCAAAACACATTTCTTCCTAAGTCAAAGGCCAATTCTTTAGCTACTTATTATAACAAAGTGCATCATTATCAATCTTAAATACACTAATTTTAAGAGAAAAAATATGTCTCACACTTGGATTCAAAGACATAAACATGATGCAAGAAAGTAAAGGAAAAAGGTAGGTATGATTATATAGTAATTCATCTTAAAAATGTCTAAGAGTTTTACTGGACAATAACAGACAAAAGTGCTATAATGGCAGCAAAAAAAAAAATGCAAAAGCTATCTTGGATCTCTCACAAGAAAGACCAGTTTCAGAAAAAGGAGATAGATGATAATACTGTAATACTCTGCCATGACCAGACAACTGTATACTTGTTCTTGTTTGTTCTTCGTTCTCAGAAGACCAATGACATTAAAAAGATAATGTCTTGATTTTCTAATGAATTGAATTTAAGGGAGGCAGGGCTGTTACAAAGTTATCAGTCTCACTCTTTCTTCTAGAATCGTTGAGTGTCAGTGGAAAGACGTAAGTCAAGATAACTGAAAATGGCCCAAGATGACGTAGGAAATCTCGATCTTACTTTTGAGTGCCATTATTTTTTTTTGATAATTTTATTTTTTTTATTTGCAAAACATATGTATGGGTAATTCTTCAACATTAACCCTTACAAAGCTTTCTGTTACAAAATTTTCCCCCCTACTCCCCACCCCTCCCCTAGATGGCAGGATATCCACTACATGTTAATTATGACAAAATACTTGACAAATTGAATATATGTATGCATATTTCCACACTTATTGTTGTGCAAGAAAAATCATATCTATCATGAGGGAAATATCAAAGGAAACACAATGTAAGCAAATATCAATCGAGAGTATGAAAATGTTATGTTGTGGTCCACATTTCACATCCCTCTCTCTGGTTGTATATGGCTTTCTTCACTGAATAATTGGAAGTGGTTTGAAACATTTCATTGTTGAGAGCCATGTCCATCAGAATTGATCGTCATATACTATTGTTGTTGACGTGTATAATGACCTCCTGGTTCTTCTCATTTCACTCAGCATCAGTTCATGCAAGTCTCTCCAGGCCTCTCTGAAATCATCCTGCTGGTCGTTTCTTACAGAACAACAATATTCCATAACATTCATATACCATAATTTATTTAGCCATTCTCCAATTGATGGGCATCCATTCAGTTTCCAGTTTCCAGCCACTACAAAAAGGGCTGCCACAAACATTCTTGCACATGTGGAGCCCTTTCTTTCCTTTATGATTTCTTTGGGATAAAAGCCCAATAGAAATGCTGCTGGGCCAAAGGGTATGCACAGTTTGGTAACTTTTTGAGCATAGTTCCAAATTGCTCTCCAAAATGGCTGGATCTGTTCACAATTCCACCAACAATGCATCAGTGACCCAGCCTTCCCACATCCCCTCCAACATTCATCATTCTCTTTTCCTGTCATTTTGAGCACCATTATTTTTTTTCTCAATAGTATTTCATTTTTCCAAATACATATAAAGATAGTTTTCTACATTCATTTTTGCAAGATTTTGTGTTCCAAGTTTTTTCTCCCTCTCTCTCCCAGACAGCAAGAAATCTTAAGTTAAACACGTACAATACTTTTAAACATATTTACATATTAGTCATATTGTATAAGAAAAATCATATCAAAAGGAAAAAATACAAGGAAGAAAAAGTAAACAAACAAAAAAATGAAAATACTATGCTTTGATGCACATTCAGTCTCCATAGTGTATAACAACTGCTTCCATTTGAATTGTCTTAGAAAGATTTTGAAGATCACATGGCAGAACAAGATACCAGACACTAAGATCCTTTCTCAAACTAAGTTGCCAAGCATTTCAATTCTACTGCAGAGAGTACAACTCTGTTGGACTAGTCACATTATTTGAATGTCAAATGTACATACACTTGCAAAAAACAATTGGAGAATTCACATGGGGCAAGCACTCACAAGGTGGTCAGAAAAAGCAATATAAGGACAATCTCAAGGTCTCTCTTAAGAAATTTAGAATCAATTGTATGACATAGGAGACAGACACAGGACTGCCTCACATAGAGTGCCCTCATCAGAGAAGGTACTATGCTCAGTGAGCAAAGCAGAATTGAATTAGTCCAAAAAAAATGTGAGATGTGCAAATGTTCTAGGGACTATTTGTGTCTGACCTGGGGCAGAACATTCCAAGCTCATATTGGTCTGATCAGCCACAGTTGGGCACATTGTAATTCAACTCTGTAACATAGTTATATCATTTCAGTCCTCTTCAAGAATGAAGGACAACAACCAATCAGTCAGTCTCCTTTCTGGAGATGGATGGCATATTCTATCCCAAGTCTATTGGAATTATCTTAGATCACTACAGTGCCGAAAAGAGCAAGTCCATCACAACTGATCATTATATAATCTCATTGTTACTGTGTACAGTGTTCTCTTGACTGCTCATTTCACTCAACATCATTTCATGTCTTTCCAGGCTTTACTGAAATCATCCTGCTCATCATTTCTTATAGAGCAATAATAATAATATTCCATTACATTTATATCCATATTCTCCAACTGATGGGCATTCACTCAGTTTCCAGTTCCTTGCACTTAAAAAAAAGGGGAGGGGGCGCTACAAACATTTTTGCACCATGTGAGTCCTTTTTCCTCTTTCATGATCTCTTTGAGATATAAACCCAGCAGAGACCTTGCTGGATCAAAGAGTGTGCACAGTTTGATAGTCCTTTGGGCATAGTTTCATCATTGGTTATATCATTTTATTACTCCACTAACAATTCATTCAGGTCCCAATTTTCCCACATCCCCTCCAACATTTATCATTATATTTTCCTATCATCTTAGCCAATCCGATAGGTATAAAATAGAACCTCAGAGTTGTCTTAATTTGCATTTCTCTTATCAATATTAGTTTAAATTATTTTTTCATGATTGTAAATGATTTTAATTTCTTCATCTGAAAATTTTTCATAGACTGACTCAGTTCTCTCTATATTTTAGAAATGAGGCCTTAATCATAAATACTAGCTATGTTTCCCAGTTTTCTTTTTCTTTTCTAACCTTGGCTACGTTGGTTTGTGAAAAAACTTTTTAATTTAGTGTAATCAAAATTATCCATTTTGCATTTCATGTTCTCTAGTTCTTCTTTGGCCACAAATTCTTCCCTTCTCCAAAGATCTGACAGGTATACTTTTCTCTCCTAATTCTGAAGCATTACTATTTAAGAATAGAGTTTCCAGAATTTGATTGTGAAGGACCTCAAATTCACATAAGTCAGTTGAAGAAACTGGGTATATCAGCAAAGACTCAAGAAGGGCATGCTACCTGAAGGGATTATGTGGGAGAAGTATTCAACTAGTCCTGATGTAACTATAGGCTAGAACCAGGAACAATGAGTAGTAGAAATTACAAAAAGACAAAATCAAGCTCAACCAACCATAAAGAAAAACACCACAACAATGTGAGTTATTGAAAATGGGATAGCCTTTAAAGATAGTGGTTCATGTTCATTGAAATTTTTCAAAGGAAAGTTAATTGGTCATTTGAAGCTTATATTATGAGAATTCTTTTTTCAGCTATAGATTAGAATCTATGGACTATTCTGAAATTCAGCAATTTTATGATCCTTTTGATCCTATGCAAACCCTCTAAAAAATGGCAGAGAGAAAGCAGATGAAAGCAGCCAAGGGAGAAGACAACATGATAATCCACCACTCACCCAAGGAGATACTCTGCCTCCTCACATATGCCTTTTAGAATTTCTAGCTCCCTTCAAAGCTCAGCTCCCGTTCTACTCATGTGAGGCTTTTCCTGATATTCCAGTTGCTACTACCTTCCTGGTAAAATTACTTTGCATAAAATCCTATTTATGTATGTCATCTCCACAACAGAATAAGTTTCTTGAGCACAGAGACTATTAAATTTTTTTTCATATATATACATATTTATAGTTATCTTGTTGTACAAAAAAAATCTGATCTACAAGAAAAAAAAACTGAGAAGGAAAACAAAATGCAAGCATGAAATAGAAAGCATGAAAACGCTATGTTGTGGTCCACACTCAGATCCCACAGGTCTCTCTCTGGGTATTTCATCACTGTACAATTGGAACTGGTTTGAAACATCTCATTGTTGAAGAGAACCATGTCCATCAGAATAGATCATTGCATAATCTTATTTTTGCCATGTATAATGATCTCCTGGTTCTGCTCATTTCACTCAGCATCAGTTCATGCAAGTCTCTCCAGGCCTCTCTGAAATCATCCTGCGGGTCGTTTCTTACAGAACAATAATATTATATGACATTCATATACCATAATTTATTCATCTATTCTCCAACTGATGGACATCTATTCAGTTTCCAGTTTCTAGCCACTACAAAAAGGGCTGCCACAAACATTTTTGCACATGTGGGGGACTATTACATTTTTGACTTTATTTCTCCGTAATCTATCATGTCCAGCACATAATATACTTGTTAATAAATGATACAAGCCATTTCATCTGAGTACAAGAATTAGAAAAATAAGCAGTCACACTAATGTTAGAAAAGGTTCTCTTACATGAGACATGAAAACCAGTAGAGTTCCAAGCCTATTTAATTAAGGTTGACCATGATTCTCTCATAGAAATTAAATGACTTGTCCAGGTGCAATAGGCATACACAACTAGTACCAGTTATATAAAGGTGAGGTCACATGGCTAATTTGTGATAAACATAAGGACTAGAATCAAGGTCTTAAGACTTAGATTAGTTATCTTTTATTCCATGATACGGAGGATGAATGCACAACTGGGCTTTTGTCAAATGGTTAGTTGTATGAGCCAAAGGATCATGAATTTAGAGTTGTAAGGGATCATTAAGGACATCAAGTCCAACTCCTTTCTTTTATAGATGAGGAAAATAGTCTGGAGACTACTGTTCACAGTAAATAACATAATTAGGATTGAAATTCAGGTCTTTTTTTTTCTTCTGCTCTATGCTCACTACCTTTAACATTTTGCCTTTTACTTTTACTCGTACTTGACAGATCCATGATTTCCTTCTCATACAGGTATTCCCTCCAGACACTGAGATCATAATCTCTGTTGGAATATTCATGTAACTGAAAACTTTATCGACCTGATGGCAATGTTATGAACTTCTCCACATAAACAGGCTAATGTCAAACATTCAGTCCATCACCATAGCTGTACTTAGGAAGGGCATAATATCTAGAAATTCTATTCAGTGATTTGGTATTATGAGAATTTGTTTGGTCTCCTTTATGGAGGTAGACAGGTATAAATCATGATGGTCAGAATAGTGTTACTTTTATATAGAAAATGAGTTATATAAAGCATAGAGTACTCACAAAACTTCATAGATTTACTAACTATAAATTTTAAATGATTCAAATTAGCAAATGAATGAAGCACTTTTGTTTTATAATCACTTTTAAATCCTAATCCATGGACTTCCCTCAGATCTCAGTTCCTCCATAAAGTTTGAAATGCAGTGAAAACGTTCTTTTCCAGAAGTATAATCTATACATTTCCGGTTTCCAAACGTCAAGATTCACCTTTAAAACATACACCGAAAAATTATACGAGTTCCCTTGCTTTATTAGAATGCACCCTAAAGTGTAAAAGATATTTCTTATAAAGAACTGAAAGTGCACCCAGGACACTAGGGGCCTCAGTCAGAAACGGACCCCAATATCCTACTCAGGGAGACTCAAAGAGCATGCCGATGTTAGCAGGCACCCCTAAATATCCCACTGGCACCCAACCCAAAGGGTAGCGCTCCTCTTGGTAAGTGTAGGCAACTGCATCCAGCCAGATGGAGTGAAGATGCAAAAACTCCAGAGGACCATCTGGATATACCTAGATTTCTGCAAAAGCGGAGAACGGAATACAGAAGACTGGAAATGAGGGGAGGGGAGACGGGGATCCTAGTAGCACCCTTCGGGGACACGAAGTTGGTGAAGAGGGCGTGGGGTACTGTTTGGGGGTCGAAGTTTCTCAGAGCTACGGATTCTCCAGGATCAATACTTGGCCAGGGGAAAGGAGCGGGAGACTAAGAAGGCAGCTTCCTATCAACCTAACGAAAGAGGAGCAGAAAGATCCTTATATGATAGCTTAACGATGAGCGTCTTAGCACAGTGCCTGGCACACCGTAGGCGCCTAATTAATGCTCGCTGACTTACTCGGGATCTCCAGGTCGAGCATTCCCTGCAGTCCAGTCGCGTCCAAAGGAATTAAACCCGACAGTACCAGACCACCCGGGAAAGCGCGGGTAAGCGCCACTTACCCTCCTGACCCTCCCAAGCCCCCGGGGTCCTGGAGCAGCTTTATCCTCCTTAGCGACTATGTGGGAGCGTCAGTGACAACCACCCGGAAGTCTCCGAAACAATTTCCGGAGTCACGCCCGAGCGGCGGGAAATCCTCCCCAGAATTCCAAAACTGGCGGACCTGCTTGTCGTTTCTCTGCTTCTGTATCGATATTCCGAATTGCCGCTCTGGGAGCGCAACTTTGATAGCCAGACTGGGAAAGGTAATAGGCGTCCCCTGAAAACTACCTAGTTTTTTCGAGCGGCGTTTACGCCCCTTGGAGGTTCAGCGACCTCTTATTTACCTACAATGTAAGGAAGTTCTTTCCCCTTTACCAAGAATGGTAGTTCCCGTATTTCCACCTACCCCTATCCCCCCGCCGGGCTGTACTGAGTTGGTAGGACCGAGGTCTTGTGCCCGCCCCCTCGCTCCTGGGATGTGGATTTCAGGTTGGATGTTCCCGGATACGCAGCAGCTGCCCTTCCCCCTCTGCTTGAATTCGAGGCCACTCCTCTTGGTGTTTGCTGGGCCTACTCCCCAGAGCCCCTGCCCTGAAAGAGGACTTAACATCTGTCTAAGGCTTCCAGTCTTGGATGGCTGCCCAGATTTCAGGTGCTGAGACTCAACTATTTCTAACCCCATTTTCTCCTCTCCCGGAAGAAAGAAATGTGAACTGTTGAGAAACGCTAGGAAATAAGTGTGAGCCCATGGCGTTCGCGGGGATGCCGCCCTTCTCCTCCCCGCGCATATCCCCCTTGCGTTCTGTAGCGTGTTGTAAGGGTGGGATACTTCAGAGTTCTTGTGCGGGTAAAAACGTCTAAGTTGGTCCCTCGCCCGGCATTACAGTAATTCGCCTGCCTCAGAAGGCTAAAGCTTGGATCAGATTTCCGGTGCGGGCTTGTGCCCCGCTAAGATTTGTTAAATCTCACGTAGGCAAAAGTTTTTTTGGCTTAATGTGCCTTTTTGTCCTTCGTTCTCGAAGAGGACCATGACATAAGAGAGATGATGCCATAACATGCAGATGAATTGAATTCTCATGTGAGGGTGGGTTACAAAGTCACCAGTCCCACTTTCTCCCCCAAAGCCATTTGTATACCTGACTAGTGTCAGGCAATCGGGTATATTTGAAGTTTTTAAGCTTTAGAGGCAGTAAATCCCCCTTACTGATTAGTAGCTATACTATAAAATCATTTCATTTTATTTTTAAGAAAATTTGAGAAAAACTTGAGGTCCTATTGCCACGTTTATGTTTGTAACCACGTAGTTGTTTACTTGTTTTTATTTAATAATAGATTTAATTTTTTTTCCCCAAGACCTCTGTATTTGGGAGGAATCTTTACCGTTTTAGGAAAAGTTGGTGGCTTTATCGTATCCAGTAAACATTTATTGAGCACCTACTTTGTGCCAGGATTGTGTAATAAGCACTAGGGATACCGTTATTAAGAAGAAATACAGTCCTGGCTCTTAAGGTGCTTACAATCTAATGAGACAACGTGCAGAAGAATGATGCTATTAAGAGTGACCACGGGGTGTAGCCAAGGCAGGTGCATTTTGTCCCATGGAGTTGAAACAAGCCTGCCGTAGTGGATAACTGCAAAGCTATACTTGGTTTTTGGAGTCAAAAAGGACCTACCAACTCTTGAGTGTCAGGCAACTTTATAAATTACTTATTGCTTATTTACATCATTAAAGGGGAAGGAATTTTCACAACTGGAGTTCCCTACAGGAATGAAGAGGGAGCTTTAGACAGCTAACCTTTTTCTCCCTTCATCCCCCCCCCCCAAAAAAAAAAACAACTATTGAATATTTTGCTGTAGGATTATTTTGGCAGGGAGGGTAAGGGAAGAAAGTTTTATAACTTGGGGAATTCACAGTATCTCGGAACTTATTCAAGCCTTATTATATATACTTATATGTGTAAACAAGTAAGCTTAGTTGCTGTTTTCTGAATCCAAATATTCATATACTTTGGTTTTTCATGGTCTTCAAAAACTAGATCTTTTATGCTATTTTGTTGAGAAAACATCAAGCAGAATCGTTTGAGAGTAAATCATTGACAAAGTTTGAACTTTTTAGCAAACTAAATATAAATTTTCCTAAGTATTCTTGTTTTTGTACTTTTCAGCTTAATTTTAATATCTTAGTCTTTGGGAAAATTTTGTTATTCAAAACAGGTCTCTTTGGCAAATACAAAAGGATAAAAATTTTTAATATCTAAATTATTTTTTTATTTTAAAGCTTTTTATTTGCAAAACATACGTATGGGTAATTCTTCAGGATTGACCCTTACAAAGCTTTCCATTACAAATTCCCCCCCCCCAGTCCCTGCCCTTCCCCTAGATGGCAGGAAGTCCACTACAATTGTGGTAAAATACTTGACAAATTGAATATATGTATACATATTTCCACACTTGTTGTGCAAGAAGTATCGTTATCTACAAGAAAAAAAATCTGAGAAAGGAAACACAATGCAAGTAAACATCAATAGAGAGCATGAAAATGTTACGTTGTGGTCCATATTTCATATCCCTCTCTCTGGGTGTATATGGCCTTCTTCACTGAACAATTGGAACTGGTTTAAAACATTTCCTCGTTGAAGAGAGCCATGTCCATCAGAATTGATCATCATATTGTATTGTTGTCTGTAATGATCTCCTGGTTCTGCTCATTTCGCTCAACATCAGTTCATGTAAGTCTCTCCAGGCCTCTCTGAAATCATCCTGCTGGTCATTCTTATAGAACAATAATATTCCATAATATTCATATACCATAATTTGTTCAGCCACTCTCCAATTGATGGGTATCCATTCAGTTTCCAGTTTCTAGTCACTACAAAAAGGTCTGCCACGAACATTCTTGGGCATGTGGGTCCCTTTCCTTCCTTTAAGATCTCTTTGGGATATAGGCCCAATAGAAACACTGCTGGGTCAAAGGGTATGCACAGTTTGATAACTTTTTGAGCATAGTTCCAAATAAGGATAAGAACTTTAATAAAATCAATTATATTGTATTTTTAAAGTTCAGCTATGATACAAACTTTTCCCTTGATACGAGGTTGTTGCAGGTAAATGTTTGCTTTCCTACTTAAGATAAAGGTGAAAAACTTTGTAAAACAGATTTGATAATATTTTATAAAATTAAGATTATTTAATTGAATGTTTAATCACACAAATCATGCAATAGTGATTTCTTTTAACAAAAATAATTTCTGAATGATTGAGGGTTTTATTCATTTATATTGTTTTTCTGAAATTAACTGCAAGCAAATTAAAATATTAGAATCAGATTTATAATAATGCTGACAAATGAACTAAATAGTTACCTATTTACAAATAGATTCATTTTATGCAAGTTGACTTTAAATAGTCATTTGAAAAATGATTACTGAATATAATTTAACTTTCACGTTATCAGGCTGAATTCTCAGTTCATTTAAAAGTACTATTAAGGGAAGGATATGGAGCCTTTTGTTATTAATATTAGTAATTTTAACTCTCAAGGCTTAATTCGTAATAAGAATGAAAAAAAATATCAAGTCCCACAAGAAATTTCAAAAAACATGGTACTTATTTTAATGGATTTTGTTCCTTCCTATAGCAAATTAAATATGTAGTATAGGAGAAATAATCTAGTCATTGAGACAGGAGAACTGTTTGGTGTTGAATAAGAAGAAAAAAACAATTGGAGATCTGAAGGAAAGCAGAAAAATATAAGAATATATGCTAAGGAAGAAGGAAGAGAAATAAGAATGAAGATCTTTGAGCTGGTTCCTCATAAAGTTTTCTCAGTGTTGACAAGCTCTTCACTTGGCTCCCCTACCCCACTCTTCCCTCAATACAACTACTTCAGTAGTTGAAGTAGGCCTCTTTAAATCTATCAGAATTAATCCTTATCCCCTTCTCTGATTGCCTCTTTGCCAACGTCTACAACTCAGGATTATGGGTAATCATAATCATTCTCAGGAGATTTTATATCAAAACAGTCTTACTAGAATCATGTGCATTAAGAAACTGAATTCTCAAATACAAATGTACAAATTAACTTTTAAGGTCACCTTGATCTCTTTTATGTTTTCTTTGAAAAGCACATTATCTAATATATAATACTGTAAAGCATTTTTTGGTGATGACAGCAATAATAGTGCTACACATTTCTTTAGAGCTTTAGTTTTAAAGTACTCTTTCACTTCAGGCCATCAGCTTTAAAGAAAAAAAAATAGGAATAATTTGTTTTTGTCTTAGTCTAACTGACTTTATGTATGCCTTTTCCTCTCTACCCAATAACTGAGCTCTTCATCTGTGCTCTTGACCTTTTTCTGTAGCCCTGCTCAGTTAGCTGCCTAGTTTTAGTTAACAAGATAAGTTATATAAAGACATAATCACAACTATCAATTGCTGATGTTACCATTTTGTAATATTTTAAGTTGTAAATCTGTTAATACTTAATTTCAGTCAACTGGCAGCTATGAAGCATCTCTTATGTGCTAAGCACTGGGGAGACACAAAAAGGCAAAAAAATCAACCCTTGTTCTCAAGAAGCTCAGAATTGTGTATAAACAAGGTATATACCAGATAAATTTGGGGTAATCTCAAAAGGAAAAGAGCCTAAATGTGGAAGATTGACCATTAGCTAAGACTTGAAAGAAGTCAAAAGACATAGATGAGGGAGGGAATTCCAGGTATATGTGTTAAAATTAATTATCTGAATTAAAAAGGAAATTGAGAACACAGTTACCAAGCATCTGGGATTTAATTTGCAAGATTAGGATTTACATATTAATTCAGGTTATCTGATTCCTTAGAGATCAGAGTTAGGGAGTGACCTACAAAATTTTTTATAGCAGAGGAATTTTTAAAAATAACAAATTTGTTCTTAACATGAATCAATTGGACAAAGCAGGTCACCTGACTTTTTAGCTTCTCCTAGGCTTTCCTTATCCTATCCTAGAAGTTCTCACCTTACTGTTGGTACCTTTTGTAAGCAAAAAGCATTGTGGGAAAGAGAAACTTGTGGCCAATAATTACACACACCCAACTCCCAGCTTTCTTAGATTTCATTACTCTAAGCATTCCATTATTTAGACTCTAGCTCAAGAATAAAAGGAGCGTATCCAATAATACTGGAAAGGGTAACTTAACCTCTAGCTACCCTTTCTCTATCTTCCAGAAAAGAAAACAGCCTCTTTTTTTGCTAGAAAAGAGAAACAGCCTTTAAAAAGGTTAATCCCTTTGATTATTTGTTTTACTCTAATTTGTCTGCTACTAAGTGATGAAATTTTCTCAATCTCTTCATTAAATTTATAGGTAACAGACTTAAGGAACTATTATCTGGCTTAGCTGTTAGGGCTCACTTCTACTAAAGAAAGGAGTTTAATCCTATTATCAAACTAAAAATTTATAAAAGTGATAAATATTAATTGATTTATTTTTCATTTTCCCCTTTTGATCCATAGAAAATAATTTCCTACTTTGTGTGAAAATTTCTTAAACTACAGCACTATAGAGTTTCTCAACAAAGCTCTCTTCAAAGGATTTTATCATGCTTTTTTCCCAACTGTAAGTCATTTACTATTATTATTATTATTATTATTTTCTTAATTTAAAACAAAAGTATCTCATTAAATATTGTTTTCAAAATGTCACATTCTGTGTTACATTTATGATTAACAGGTTTTTTTTAACAAGAGATTTTTGTGTAACCAATATAAAATATTTAAAACATAAAACTTATTACAATTCGAATGACAATAATTCAGTGGAGTGCATTTTAAAATTGTTACAGGGAAAATAATTTATTCTTTTGATGTTTTATTAATCATATACAATGGAACCAAAACCAATTGCTGCCAAGAGGTAGCAGTTCATTTATATAATGTTTATCACCTGCCAGGATTTTTTTTTCCCAAGTTCTGAAAGTTTATTTTATTTTTTGTTTTTATAATACCTCTTTATTTTCAAAATATATACAAAGATCGTTTTCACCATTCACCCTTGGAAAACCTTGTGTTCCAAATTTTTCTCCTTGTTTTCCCCCACAGCAAGTAATCCAGTATACCTTAAACATGTGTAATTCTTCTAAACATATTTCCACATTTATCATGCTACACAAGAAAAATCAGATCAAAAAGGAAAAGAAATCCCAACACTCCACTTAGTATTATTCTTTTGGAATATGAAAAGGGGCTAAAATTTTTCTGTTCTGCTTTCTAGTAAGAAAAATTCAGACTTCCTTCTCTTCAAAAAAATCTGTCCCAACTTTAAGTAGTTTTTAACTATATCTTTGATCTACACTAAAGTCAAAATCAGTTTTGAAGAATGTTAGCCAAAACTTCACTCACAACTGGCTAACTAAAACTGCATAGGGTTTAGCAAATATCTCTCACTTTCTTTTTTGTTTGTTTCTTTTTTCTTCTCTCTTTCTCAAGTTGCCAAATTATTTAAACTTGCATGAGTAGTAACCTAATTTCTCTTACTAATTTCCTAAGTTTTTTTATTTTAACACTTCTATGAATTTTACTCAATTTCTATTTCACTGAATCTCTTCTGAACAGATAACATTATTAATAAAACAGTTCTTAAAATTTAGTCTGCAGCTTTAAAATAAGCCAAGGCATTTAAAAGTTTCATTTATGGAATAACTGGTCTGTCAATTATTGTTTTCATTAGACTTTATGAAGTTTGCAGGTAACTTAAAGACTCATCAAAATGCTTCATAAAATTTTTCAAATCATAATTTTTGAATTTTCCAGAAGAGAATAACAAATTTAGTTTATATATATTTATGTTTATAAATATATATATACATATTTATGTAAATATATACACATATGTATTTTTTTAATTTTATTTTATTTTTTATCTGTTTTTCGTCTCTGCAACCTCTATTGTGGCCAGTATTGGAAATAAAGAGAGAGAAGAGAGACTTCTTTTAAAATTTTTTTTACGAAGTTTTACTTTTTTTTTTTTTTAACACATTCTTTTCTCCTTGGCTTATTAGAACACAGAACAAAACATAGGTTAAAACAAATGCTTGGAAACATTGCCAAGAGATAAGACAGCACAGATTTAGATTAAAACAAATGCTTGGAAACATTGCCAGCAGATGAGACAGCACAGATTTCCTATTTTCTTAAAAATTTTCTTAATTGTGTCAGGTTCATTTTTTATATGAAGCAAGGAACCCACAATTCCTAAATTCAGTTTTATCATTCATAAAACGGGCATACATAGAATATATAACAAGATTTGGCACAACATTAAATCAGGCCTCAACTTGTAAATTTTTTCTAGATTTTGAAGTTAGAATGTTATTTGTCTTCTCTATTAACTATTCAATTTGTGATAGTTATATGCTTGGGTGCTGGGTTAGTTTAAAATTAATTCTTCTGTTTATTGTTTTTATTAATATCTTTATAATCTTATCAATAAGAAAATGTAATTTAGTAGCAGTATAAAATTGCTTTAGTCCAATTTGCCTATTGAGTTCATCTGTTTAAAGTGTGTGTATTAAGATAGATACAATTTAGCAGAGACTTTCTTCCTGTTCTCTCCCTCTTTTTTTTAAATTTAAATTTTTTTAGAATAAATCCCTACTAAAGAATCCTACTTCTAGGTTCTCTGCTAAATCACATTAAAAATTTTTTTTTGTATAACAGAAATGTCTATTTGGCTTAAGAGGTCCCCCCCCCAAAAAAAAAAAATCTTTTTTCCTAAAGAAAAAAAAAATTTTTTTCCCCTAATTCTCTAATCAAACTAAAAATAAATTTAAGTAATCAATACTGATTTCCTTTTCAGGAGACAGCCTAAGACTTGGAGGCAGAAGATGGAAGAATTACCAGGAGGCCAGTACCACTGAATCAGAATTCTTGGCAGGGAATAAGTTGTAAAAAAGACTGAAAAGGTAGGAAGGGATCAAGTTATGAAGGACTTTAAAAGTGGACTTTTATTTGATCGAAGAGGTAATAGGGAACCATTGGAGTTTATTGAGTAGGAGATAATGGCATATCTGAGCTTTTTGAAATCACTTTGGCAACTAAGTAGAAGACGAATTGGACAATTACAGAGGTAATCAGTAGTAAAACTAGGACTAGAACTCAGTCCTCTAAAAGAATTAAAGCTCTTTAGCAAGACTGTTTATTATGCATCTATGAATGTGACACATAGGAGCAATAGAATGGAAAAGGTACTAAAGGAATTAAGAGAAATTTGTTTCAAGATCTGTCTTGAATAATTATGATTTGCATGACTTTGCAGAATTCCTGTAACATTTCTGAGTCTCACCCTTGATAGTTATAAAATGAGTTTGCGTTATGTTGTTGGATTGTTACAACATGATAAAGTGTCATATCAGCATTCCATTAATTTCTTGAGACTTGAGGCTAGGAGATCAAACAAAATGCTATTTAAGTAGTCCAAGCATCCTGTAATGAGAGCCTGCATGAGCCTGCATGTGGAGGGATGTGATGTCATAGGAGAGAACAGGGCACATAAAGGTAGAAATGACAGGACCTAACACATTGACCGGAAGAGGCTGGAGTTGGTGGTAAGAGAAAATGAAAAGTAAAGAATGATACTAAGCAAGAATGTGGTATTCTCCACAGTAATGGGGAAGTCAGAGGGAATGTTTTAGGGTGTGTAGGAGGAGATCATGAGTTTAGTTTTGGGTCTGTGAAATTTAGGATGCCCATGGAATGCCTGATTTGGGATGTCTAATAGGGAGTTGAAAATGCAAGTCTGGATTCAGGAGAGAAATTAGGGCTGGTCGAGTAGAATCTGATTGTCATCTATGGAGAGATGATGACTCATGAGTGATTTTGTGGTGAATTTGTATCTATACTAGGAAAAGAGAAAAAGAACCTGTCTACAAAACTTACATATCCAAATATTGAGAAAATAGTCTTTAGAAATAAACAAAGACTCAGAAGAGTTGGTAGGCAGGATGTTGTAGAATACTGGTAATGGTGTCAGCCACCAAGCATGGCTTCTTAGCTTTCACTTTTATCTAAGAAAGATCCAATCCCTGTGTGTCAGGGTTTTTTGTTTTGGTTTGGTTTTTTTTTTTTTTTTTTTGGCTTCCTTGGTATTCTAGGCTAGGGACTGATGAGGAAGCAAGATATAACCTGTTACCTCCTCTCCCAGATTTATCCTTTAAGATGTTTGAACATTATAATTGGTTGAAGAGAGAAGTGGGAGAGAGTCTTGACTTGTCATATAGCTAATTCTTTGGACTTGTTCTTATAAAGATGAGGATCAACACTTAACTAGGCTTTGAACAACATTCTAAGAACCTAAGCATCTTTGGAGGACCTATTGTCTAACAAGTACTCATGAAACATATTCATAAATGGAACAGTCCTTGCCCTGCAAGATATTATTGTCATATTCAAGGATAATGTCATATTCAAGTATGGGTAGAATGAATATAAAATTTAATAAGTTTCAGAAAATTGGCACATGCAGCTAATGGTATCAGGAAAGATTTCCTCTGCAGTAGCACAGTCTAGAAGAAAATAATTATTCATGTGCCCCACAAGTGGCCATTGACTCTTCACAGACCTACTGGCAAAATAATCAACAAGCATTAATGAAGTTCCTGTTACTGTGCTAGAGGATGGCCTCTAAATACAAAGAATGAAACCAATTTCCTACTCCCATGGAGTTAACAGTCTAATAGATGGGGGGAAAAAAGTCTCCATCAAGTTTTTAATTCCTGAATCTATAGTACTCAAAGCAAGTCATAGGTACAAAAGATGACATTTCTGATACTTCATGTGTTGAGGTCTCTTGCATTCATAACATCATAAAATGAATTGAGACAGCCTTTCTAGGCTTCCTAATCTGCTTGTTAGGGTGGTCTTTTGTTGGCTAGGATACTAAAACAAACAAACACACACTATTGATCATTTTCTGATTCATGTGTCCCTAGTTTGAATGTCCAAACAATATTTTTCTTATAAGTCATTTGCTAGCACACATACATAATATACATATGTAATTGTAATTATTACATATACACAATTATATATAATATATACACACAATATATATAGATACATACATATATATATCTACATGCACATGTAAATCTTGAATACCAAACCCTTATCTAAAAAATGACATGAAGATTTCCCATCCCCATAGGACAGTTTCCCTTCTGATCTTAGATATTTTAATATTGTTTAAGGGTTGTATAATCAAAATTATCTTTTTAGGCTAATAATATCTTTTGTCTTCATAGCTGTGAAAGGTATATGATCTGTTTTTCTAATTTTTTTTATATGATCTTTATTACTGAGGTCAGGTGTCAATTTTGAATTTACTGTGGAATGTTGATGTAAATCTGATTTCTACCAGTCTGGTTTTTAATTTTCCCTGCTATTTTTAATCAAATCAGAAATTTTTTAATAAGTACCTTACGTTTTTTAGCTTATCCAACCCTGGGCTATTACATAGTTGCTTTTCCCCACTTTGATTCCCCTTATTTTCTCTGCTGCATTTATGTATTTCTCTGTTTTTAAACCAATACCAAATGGTTTTGATGACTACTGGTTTATAATGTAATCTTAAATCCGGAAGTGATATGTCCCCTTAATCTCAAACTTTTTTTCATTATTTTCCTTGATATTCCAGACATTTTGCTTGTCCAAATAAATTTTGTTATAATTTTATAACTTAACCTTTTAATGGTTTGATTGGTATAGCATTAAATTTGTATATTAACATTGTTAACTCTTTTCATTTCTAGTACATTGGTATCACCCAGGCATGATTAATGAATATTCCCCCAACTATTAAAGTTCAACACTTTGTCATTAAATCCATAAAAGTATTATATATACTATATTATATGAAGTGATAAATATTTTATGAATTTTCTAGTTTTTTTTTCACAAGACTTCCCTTTCTATTACTATCTCTTGAATTTTGTTATATAGAAATACTTATGGTTTTTGTGGGCTTATTTTATAATTTACAGTTTTAGCTATTAACTGTCTGTTAGTATCTTTGCTACTTCCCTAGGATTTGCTAAATAAAACTTGTATGTGTTAAGCAAATAGTAAGTTTTATCTCATCTCATTGCTTTGTCTTACTGCTAATTGTTAGGCTTTCTATAACATGAAATAAGAATATAAAGAGGGAACATCCTTACTTTAGTCATATGTTCATTGAAACAGTTTCTAGTGCATCCCCATTATATATGATGCTTGCTTTTAGTATTAGATTATTTTATTATATTAAATAATATTTTTCTTTGCCTATATTTGTAGGATTTTAGAGTTTTCTAAAGCATTTTATCAAAGACTTTTTCTGAATCTATTGAAATATTTGAGGATTGGGTTAGTTTTGTTTTTTAACCTATCTTCACTTTCTTTTAAAATAATCAAAACATAACAAAATCAGTTCTAGGTCCTCTGTCTTATTTTGACTCATTGATAACATTTGGATTCTGAAGAAATGTTCGTATATTCTCATGATCCTTCTCATTTTCCCATCTATTGGAATCTAAATGGTTTATATAAAGTCTCTTGATTATTCACTTGTATTTTATCCTTTTATGTTTTTCTTGATTACTATTTTTGTATTTCAAGTTTCTATTGGTCTCTGATCTTTTAATCAGGGATACTAGGAGGTATTCTATTTCTATAAAAGTCCAGTTTTCCCATGAACCTGTATTTCTTGCTTTTGGCCCAAGATATTCTATGGTCTTTGGTTCTTTATAGTAATGGCTGCTAAATCTTTTGTAAGCCTAATTATGTTTTCTTGTTACTTTAACTTGAATTCTTTCTGTCTGTAC
The DNA here is from genome assembly GCA_023553655.1 of Myrmecobius fasciatus. Classification (NCBI taxonomy): domain Eukaryota; kingdom Metazoa; phylum Chordata; class Mammalia; order Dasyuromorphia; family Myrmecobiidae; genus Myrmecobius; species Myrmecobius fasciatus. Next base: position 155,142 of record JAJPUD010002027.1, on the reverse strand, counting down.
TTATGTTTTTTTCACCCCCCACAAGTTCTGTATTTGTTCCTGGGAGTTTCTTTTTAGCAGGTGACTGATTATTTCTTTATACTTTGCCCTCTAGTTCTAAGAGATTGTGGCAGTTTTAAGATTTCTTGAAATATTATGTCCAACCTTTTTATTTGGTTATAGTTTTTAAATTAACCAATATTTCTTAAATTATTTCTCTTTGATTCATTTTATAAGTTGTTTTCTAAATGAGATACTATACATTTTCTATATTTTCAATCTTTTCTCATTTTTTAAAGAACAGTAATATTCCATTACATTCATATACCCATAGGTTTGATTAGCTATTCCTCAATTGTAGTCTTATACTTTGATTGTCTTGTCTATTACAAAAAACCTGCTATAAATATGTTTGTGTATATGAAAACTTTCTCTTGTGATGGAAAATGCCATTCACATCCAGGGAGAAAACTATGGAGACTGAATGTGGATCACAACATAGTATTTTCACCTTTGTTATTGTTGTTTGTTTCCTTGTTTTTTTCTTTCTCATTTTTTTCCCTTATAATCTGAATTTTTTTTTGCACAGCATGATAAATGTGTAAATATGTTTAGAAGAATTTTGCATTTCATCTATATTGGATTATTTCATTTCTAGGGGAGGGAGAAACAAACAAAAATTTGGAACACAAAGTTTTGCAAGGATGTATGTTGAAAAATATTTTTGCATATATTTAAAAAAATAAACTATTATTTTAAAAAATTTAAACATAACAAATCAAAAAAAAAGAAAGAAACCCAACCCTTTCTCTTTAACCTTTGGCCTTTTGTCAGTGGATTAACAAGTCTTTTAGCAAGCGCCTGCTATGTGCCAGGCACTGTACCAGGCTCAGGGGATATAAATATGAACCAATCTGTATATATAGTGAGCTTGCATCTTCATGAGGGAAAAACAAGTATTATATAAAAACATATAAATTTGATATAGTCTCAAATGCATCAAATAGGTTAAGAACTATTAAGGCTGAGGGAAAAAACTCAAATTTGGCAATTGAGAGATCCTTATAACTTTGGAAAGAATAATTTTAATTGAATGATGAGATAAGTCATATTTCAAAAGATTGAGGTATCAAGAGAGACAAATTGAACAATCCAAACAGCTTTTTCAAGAAATTTGAGAAAAGAAAAGAAAGCATAGGATAATAGTTTGAAGGGACAGTAATGTCTGGGGAAGAATTTTTAAAGAACGGGAAGATTTTAATAATATTTTAATTTTTTTCATTGGAGTTGAAAACAAATCTAATGGCCTAAAGTTCACAAATCCCATTCTATAATCTCCTAACTGGTTACTGTAAAAATCTTTTTAAGGGAAATATCTTGTAAGTAGAAAATTAATTACCATTTATTTCATTGGAACAAATGTTTTGTTCAAAAATTAATATCTATACTCAGTGTTTATAAAGTCGATTTTTAATGTAAAAAAACCCCAGCCTAACCCAAGAACAAACAACAATAAAGGCAAAGAATTAAAATAATACAAATGATATCATATTTAACAAATTGACTTTCTTTGGAAAAGAAAACAAAATGAGAAAGCATCTAGAGAGTAATTTTAGCACATCTTTGTAAGAGACCTGATACAGCAAATTATCACTATTATATACTAGCAAAGAGTGAGTATGTTGAGAATAGAACTTAATATAACATGGACCACTCACAGAAAGGTGTTTATTTTGTGGTGCTCTGTTGTACACAGGATCCATCTTAGTAAATGCAAAGAAATGCATTTCAAGCTAAAAGAGAGATGTGTAAGTGAAACTTCTCATAAAATCAAATTCTTGTAACCTGGATTTAATCCTATTTCAGAATGTGATTGTATTCCACTTTTGTGAAAATTAAGGCTATATTGGCCTTCTTTTGTTCTTCAATATCTCTCCCATTCTCCATTATACCCCTAAATGGCCTAGCAATTACTTGCGCAGATTTTCTAGTACCTGATGATTTAGTTCATTTGGGCAATGGGACATGAACTTATTGAGGATTCCTAGGTGCAGTCTTGCCATCTTATTTATCTTAAACATCCTATCCATTAATTATTCTAAATTTATTCTTTCAGATCCAGGGATTCTCATTATTTGAGAAAATGGAACTGAAATAAGAACTAAGCAATTTTTCCTACTCCCTATTGTTCTTGTCTTCCCCTTTGTGAGGAACAGGCCTATCCATTTTTAAAATCTTTTTTTTTTTTTTAAATATGACAATGCCTATTTGTTACTCTTAATTTTCCCGGACAACTTCAGCACATTCTAAATTTGAGCATTCCTGACACTTTTTACATGACTGTGGCACCTCCATCTTTTGAGGGATCTAACTTTTTGCATTGTATAAAGGATGGAGTATTTTCCAGTCATTCATCAAATATTTACTAAGTACCTATTTGGAGATTTGGAAGCAGAAGTATATACTGGTTTTTTGTTTTGTTTTGTTTTAGGAATTTGGCTATGAAAACAAGGAGAAATACAGTACCATAGCTTGAGTAGATCAAATGAGTGTGTCTATGTGTGTAGGGGAAGTTTGTCTGTCTGTCTATCTAAGACAGAGACCTTAGCATGTGTAGAGGCAGAAGGGAAGTTGAAAATAGGAAGCGAGAATAGTTGATCAGAGGGGATTAAGAATATGGGATGGAATCAAGGAATTGGCATTGGTAAAGATAATGCTACCTCTTTCTCTGATCTAAAATCAAGAAGGAAAAGATATTGTTACTCTCTGCTCACCTTTGGATTGGTTGCCCCTTATGCCTGGCAAGGACTCCTCTCTTTTGCCTTATAGAAGCTCTTCTTTCAAGACACACCTGAAACACCATCTTCCGTATGGAATTTTTCCTAATTCCCCAATTGCTAATAAGCTCGCGCTCGCGTTCTCTCTCTCTCTCTCTCTCTCTCTCTCTCTCTCTCTCTCTCTCTCTCTCTCTCTCTCTTTCTCTCTCTCTCTCTTCTCTCTCTTCTCTCTCTTCTCTCTCTTTTCTCTCTCTCTCTCCCCCTCTCTCTCTCTCTCTCAAACTACCCTTTATTTAACTATTTCTTTTTTGTTTTTAATGATTCTCTTTATGTTTATTTTTATCCTGTAAATTCTCTAGGGCCTTATTATGGTAGCAGCACTGTCCAAACTTTTCCCTTTTTTGTTCTAGTTAGATCAGTTTTTCCTTTAAGTATTAAAACTGACCTTAAAGTTTGTTTGGCTTAAAGGCCTGAAGGCTTAGACTATTATTAGACTACTTCCAAATTGCCACAAGCTGCTCTAAGTTTAAGCATTGATGGTTGACTATTAGATCACTAGAGGCAAGGAACTTGACTTAGCTGAATCAAACTGAGGAGTGTTTGATGTCTGTCTTTGTTGACTCTCTTCTGCCATAACTAAGTAAATCTATTTTTATTAAGAACATGTTAAATCATGAAGGGACTGGCCTGGCCTGGCCTGGCCTGGCCTGAATGAGGCCTAACCTGGAACACTGGCACCAAGAAAGGATTTTAATAAATTGTTGATTAATTTGAATTTCACACTAATGAATAAAACCTAATCCTTTTTGGGCATGATAAAGGGAAAAAACTTTGCATTAAAAAAAAATCACCTTTTGGTGAAGAAATATTAACATGACTAAATAATTTTTCCCAATTATTGACATTAGCTGATATTTTATTATGTAGCTTTGACATTTATACATTTCCTGGTATGTCCTGTGTCAATTGAAATCATTGTAAATTATTCCCCTAAGTAAAGCATACATACTATAAATATAAAAAAGCTTCCACTTAAAAGACTTCTAAATAACAGAGCCATCAGGAGTTCGATTATTTGTTTTAGTCGGAGGAGTGAAAGAAGAAACTGCATCCTGTAAAATAATAGTTCTTGCACAAATATGCTTCAGCACTCTAATGCTAGGATGGATTTTTGGTCTCATTGATGTGGAGACTCCCTCCAGCAATATAGATTGCAGTTCATATGTTTTTTCCCATCATGTGCCACTTGCATCCATGTCCTTCCATAGGTTTGCCACAGGGAATTTACACAATGGTCTATTCACCTTCTTTAGAAAATAGAAAATAGTTCTAATGGAATAAACAGTCTGTCCATCAGTTTTTCTTTCTCTGAAATATTATGAGCCAAATTTGTTTTTGGATTGCACCTTTCTTTAATGACAATTTTTACCTCTTCTTTTTTTATGATTCCTTGATTGATACAAATTACAGATTGAAAAGACAATTTTTACCTCTTCTTTTTTATGATTCCTTGATTGATACAAATTACAGATTGAAAATTTAAATTTTTCAAAGAAGAATTTCTCCTGACTTGTTGCCATATAACATTACTGTAAGCTACTAGTGTTAAAACAATGACTTTTTATTATATTTATTCTTGGAGAAGCTTGGGGTTATTAAAATATTTTTCCAGTTTCCATAAGACATTTATCTTGTTTTCTTTTTGTTTATTTCAGAACCCAACTAACTAACTGATCATTTGCAGTGTCCAAAATGGATGCACTTTATTGTTTGCCTAGCTGCTAATTATAATCTGGAAAAATCATTTTTCATCCACCTAGTTTCATACTGTGGAAAAAAATATTCTACTATGCATTTTGGGTGCAAGCTTGTCAAAGATAAATTTATTAATTATAATAATTCTAATTCCATGCCTCTCTACTTAGAAATCCAAAGGGATCATAATCCATTCCTGCCTTTGAAAACCTACCTCATCATGCACAAGCCATTTTGCAGTTATAATTTATAGTGTTACCAAACAAAAGATAAAATTCCACAGTAAGAAAAGACAGTTGCAGTAAGTAACAGTTGGATTCATCAGAGATAACAATTACCCAGTTTTTTACTTGAGAAAATGAATCAATTTTCTGAAAATATTAAATTCCTCTTTACCTGTCTTCTTCAAGGAAGTTAGAGGTAAATCCCAAAGATACCTCATTTTAAAAAATATTTTAACATTCATTGTCCTAAATCTTGAGTTTTAAATCTTTCCCTCTTATGCCTTCCCTAACCATTGAGAATGCAAGCAATATGATATGATATCAATTAAGTACATGTGGAGTCAGGTAAAACATCTTTCCACATCACCCAATATTGCAAAAAAAAAAAAAATATGTAAAACAGGAAAAATAATGAAAGTTTAAAAATATCTTCAATCTTTACTTGAGTTTATTAGTTTTCTCTGAGTGGATAGCATTTTTTTTTTTATCATGGGTCCTTTGGAATTTTATTGCTTTGATTAGAGGAGCTAAGTGTTTTACAGTTAATCATTGTTATCTTACTGCCATTTCTGTGTACAATATTTCCCTGTTTCTGCTCACTTCATTCTGTGTCCATTTCATATTAGTCTGCTCAGATCTTTCTGGTCATCATTTCTTGCAGTTCCACAGTGCTCCATCATAATCATATGCTATAATTTCTTCAGACATATTCACAATTTCCAATTCATTGCCATCACAAAAAAAAAATAGCTGGTATGAATATTTTTTGTACAAATAGGTCCTTTATTCTTTTCTTTGATTTCTTTAGGATACCAACTTAGTAGTGGTATTTCTGAATCAAAGAGTATGCACAGTTTTATAGGCTTTGAGTTAGTATAACTCCAAATTATTCTCCGAAATTAGAGCTATTCGTACATAAATGTCAATAATTATGCATTAGTGTCTGAAATTTTCCACATCCCCTTCTTTAATCAGTAGTGATTTAAAGCATTTTTTCATGTGACTATTGATAGCTTTGATTTCTTTTGAAAACTATCTATTCATAACCTTTGACTGTTGATCAGTTGGGAAATGATTCCTATTTTTATGAATTTGGCTCACTTCCCTTTATATTTGAGAAATGAGGGCTTTATAGAGAAACTCGATGTAAATATTTCCCCAGTTTCCTATATTCCTTTAATTTTGACTGCATTAGTTTTGCTTGTGGGAAAATAATTTTAATTTCACATAATGAAGTTGTCCATTTTACTCCCTACGAGCCTCTCTGTCTTTTATTTGATCACAAACTCTTTTCTTATATATCTGCTAGGTACATTTTCCCATGGTCCCCTATTTTACTTATGATATCACCCTTTACATATAATCATTCATCCACTTTAACTTTATCTGGATATACTATATGAGATGTTGATCTATATCCAGTTTCTGCCAAACTGCTTTCCTGTTTTCCCAGCAATTTTTGTCCAATGTTGAATCTTTGGATTTATCAAACACTAGAATACTATGGTCTTTGTTTTGTTTTGTTTTTACTATTGTGTATTGTGTACCTAATCTCTAACACTGACCCACCATTTTATTTCTTCTGGAGTTCTAGATTTTTTTCAAAATCATTACTTTGTAATATAGTTTGAAATCTGGTACTGCTAAGACCCCTTTCTTCACATTTTTTAAAATTGATTCCTTTCATATTCTTGGTCTTTTGTTTTTTTAGATGAATTTATTAATTTTTCTAGCTCTATAAGATATTAATGTAAAATATAGATTTGGTTGGTATAGCACTGAATAATTAAGTCAACCTATGTTGAAATGTCATTTCTATTATATTGACTCAACCTGTCCATGAAAGAGTAACATTTTTCCAGTTATTTAGGTCTATTTTTATTTGTTTCATGATAGCGTGCTTGAGTAGGTCTGGATAATGGACAGTGCTTTCGTTCTTTCCCAATTACCAACAGAGTGAAGCAAAGCTGTGTAGTTACTTTTTAACATGATGTTTTCAGCAATGTTTTCAGGTGCCTTTAATGAAGATGGAAACAACACCAAGGGTTTTTTGTTTTATTAGTTCATTTTTTTGCTTTTAGTTTTATTAATATCTCCTTTGATTTTAAGGATTTTCATCTAGTTTTTTTAGGTGCGTGCCCAATTCATTTATCTGATCTTTCTCTCTTCTATTAATGTATGCATTTACAGATACACATTTTTCTCAGTGCTGCTTTAGCTAAATCTAACAAATTTTGGTATATTGTCTCATTGTCATTTTCTTTAATGAAATTATCTTTGACCCACTTATAGTTTCTAATTATAAAACTATGCTTCTATAGTTCTTTATTGAAGATAAATTTATATTGCATTGAAAAGGATACATTTAACATTTCTGCATTTAGTTGTATGATTTTTATTCCCTGTATCAGATTGCTTGCTGTATTAGAGATGGAGAGAGAGAAAATTTGGAGCTTAAAATCTTACAAAGATGAATGTTGAAAAATGAAAACTTTGCATATAATTGGAAAATATATTATAAATTTTTTTTAAATGGCAGTGAGGGAAGAAAATTTTGAAAGATGATTACCAGCTAGTTTTGTAAAAAGAGGCACAAAAAATACTTTTAAAAAATCATTTTAAAAAACAGAATCACCCAAATGGAAAAAAGAGGCATAAAACTTCACTGATGAAGGTAATACCTTCCAAAGCAGAATTGGCCAAATGGAAAAAGAGGTGTAAAAGCTCATCAAAGAAAAAAATTTCTTAAAAATCAGAAATAGACAAGTGGAAGCTAATGATCCTATGAGACATTTAAAAAATTAAAATCAAAAGAAAGAAAAATTATAGTTTTGTTCTTTGTTGTTGTTATTTACACATTTTTTCTTGCTTTGTTTCTTGATTTCGAAGTTTATGTTAAAGTTGGGTTTTGATTGGAGGAACAGGGGATGGGCACTGTTTCAAACTTTTAAGGTTTTTTCTACGCTGATGTTTTCAGAGCTCATTCTAGGGATTAGGAAGGTTTTGGTGTTTTTGGTGATATGATCTGTGGAGAATTGTGGCCACTGCTTCCTTAGTTCTTTCTCTGATGCTTGCCCAGAAAAGACCCTTGACTACTTGAAATTGTCCTTAGGAGATACTTCCATTTATAGAATTTAGCAAAGACTTTTTTTTTTTTTTTTTTTTTTTTTAGTTCTTATTATAATCTGGTCAAGGCCTGAAGAAATAGGGGCCTCTGTGTAAATATAATCAAGATTTCTCTGCTTTCTGAGGGGAAGAGAGATTTCCTCCCTGAATGTTAGCTTGGTTTTAAGGATGTTAGGCTCAACATAATTTTGAATAGATAGCATAAATAAGGAGAAAGAGAGAATAACCATTTATTAACTACTATTTTGCAAACGTCCTCTCAATCCATCCTTCCAACAACCCTTATTTTTGCAAATGAGGCAAACAGATTAAGTCATATGCTCAGGGTCATATAGCTAGTAAGGCTGGATTTTGGACTCAGATATTCCTGACTTTAGGCCCAGCTCTCTATCCACTATGCCATCTTTCTGGAGAGCAAGGAAGCCTTAGTATATTCCAATATGATCCTGTATTTTTCAACTTCTATACTAGTTAAGCCAGACTCTGGTCTATGTCCCAATGTTCTGGGGTATTATGCAATTAGTACAATGTCATCTAAAAAGTGGAATTTGAAGAACCTCACCATCTTTTGGGAATACTTCTTCACTTGGATTTTTTTATTTTATCGCTTCCATGATAATTTTGAATCCATTTTACAAGAATATGCCTCCCTGTGTAATGCTTGACTTGATATTAATATTCATAGCATCATCCAAACAAGATCACCTCTGTCATGGCTTTCAGGGTATATTGCACAATCTTGAAATATGTCTAGGAGATAGCTTGTTCTGGAAATAGTTTTCCAAGATATTGTTCTACCTAATCAAATAATTTTTTGCCTAATAACTTTTTTTACATTTAACATACATACTGAAATTTTGTATTCTCTTCATCTTTCGCTCAGTTATATGATGATATTTATATGAGGTTTGCTGTGGAATATCACTTGCAAAAAATTTCTGTTACCATCATTGTGGATATCCTCCTTAAACTCCTTTTACTCTCATAAAATGTAGCAAAGTAAACATATGACTTAATACTTAAAAGGGTTTTCAGTATTAGATGAAAAGCTAGAAGAGATCTCAAGCCATCTAGTCCAAATTAAACATATTTCAAATAAAGAAACTGAGTCAATATAGTTCATGTTTATATACAGAGCAAGCATTAAGCATCATTTCTTTATTCTTTATCTTAAAATCTTTATTGTTTATCTTCAAGGCTGGTGCTGTATCCACTGCACCACCCAGCTGCCCCAGCTTCAGTTTTTTTTGGTAGCCGTTTCTCATGCTTTTTGTTTGTTGAGTTGAATTTTTTATATACATATGTAGATATGTGTGTAGATATAAATAAAATAAGTCATTGCTAATAAATTTTACTCTTTTCCCTTTACTTTTTTTATCAGAAAAGTTGGTTCTCAGGGAAGGAGTGGGAGTAGGTAGACATTTGTAAATGAAGGAGTTGCTAAATCAAATTATATCAATACATCTTTTTAATATAAGAAAAATAAAAAATCTTTAGAATTTTATAAGGACCATCTTTCATTGTTTAGGTGTATTGAGCTCAGATATTGTTTTAAAAGTTCATTTTATTGTCTTTAAAGTGTTACTGCATAGTTTATGGCATTAAATCTTAATACATACCTCCAGTGATAGATACTATTAGTAATCTTATTAGAAGTGAAAAATTAAGCAAACCCCCCAAAAATGTCTTTTTGTCATATTACAAACACATCACCCTTTCTTGTTATTACTTAGCTTGTTATTTTTGAAAAAAGTGTTTTACCTTGCCGATATAGGTAATATCCATCTTTCTGCAAGTACTGATTAAGGATGGGTACCCCATAATGTGCTGATCACTTAAGGAAGAAGTAAAGTTTTGATAAAGGTAGTTGGAAATAGCATCTTGCCAGTTATATTTTTACACATATGTTAACTATTTGTATGAAAGTATAAAGTAATAATACTAAATTATTTTTGTTCCTCTAGAAGATATATGTTGATATATGTGATGACCATGTATATATTTTCCCTAAGAATTTTTAGGAAAAAATAAGGACTCTAGATTCATATTATTTCATAAGGCTAAAGTTTAAAAAGGTGTTAACTTCTTTCCCATAAATTTTATTTAAGCCATAAGAATATCCCTTGACTTTTTATCAAGTTTTAGTAAAGGATCTTTAATTAGGTGGCACAGTGTATAAAGTGCCAGTCCTAGAGTCAGGAAGCTCTAACTTCATGTCTGACCTCAGACTTTACTAGCTATGTGGGCAAATCACTTAAACCAGTTTAGTTTTGCCTCAGTTTGCTCATCTGTAAAATGAGCTGGAGAAGGAATACAAAGGAAAATATAAAATTCTGCCTTACATTTTATGTTTAATAAGTGAATGTGAAAATAGTTGTTGATAAATCTTTCTTCACTAATTTTTTCTTTCTAGTATAAGTAGGAAAAATGCCAATTATGCCTTTTAATACTTTCTCAATGTATTATCTTTGTGTATGTATATATGTATAGATGGAAGGTTCTCTCCAGAAACACATAATCCAGATAACAGGATTTAGAGGCAAAGAGAAAGAAGATCTAACTAAATTGCTCTTAAAACTAGATTGCAATTTTATTAACAATAAGGTAAGTAGAAACTACATTTTTACTTTTAAAATATTAAGTTGGAGAGATGTGAGAAGTAGCAAAATAAGTACTTGTTTAAGAATAAGCTAAATGTAGCACATAATAAATGATCTAATATGATGACTTAAGAGAGGTCATCTTAAGTAATAATTTTTTTGTTGTTGTTTTTTAGCAATACAGAGATTGCACACATCTCATAGCAAAGCGTCCTTGTAAAAGTGAAAAATATTTAGCAGCTTGTGCAGCAGGTAACTTTACTTAAACATTTTTAAAAGTTAAAGCAAAGTACTATAGAGAGAATAATTATGAACTTTAAGCATCAAAAATATAGAAATATCTCTGGTTAGAAAGCCCAGATATGGTGACTCATGCAATCTTGGGACATCCACTGTGTGTGTCTGAAGGGCTTCAACTACAAAGAGGTAGGACTTTTTGTCTCCTTAAGTGCCTTACATTAGTAGGCCCAGATCACCACTATACATCATCAAAGGAGGTCTAGCTCAGGTTATCCCTGAGCCTCTCAAATCATGGACACTGCTCTATAACCTTTCAAGCAAAATTTCAGCTTAACCCTTTAGTAAGCAGAAGTCATGGGAGATAGTAGTCCTTTCGTATTTGTAGCCACAAGTATGCTACAATTATTTTTAATTGATTTCTAATTAATTATGACTTTGTTGTGTTTAGATTCTTTATACTAATTTCTAACTTTTCAGTTTTTCCATGTCTATAACATCTCTCTTCCAAATTTGTAACTTTATCCTGTGTATATCATTTGTTTTCTGAGTTATTTTACTATCTGAACTTTCAGTTTTTTAAAGACTTTTTTCATTTTCTTTTGATCTTTATTCAACTTAGGCTTTCTGTAGCTTCCAAAAATACTTTAATTTTTCTTTGTGGCTTTTTAACTTCAGTTTTGTTTTTTTGTTTTGTTTTGCTTTTTGCTGAGACAATTGAGGTTAAGTGACTTGCCCAGGGTCACACAGCTAGGAAGTATTAAGTGTCTGAGACCAGATTTAAACTAGGGTCCTCCTGACTTCAGGGCTGGTGCTGTATCTACTGCACTACCTAACTGCCCCAGCTTCAGTTTTTTTGATAGCCTTTTCTCATGCTTTTTGTTTGTTGAGTTGAATTTTTTATTAATTTCTTTGCTTGAATATTATCCTATTTTGCCTTTTTTACATTTTTTCTGGCTTTTTTGTTGTTGTTGTTTTAAGTAATTTGTGCATTGAATCCTTTGCGTTATAAAATTTATCATTCCAGCATTTTTATTTGTTTATTGTTAATACAAGTTTTACTTGTTTTTATTTTTCTGGAAATTTGTATTATAGCTTTCCATCTTGTTTGTTTGTTTTTATTTTGTTTTTTTTTTTTTCCCTTGAGATTTTAAGTGAGAAGTTACAGATTACAACTGGGTTGATGTTCTGTCTTTATCCTGTTTTCAGGAAGTGTCTCATTTTCAGAGATGTTTATGTCTCTAAAGACATCATGGGGCAGCTAGGTGGTACAGTGAATAGAGCACCAGCCCTGAAGTCAGGAGTACCTGAGTTCAAATCTGGTCTCAGACACTTAACATTCCCTAGCTGTGTGACCCTGGGCAAGTCACTTAACCCTAATTGCCTCAGCAAAAAGCAAAAAAAAAAAAAAAAAAAAAAGACATCATGGAGGCTTTAAGCCTGGTTTTATACCATTTTTCTCTCAATCTGGTCTGGTCCACTTCCTCTAGTTTTTATTTTCAGGTGAGGAGAGATGTTGCTGGTGGCCTACAGAAGCTGCTCTTCGTACTCTTAGAAAAGTACCTGTTCAAGCTTTCCTTCACCTTTCTTTCCTCTGCCATTTTTCTACTGATTCTTTCTTTGGTATTATTTATACAATTCCAAATGTTAAAGTAGTTGAATAGTTGAATTGTGTCTTCATATAGACAAGTTTAGAAAAAGTTTTATTTGACCTAGACATTGAAGTATTTTTGAATAAAAAATAATGTATGCATAATTCAAAAAATAATATTCATGTCATTTTTAACCTCTTTTTGTTTAAAGATCAAATACAATAAAGCACTTTTAAAAATCTCATCCTAACATGTTGCATTTGTTCATAGTGGGATATAATGAAATTGCCAGTATTAAAGTACTCATAAGTTTTTACCTCCACAAGTTTATACATTTATTGTGATATATATTCTCAAAGAGGTATCAAGTCACATTACTTCTTCCCCATACTCCATTTTTTGCAGTTGATACTTGTTCTTTGTGTAGATTAGGTTGGATTTTCTGTACCATAAATGTCACAAAATTATCTGTGGACCATTGATAGCAAAAAAGATTTTACTTGTATTTGTAAAATTCAGTTTTTATTCAAAAAGAATTTTGCTGAGGAAATGATAAAATCTTCATTTTCAAAGTTACATATAAATAAAATGTTTAAACTCTTTTATATGAGCATCTATTCTTTTAAAAATATATTCTAAAAATGTCACATTTCTTAATTCAGCCACTGCTGTGATACATGTGCTTAATAGTTATTAATAGTATAATAATGCAAGAAATAAGAGGTTCATTAACACAATTGAGAAGAATGGAAATTTGAACTAAAATACTGAGTAAGGAATATTTAATGAGTAGTACATTTTGTTGTATTTTCTGAAGCTTTCAATTTAACTTTTGAGAAAATTTAGAATTACAATTCTCTCATAAAAAAGCTTAAACAAAATGTTTAATGATATTAAAGTATTCCCACTGTTAATATTTAGGAAAATGAACAGTGTGAAAAAATGGTGGAAATGTTACTTAAGGTTCTAATGTTGCATTTGCATGAAAAAGGTTGATGTTAATTTTATTTTTGATCTTCAGTTGATTACCATTTATCTCTACCAAAATTCTTTTGTGGCTGACAGTTCATTTGCTTTCTAGGAAAGTGGGTACTAACTAAGGACTACATAATTAATAGTGCTGAAAGTGGCAGATGGCTCGATGAAACAACTTATGAATGGGGATATAAAATTGAAAAAGACTCCCATTATTCACCTCAAATGCAATCTGCACCTAAAAGATGGCGCAAAGAACTGACAAGCACTGGTGCTTCAGGGGCCTTCCACAGATGGAAAGTTGTCCTCCTGGTTAAAGAGGGTAGTAAAGGAAGAGATTCTCTTACAAGGTAGGTTATAACTTCTTAAAAGTTAAAATAATAAATGAGAAAACAGGTTTTCTGTGGCTAAACACATTTTAGTCCTCTGTTACCCATACCAATTAATTTGGCCAGATGATCCACATCTTTTATTTTTTAATCTTTATAGATAAGCCATTTCATATCTTTTTGTATTCTTGCTTCAATAAAACTAAGTCTGCTATTACAAATTTTGTTTACTTTCCTTTGATAGTGTCTGTTCTTGTGTGTTCCAGATTAGTTCCTTTTGGCTAACTTAACAAAAGTGGGGGGAAAAATAATTAAGTATGATTAAATGTATTATGCTGATGAATTACCTACAGAAAAGTTTTTGAGTTTTTTGGGTTTTTTTTCTGATTTAATACTTAAATTTGTTTTTGTAGCATTCTTTCCATGGCTTATGTATTTTTGTCAACCTGTCATTTAATTTTGTCCTTACTCATGTTGTTTTTGTATTCAGATGAATGAGAACAAACTTTTTTTTTTTTTTAATGTACTCTTTATGCTGTTGTTTTAATTTAAGGGTCCTAAAAGCTGGAAAGGCCCAGGTTTTTCTACCAAATCATTCACTACATGGAATTACTCATGTGATCTCCTTGGATACAAATTTAAAAGAAGAAAAAGCCAAGTATGCCTTTGAAGCACCCTACTATCCAATACAGTACCTAATAGATTTTCTGTTTTTAGAGGTAAGAAAAATAATTAGTAAAAATGATTAAATAGTTTGAATTTTATTGTATAAAGTACACACTTAGAAAGTGAAAATATTGACTAAAATGAGTGTTCATTTTAAGAAAGAAAAAATAAAATTCTAAGTCTGCAATTTTAAATTTTTTGTGTTACATTTAACAGCAACTTTATTGAAGAACTAAAAGAGACGCTTAAATATGATGTTTCTGACATTGAGCCCAAATTTCAACCACACTATTTTAGTTTTCTTTTCAAACTAAAACATTTTTTTGTCTCCATTTTTTTGCTTGACCATTTCTCCCTCCTTATGTGACACCTATTGGTACATCTCTGCTTTTCCCAAAGACACCTAAACCCAAATGTTTTATAACAATATTATCTACCTCCTACTAACTTCTTTATTTTTAGTAGCCCTCAGTTTATTTTTGTGGTTATGTCTTCACCTCTTCATTCTCTACAAATTCAAACAGCAGCTATTTAATATAATTTCCACAATATGCTTTCCACTCACATAGCTACCACCCAAGTTCAAGCTTGTATCACTTCTTGCCTGGACTGTTTTAACAACCTTCCATTGGTTCCCTTACCTCTCCAGTCTTTCCCCACTATAATTAATTCTCTCCAAAACTGACAAATTGATATTCCTAAAGCTCGGGTCTGAAAATGTCACTCCCATACTCAAGTGGCTCACTTTTGTGTCTAGGATAAAATACTAAATTCTCCCTGTTTGGCATTTAAGGCCTTTCACAATGTAACACTTACCTGCCTTTCCAGATTAATTTCACTTTACTCCTTGATTGCATCATTCACTTTAATAAACCCGTCTGTTTATTATTTATGATACTGGGTGTTTCATTTCCAATCTCCATGACTTTGCTCAGACTGTTACCTTTCAAGGTGAAACTTAGAAGGCCTTTCAAGGGTCAACTCAAATACTACTTCCTAAACTAGTTTTTTCTTGATTTACTTCAATTATTTGTGCTTCCCCTCTACTTTCAGATATTTTTTTGTGTTTGTTCATTTATATATACATTGTTCTCCCACTTTCCCACCCCCAAGTAAGCTTCTTGAGGGCAACAGTGATTTTGGTTTTGCCTTAGCAATACTTCACTGTATAGCATAGTGACCAACAGGCACACATTAGGAATTAAATGCATGTTTAGTAAATACAGTTGCACCAGAATCCTTAAAAATGTGCATCAAAAAAGTAATTTTAAGGGGCAGCTAGGTGGCGTAGTGGTTAGAGCACCAGCCCTGAAGTCAGGAGGACCTGAGTTCAAATCTGGTCTCAGACACTTCCTAGCTGTGTGACCCTGGGCAAGTCACTTAACCCCAATTGCCTCAGCAAAAAAAAAGCAAAAAAAAAAAAAAAAGTAATTTTAAAATACTTTAAAGCAAATGTACATTTCCCTTCCCTCCCCCCCCCCACCAAAAACACATACACAAAATAGAATAGTAGATAATGGTACAAGATACTCAACTGGTTTTTTCTTCTTAGATTTTCTTTTCTTCTTTCCCTGTCCTTCATGTGGAAAAGTAATAAATTAGTTTGTGGCAACATCTCTGTTCAATTTAAGAACAGTATTATCTGTTGCCAGAGAGAAAAATACTTCCTGGTTAAATGAGATATAGGTGGGTCATTGAAGAGAAAGAGTATGACAGTTGGCAGAAAGAGGGGCAGATTTTTCCTTTTGTTTCAGTGAACAATTGTAATCCCATATTCCTCATCTGGGATCTTTTTTTGGTAGCAACTTGGTGTTTCTATTGAGCATACATATAGAATAAAAAATTTTGCCCACAAGTTAAATGTTTAATGAATATTTGTTACATTAAATGGAGTCAATTTTTGATTTTATGTACTACTGGAGAGCAGCAGTAGTGTGGAAACCCAGAGGAAAGGTTAATATAGAAAAAACTTCTATTTGATGTTGCTGTTTATTTTTTGCTTTTATATTCTAATACTCAAGAAGTCATAGCACTTCATACAAATAATGAAGCCATGTTGTAGACCAAATCCTTTAGAAACAGTGACTTGTCTAGCTTTTGAATCCTGCCTCCTGTTACCAATTCCAGAATTAATATTAAAGATATCACTTTTCCATCAACCTAATCTTGACAGAGAAGTTATGTATAGGATAAAAATTAAATAAGTAAGAGAGTGAAGGCACTAGAATTAAAAGAGATTACAGAAAAGCTTCCTGTAGAAGGTAGGATTATATCTTGGATTTGAAGGGATCCAAAGAAGCCAGTTAATAAAGATAATGAGGCAGAGCATTTCAGGGATGGGAGACAACCAGAGAAAGTGCTCAGAACCAAGAGATAGAGTGGCTTGTCCATGAACAGCAAGAAAAGCAATGTCATTGAATCAAAGAGTACAAGGAATAAAGTTTTTAAGTAGCCTGGAGAGGTAAGAAGGGGTTAGCTTATAAAGGACCTGGAATACCATATAGAGGATTTTTATTTGATGCTAGAATTGATAGGGAATTTCTTGAGTGAGGACTAAGGGGTAGAGTATGAGACATGATCATACTTTAGGAAAATCTCTTAAGTGGCTGAATAGAGGATAGATATAAATAGGGAGAATCTTGAAGCAGGCAGACCCACAAGTAGTTTATTGCAAAAGTCCAGGAGTGTGGTAATGAGGCCCTACACTAGGGTGATGGCAAAGTCAGAAGAGAGAAGGGGATGTTTTTCAGAGTTATTGCAAAGGAAACATCCACAGGCTTCAGCTCAGATATGGACTATGAGAAATAGGATGTATTTCTCATACAGGATGTTCTTCTGGGTTTGGAGCCTGAAAAATCAGAAGAATGAATGTGCCCTGGATAGTAATAGATAAGTTTGTAAGGAAGGAGAGTTTAGGAGAAAAGGTCATAAGTTCAGTTTTAGAAATGTTGAGTTTATGATGCTTATTGGACATCTAGTTTAAGATGTAATTCAAGTTTTACTTCTAGAAAGACTGAAAAGAAGTAATTAAGCAATTATGAAGTACTTCATTTTTTAAAACTTTACTTCTGAGTCCCAGTTGAAGGATAAGTTGCATGTATAATAGACAAAAGGAATACATATCTTTTTGAATAACATTCCTTTTTTTACAATAGGTTCTACAGTAGTAGATTTCTACCATACATCTTGACAAATCAAAAAAGTATTTAATTTTTAAATTACATCACTGGAGACTTAGGCAACACTGTACTATAAAAGATGTGACAGTATTTATAAAATCAAATCTTTAAAATGTTAGAAATCTTCAAGCTTTTAAAAAAAACAAAGAAGAAAGGAGAAGATCAAAGATTTCAGGTCATTCATAAACAGGTACAAACACATATTTTACTTTAATATCCAATCAAATGAGACCTAAGTAAAATCTCTAGAAAGAACAGCAACACAGGGAAATAGGCTTAGACTAAATATGAAGACAGTCATTCTTACAACGTAGGAATTCACTTTATCTCAACCTTAATCCATTAATCATTGATTGTAAAGAATAATGATAGATGCTGAGGAACATCCAAATTTTAGATAAGGTATACACCTTATTGTTTAATAAATATAATTAAATAAACAATAAAAGAAAATCTGTATCTTGTCCAAGAAAAAAAGACCAGGTGGAAATCATTTGGTTCAGAGGCTAGAGTTGCAATTTTGGGTGACTTAATATAATTTTCCAAAGCTTTGAATAATAGAACTCCCTAAGCATAAGTTTTTATTCGTTGGACACCCACTGGTTCATATAATTGAAATAGAGAAAATATTTTGATAGTTTCTACTTTCAAGGGGTTTCTGTCATTAAGGGCCAAAAAACTATTAAAAACTAGATTAAATAAATGTATACAAATCAATAAAGTAAATCTTATGTTTCATTGCAAGCAGTTCTTTACATATTATATTGATGTCTTAGAGAATACTCAGAACCTCAGATAAATCTTATGATCTCAGTCATGTGGACTTTTTTCTAATGTTACAGATCCCAACAAATCCTATGTGGCCCTTTCCCTTTGAGTCTTCCCATAAATGTGCACTAAATATGTTAGGGTTTTGCTTTTCCTTGAAGTTCCAAGTACAGGGATGGAATACAAGGACCATCTATCAATCATCACTCTTTTGTAGTTCCATATTAGCTGTTACAGATTGTGTGTGTGTGTGTGTGTGTGTGTGTGTGTGTGTGTGTGTGTGTGTGTGTGTGTGTTCCTCACATGCACCTGCCTTTCCTTTGTCCTTTAGGTAATAATCATATTTAATACTTCCACAAAGTCCACTCTGATGCCTCATAATAACATGAAGATACAATCATAGATTCTCAGAGTCTATCAGTAGAGTACAACACTTTCATAGGCACAGGTTCTACCACATTGGAAAAGCTTTGGGTCCCAATAGTTGTCTGAATCTGCTTTGTGAGTACTGACCTATCCAAATACTACGAATTAGGGTGGCAGATTTTTTTTTTTAATTTATTTTTTTGGCCAACAACTGTGAAAAGAAGAAAAGTATAAAACAATTCCCTTCTTGTGCAATCTAGTTCTGCAGTGGTAGTGGGAACAGAGAATATAAAGATGGGTTTCAGATTGTAGGTGCTCTTATTGTATGATCTTTATCCATGACTAACCAGCATTTTACTATTACTGGAGGAACTGAGGCTTATCAAGTTTGACATTCCTGATATCAACAAAAGCAGAAAACTGAAGGAAACTGAAAATTAAATGGAATGATGACTCATGGGTTTTCTTTGAAACACATGGAGAAAATGGTAGAGAAAATGAAATAAAGAAACGTAAATTTCCTGGTGTGTTTGATCATCTCAAAACTCATAAGTGTTTTCAGAAAAACTCATGTGAAAATAATTACATCTTATGTAGGAATCAATATCTCTCTACCAACACCAATACTGATACCAGTTAGTACCATATCTGTAACAAGGCTTTCTAGATTTCACTTGGCTTGTCCTTGTCACACACTCTCTGTTATCACCAGAACTAGAGCCTTTCCAGCCTGGTAAACCACCCTCTCCCTGAGCTTGGGCTCTGCTTGTATAGCTTCCAGATACCATGGGTCCCCTTCACCTTTTGAAGAGACCTTGGATCATGGGTATATGAAGGAAATAATAGCCCATAATTAAAACTGAAATACTCTTTATTGACTGAAATAAATTACTTTTGCATGCATATGGAAAGAATTTCAGAATGATGGAGATGTTCAAAGGAATTCTTTTTTTAACCAAACAGTCTAAAGAAGAACAAAAAGCCACTGATTCCAAGACTGACTGTGAACTTGCTGACCTGAAAAAGGCATTAAGAAAGCACATATGTAGAGTGGAGGTAAGGAACAAGTAAGGAAAGTTTTCACAATTCCCCCAAATTAGACATTTCTAGTTAATGTGGCCAAGATATGATATAGATCTACCTAGATTTGTTACTATTTAGTGAATATGGCTTATAAAAATTTTTCCTTTTTAAATACTTCTGTGAAGTGATACATATATATCTCTGCAGATTTACTGAATGTGTAACATGTAATACTTTAGCAATCTGTGATAGTCCTGATTTAGGCACTTCCATGACCAACACAAATTCTTTCCCTATTTTAGGATCTCTTTATGGCTGTAGAAGTTAGTGTAGCTGTATACCTTTGACAGCTAGATGATGTAGCACCAGATCTAGATTCAGGAAGACTTGAGTTTAGGTCCTACCTCATATACTTATTGTTGTGTGATTCTGGGCAAGTCACTTAATCTCTGCCTGCCTCAGTTTTTGAAGTGTAAAATGGGGATAACCTACCCCTCAGAATCATCATGGCAATCAAATAAGATAATTGCAAAGCATTTAGCATAGTGCCTAGCACATAGAAGATTCTTAATAATTGTTTCAGCCAACTAGTTTTGAGAATAGACAGACTTTTTTTTTTATTAAAGCTTTTTATTTGCATAACATATGTATGGGTAGTTCCTCAACATTGATCCTTACAAAGCTTTCCGTTACAAACTTCCCCCCTAGTCCCCTTCCCTCCCCTAGATGGCAGGAAGTCCACTACATGTTAATTATATTAAAATACTTGAAAAATACTTGACAAGTCGAATATATGTATACATATTTCCATACTTATCTTGCTGTGCAAGAAAAATCATATCTATATGAACAAATAAAAATCAGAAAAAGGAAACACAATGCAAGCAAACATCAATAGAGAGCATGAAAATGTTATGTTGTCCACATTTCATATGCCTCTCTGGGTGTATGTGGCTTTTTTCACTGAACAATTGGAACTGGTTTGAAACATTTCATTGTTGATGAGTCATGATAGACTTTTAATGTATTGGATGATAGATCTACTGTACTTGACTAGCCATGCTTAAAAGTTTTCCAGATTAGTAGAAGCTGTTGGAGCTTATGTTTTATTGGAATAGTCTTTTGAGTCCTAAGTTAATAAGGTATTAGAAATATTTTATAAACTGTCAAAGTAATGCCACCCGTAAATGAGCTGTTAGTTCCAAATTTGGATGATATTAACTTGAACCAAGTCAAGCACCAAGAAGTAGTTCATTTGTCTTTGGTTTGTTTTGTTTGTTTGTTTTTAATTTTTATCTGTGATTTTATTATTCTGGACAATTCCTCATCTGAAAGCTCCCTCTGAATATAGATCATCAGATTATCTTTAATTTACTGTGTTAGAGTGTGTTCTGGTGCACTGAAAGGTTAATAGATATCACAATAATCAGAAAACCAGTATGTTTTTAGAGGCAGGCTTTGAGCTCAGTTCTTGACCCCAAGGCCAACCTCCTTGTCCATTACACTGTACTGCCTCTGGTTTTTAAATTTTATGTTGTTTGCTTTGATCAGACTCTTCATGAGAAAGTTCCCACAGCCAGAACAGACTTAACCTCTCTTCTGTTCTGTGAGCTTTGGAGAAGTTTTGTAAATATCCTTGGTATATAGCCAGTAAGTAACTCCAGGGCCAGCTCCATCCCCTATGTCACATTGCCTTAATTTTTAAAATTAGTATAGGAAACAGATTTCCATAAGTATTTTCCAAACTTTAATATATGTATTTTGATATATTTTTTAAGTGTCTTATGGCTATACAGTCATACTCCCATGCCATATTGTGGCATGAGGATAATATTAAATTATCTATCCTATACAGCATAAGCTCTAGTATGTCCTCCTAAGCTGGGAAATTATTTTTTAAAATTATTTTTGCTAGGTATTTGGGGTTAAGTACATGCTTAAGCACACAACTAATAATGTCAAGTATCTGAGGGTAGATTTGAACTCGGGTCCTCCAGACTCCAAGGCTGGTACTCTATCCATTGTGCCACCTCACTGCCCCTGGGAAATTTTAAAAACAGGCCTGAAGCAGATTTGTAAAGTCCTTCTTTTAAGGAATATCCCAGCTAAGTTTAGTGAGTCTCTCACAAAATTGGTTGCAGCATGATATATGGTTTATATACATATATATATATATATATATATATATATATATATATATATTTTTTTTTATATTTCTGTGTGTGTGTGTGTGTGTGTCAGAGAGAGAGAGAGAGAGAGCGCGCTTGTACTTTATAGGATAGATTATATATATTTGGCTACAAATATTCACAAAGACCATCTTCCAAGTCAAAGTGATTACTCTCTATATTCATGATAAGAATACCCATTAAAAACAAAAGCATGAATCTTGGGAATATTGTGATATTTCTAATATTTCATGGATTTTATTTGTGATACCTAGATTTTTCCTGCAAAATCGAATATATGCATACATATATTATTCATGCATGAATTCATTCACAAGGCATGTATTCATACATCTCTGTATAGGTACAAATCTACCATTTTGTTAAGGGTGTACACATTTGATTGATGGCTATTAAAATCAGACCAGTATTTGCTCAGAGAGGTTCACATCTAGATTGAACTGGAACTTAAATGTCTCTCCTTTATAAAATGTTTCTCTTAAAAGCAAAAAATATACCTCATAACAGTGATTGATTACTAAACATCAAAATAGTTTTTGAAAAAGTACATAGTTATGTGAGTAATTAATTCTAAGAACTTTAATGTGACTGTGACTATTGTAATATCTTGTTTTCCGGTAATATGTGTGCCAGTTTTTGTGCTACATGCAAAAATTGGTTTTATCACCCATTGAATTATATAGGATGTCCCAAAAGTTTTCATGTAGTTTTACTCATTAATTAATGCATAATTGTTGTACCTGTTGATTTTATTTGGTCAAAGTACAAAATTGTTCTTTCATAGTTAGGACAGTTCATAAAAAAAATACATTTCCCCCCCTAAATAATTGTAATAAGTTGCCTTTCTTAAGACTGTTAAAGAACTTGAAGTCATTTAACTCAAGCCATAGAAACCTTTTTTGATCTTACTGGTTGATCTAAAGGACATAGAGAAGAAATCAAGCTTATTTACATGCTAAAATTACTGTTGAAACCAAAAACTGCTCCATATTTAAGTTTTCCTTGATATTCTCTTCTTGACATAATGAAAATGGAAGTGGAGGAGAAATTTTTCAGCTAGCAGTTTTGGAAATCCTGAGAACTTATATTGCACTGGCCTTGAAGCTGTAGTTCGTGATGATTCCCAAATAACATTTTGTCCCATTCAGTCAGGGAGACAAAATGTATATTAGTTCCAACCTCATCCTTAAAGTTGCCAACATTTATCTAATGCTCCCCCTTTAGATAGAATCATTCTCACATAATTTGACAGTCATCCTTTTTACAAATATTCATTTGCATCCATCCATATAAATAAGGTTCCTTAGCCTCCTTCCATTACTCATTTTAGGGTTTTAACATCCCCCATTCCTAAGACAAACTTTTTTATAACTGATTTAAATTTATAGCTTACGCTAGCTCCTCTCTATTCTTCATTCAGTGATGATGTCCTTTGTAAAATTCACCTCGATTGCCTTGAAGATCTATGAAGTTTAAGTACTCTTTATGACAGGCTAAATGCTGTCATAAGTACAATTTTTGAAATTCTGGGGAGGTTACTAGTTAAATTTCCCAAGAGAGCTTCATAAAAAATAAAAGGAAGTAACTCAAAACATTTGCATAGTTCTTTGTATTAATTAACCTTTTATTATAATCTCAGTACTGTAAACCTTGTTGTCTAAACTTTGCAAAGGGAAAATGGTTACAGTGGGGAAGAAAAAGGCAAGGAATGCTTTGCTGCATTTCTCAGATTAGTGTTAACTTAGAACTTCAGCCCACAATGCAATGCTTTTGACTTAGGTAGGGAAATGATTTAGAGAACAAATCCCTGGGCTTGGATTGAGGAAAAAATTAGAAATTAAAAGATTTTCTCTCTTGCATTTATTAGCCATGTGAGTCATTTACTTCTCTGGAACTCAATTTCCTCTTCTGTGAAATGAGGCTAAGAAATGAGGATAAAAGATACATAATAATATTATTTCTAATAGTTATAAAATGAGATAATGTATCACAGTGAGGGTCAAATGCAATAATATATAAAGGACTTTGCTAATGTTAAAGTGTTGTGTAAATGCTAGCTTTATTATTTTGAAGAAGCTAAGGGCCAGTTATTTATGACTTGACTTATTATGTATATGTATGTATGTATATGTATATAATATGACTGATATTATAGCCTTGACTCTCCAAGTTTAAATCATGAGTGCTCTTGGTTATATTTAGCTGGAATAATTACTTAGGTAGATCTTATGGCTAAAATACAGAGGTCTTTTCACTTCTTTTTGATATCCTAGGTTCAAACTCACGCCAGGTTGTTGAGACAACTTTTTGTCATAATAGGAAATATTTACATAAGGTCTGTGTATTATGCTGAGAAAACTACAATTATTATTGCCTGAAGAAAAATTTTTTAAGTTCATGAATATAATTTTCCAAACATGAACATATAGTTCAGTAATTATTAAAAACTATTAAAGTACCATAAGGTTTGGCACTTAGAGATAGTTTTAAGACAAAACAAAATGGTAAGATTGAAGTTACTCTTTGGAAAAGGTTAATGCTTTTTCTTTCCCCTCTTTTCCTATGAAATGATAAGATTGTAAGACTCTTCAGATTCTTAGATTTAGAACTAGAGGGTACCTCAGAAGTCATCTGGTTAATTCCTTCATTTTTTAGATAAAAAAACTGGGAACTTAGGCAGAGACCTAGATCATAGGTGGTAGAACCAGTATTTATCCAAAGGGCTACTCACTTCAGATCCAGCATTCTTTTCCACTATATCATATTGTCTCTATTATATTTTCACAATAAAGGTTCAAAAAATAAAGATACTAGGTGACTTTAGACCTTGACGTTTAATGTCACTTTAACTTGAAGAAAGTTTCAGATCCTTAATTTAGAATCTTAAAGGATATTTCATCAGTAAACATCTTGAAAGCTAAATGCAATTTGAGAAGCTAAAATAATAATTTGCAATCTTGCTTTTGTCATAGGTCAACAAATCTCCAAATAGTTTGTATAATTTTAATTAACTCTAAGAGGGAGAAGTGGAAGGTCGCAAAGTTATGCAAATGATTGAACATTGACCATCACTGATATAAGAAAATGCAGGTGATGTTTTATAACTTTGGGGAAATAAATGCAATTTTGTAAGGCACAGTATTATTTTTCAATATTATCAATGTAGTTGGCTAGGATATTCAATCTTCCTCTTATATCCTCCAGTATTTCAAAATTTCTACATTAGAGTAAGATTTTCATCCAAATGAATAGTATCTTCCTTTAAACTAATATCTATTCATTTTAAACAATTTGCAATATAAATTCTTAAATGCTTGTTTTTGATTGTTGCTTTAATGTTTTGTAGGCTGTGAAGTACAATTGCACTGAATTAACTAAAAGTACAGGATACAATGTAGAGGTAAGTCGGGTTGTTTTTTTCTCTTACATCCATCTTTTAACCAAAATATACTGTCTTTGACACCAGAGCTTACTGTCAAATTTTAAATACATTTTATATGGCCTGAAACTTTGAAAAGAAAAAAGTTCCAACAAGGTTTGTAGTGATATATTTAAATATGATATGCTAAAATACCTTTTATTTAACCTTAGTAACCACTGCTCTAGAACAAAATAATAAAGTAGTAATATTAATACTGTAGCATTTTAATGGACCTGTGATCTCATCAATGTGTGTATTCCCTTCAAGGAGGCAATTTATCCATGAAACAGAAAAATAGATGATTAATTATTAATAATTAATAATAATAGTAATTAATATTTAATATTTATATATTTGATTTGATCAAATTATCTCATTTGATCCTCACAACTACTCCATTAGGGATGCACCATTATCAGTTTTATTTTCCCAGGCAAGAAACTGAGTCTCAGATGTATCCATGGTCATACAAATAGTAGAAGATGAGCTTCAGATGAAGGTATCTTCTCACTCTAAGCAGAACATGATTTACTCCCCACTACCCTACCTTGGGCTTATGATACTCTTGCTATCATTATCATAATTGATATGAATATGCCTAGTCATGTTCTATAGTGTTTTAAATTTAGATTTACTATTTTTAGATTAGATTGTCTTAATCAAAAGTAGTATCTTATTTGCATCCAAAAGTGATATCAAAATGCATTATCTGCCTTTAAACTAATATTTCTTTTAATTGATTTGTTGTATTCCAGACATCTTTCTTATATAATATCTTAGGAAATATGAATTGTCAATTATCTTTTTATTCTACCTAAAGTATTTTAATTAGAATGTGGCTTATAAAGCCCTCTGAGAATTGTTATACATCTCATAAACTCTGGTATGTTGATGTTACTGAAGTAACTATCCCCTTCTGCAAAATAGCTGTATACATCGAGTGATATCCACATGGCATTTAGTCCATATTTTTGAGGGAAAAAAGACCAAGTGAGTGTATCAGTGGCAGAGATGAGATATTCCATTCAGGAATGTGAGTTGGCGCTGGTATCAGAGTTTTGGTGCTGAAAGGAGTTCCCAGACATTATCCAGCCTAGCTTTCCTTGTTTTACAGATGAGACAGGCGGTGACCTGCTGATTTTATGTATTCTACACTTATCAATATTGGAAGTGTTTCACAATGAAGTTGACGCATTAAGAGGCCTTGGAATATTACAGAAGAAGTCACATTCCAACTGTTGTGTGATCTTGAGCAAGAGATACATGGATGGTGCTCTCCATTGGTTGAGGGAGTTTCCACACTGATGAAATCATAGGTCTTACTGACTTAACTTTTTGTTCTTACCTCAAAGGGATGTATGTGAACAATTTGTGAAGGTTAAAGTACTCCATAAATATAAAGTAGTAGTGTTATTTTTAATTGTTATGATCATCACTATATTTAACATTTTGGATTTTTTTCCTAGTTTTTCTATTTTTTGACTTGATAAAATATATGGAATTCTGGACCTAGAGTCAGAAAGACCTGTATTCAAATTCAGCCTCAGATATTTACTAGCTGTGTGAACTTGCTTGGGATAGTCATTTTTTTGCCTTAATTTTCCATATGTGTAAAATATCTTAGGATAGTAATAGCATCCAGTTCTACCTCCCAGAGTTGTTATGAGAGTTACATGAAATTGTATTTTTAAAGCACTAAACATAGTTTCTAGTACATAGCAGGTACTATATAAATGCTAACTATTACTAATTATTACTATTATTGCCATTAATTTTTATTTTGGGAAAGAGTTGCTTTCTTTTTTTATTTGTTATAGAGAGCTCATATTTATATGAGTAAGTGAACTGTGAAAAAGTTTAATTTATTGAAGTGTAAGTATTTTTCTAAAACATTATAAATGCAAAATTATAAATAATATGATATGAAGGTTTGGCATTTGAGGAGTCCTCCTCATTTTCCAATGTATAATCTATTTTATTATTAGCTAGAAACAATGGACATTATGCAGTGAGCCACAAAAATTCAGTGTTATTGCACTTGAGTAGATTCAATTTTCCTTTATCTATTTGCCCTGGAGCTATAGCATTTTGCAGTAGCCATTCATTGTCATCATTGGATGAACTGAAACTACTAATGACAGAACTTAGAGTCTCACAATTAATCATTTAACTTTCTTCTTCAGCAAAAGCAGAATTTCTTTTAAAATGAATTTATTATTAATAAAATAATAATGAGTTTTTATATCTTTATTTTTTTACTCTTTATACAGTTGATATGAATATATGGATTATTATCGCCTCAGGATGCAGCTGTTTTCCATGTATATGTATATAAGTGTGTCCCTGTATGTGTCTGTGTGCATGTTTGTTATCTTAGAAGATACATAGATTTTCAGCATAGGTGAATTTGGATGGTGTGTTAACCTGACATTGCCATCTCCCCTATAAATCTTCTATTTCCTTATTCTCTTTATTTAATCATGCTGTCTTTTGTTTTTCAGGTTAAAAATACTAAACTTCCCAGAAATATATATAATACAATTGAACTCCTCATTGAAGGGCAGTTCTTTACAGAAGCACTTGAAGAACTAGTTTTCTTACAACCACAATACATCCCTCCTGTCTGTCTGCTTCATGCTCTTCTGAAGAATATGCTACAGGTGAGAAAGCAAAAGTTTAAATATGACAAAACAAAGGTTAAAATTTAATAATATTCCTGGTACCTATTAACAGCTAATCATCTTTTTCCGAATTTTTTTATGAATCCTAAAATGAAATCTGGTTTCCATTTGCTGCCTTTTTCCTTCTACAAAATTCATTTCTTTTTCATCCCCTATATAATTAAGATAGAAATTCCTCAACTCAAACAAATGCTTTAAATCAACTATAATTCTATTCGGTAAATTACCATTCCAGCACAAAGATAATCTTCATTTTGTTTCTCGAAGTGGGGGGGGGGGGACTTTTTGAAATTGTTGAATTGTATTTTGGTGGGGATTCTGAACCTGGAATTTGTTCATTATGGACAAAAATTTTATAAAATCATATAAAGTGACAAAAACATATTTTTAGAAACTGTTCACTTAAAGTGAAGTCCAATTTGGAGAGTATCACTTCAGGGGAAAACAAAAACTACTTCTAAGTAAAATTCTGTCAGGAAGTTAGTTTCTTTTGGAATAAAGAAAGTAGTATTCTCATATAATCTGAATTTGTCAGCTGTGATTCCACCCTGTAGTTTCTTTAAACTAATAGCACCAGATTCAAATAGAAACAAATCCCTGTGGGGCCATATGTTGACTTAGAAAGTCACAAATTGGTATTATCTTTGTCATGTTGTATTTTTATTTTGTTAACTATTTCCAATCACATTTTCATTTGGTTCAGACCACATTTTGCTGTTGAGTTTGATGCTTCTGTTTAGACCATTTAGCAGCTGAATCACTATTTGCTGTGAAACTTATGCTTTTTTTTTTTTTTTAGTTTTAGTTCTGAATTCTTTCCCTCTCTCCACCCACCCCTCCCCCTCAACTCACTGATAAGGTAAGAAATATGATATGCCCATTCTTTAAAGGTGCACATTTATAAGACAGGTGATCAGAAGAAGGAACATAACTAGAGGGTAAAATAATGTATGCTAAAAAAGCCATTATTAATCAAATATTTCCTTTCATTTTATAACAGGACAATATAAAGACCTTGACTGATCAGTACTTCCGTGTTTTGTCAGTTCTTCTGCACCTTCATCCTCCTTGGAAATCTTCTGCCATGTTGAGTTATT
This sequence comes from Myrmecobius fasciatus, assembly GCA_023553655.1. Taxonomy (NCBI): domain Eukaryota; kingdom Metazoa; phylum Chordata; class Mammalia; order Dasyuromorphia; family Myrmecobiidae; genus Myrmecobius; species Myrmecobius fasciatus. The sequence goes on along the minus strand of JAJPUD010002027.1, from coordinate 126,158 downwards.
ATTTAGAATTTTTTCAGTGTCCAAATTGTATGAAAGGAACATGGCCTTTTGTAGATGTACTTATCAGGTATGGGGATTTTATATTATTAATATAAATTCAGACAATTATAAATATTAGATAAATATGGAGTATGTTGTTATAGATTGTTCTCCAGAAGAATAATTTTCTCATTAGAAAAATACTTCAAAATTATGAAAATCAGTGATTTTATTGATACGGGTACTCACCTCCAATTCAAATTGCAACCCATCTGTGACTTCATAAAAAGCCTTAAAAGTTTTTGCAACTGAAAAATTCACACACTGGTAAACCTGGTGATGAGCCTTTTTGAACTTACCTAGATTTCTCCTCAGACAAAAGATAGAAAATTAATCACTGGACCTTTATTTTTAACCTTTCCATTTTGGTAAAGTATGTAATAGCTTGTAGTCAGATGACATGGTTTTTAATGATACAGTGAATCATAAGAGGATTTCAGAAGAGGAAAATAGTGAATTTATATATTTAGTAGTAGCCTTTATACAAAGATAATTAATTTTATCATACTGTTTTTATCACCATTCTTTCAGTCCTCCAGCCAAAAACCTTAAGGCTATCTTTGACTCTTCCTTCTCCAAAATACTACAGATTTTATAATTCTCCTTATTAATAACTTTCAGGGCCCCACTCCACCCCCACTTCCATTCTTTCCTTTAAATCATCTTCTGTCTGTATGCCCCCTATTTCATTTGTCCCTGTTACTCACCCTATCTTATTTTTGAGCTGAATTTTGAAGGAAGCCAGAAGGCAGAGGTAAATAGGGAGAGCATTGGAGGAAAGCCATTAAAAAATCTTTCAGTTAGGAGTTGGATTGTCATGCTCAAGAAACAGCAAGAAGGCCTATGTTACTGAATCATGGAGAATGGGGAAAAAAATAAAAGTAAAAAATAGAAAGGTGGGAAGGGACCGAGTTATGAAGAATTTTTAAAGTCAAACATGATTTTATATTTGTCCTTGAGGTAACTGAGAACCACTGGAATTTATTGAGTAGAGGAATGACATGATCAGAACTTAGGAAGATCAGTTTCACGACTTAGTGGAATATGAACTGGAGTGAGGAGAAATTTAAGGCAGAGAGACCATCCAGAAGGTTATTTTAATAGTCCATGAGTTGATAAGAACTAGTATCCAGAAAGCTACTGTGTGAGAGAAAGAAAAGTACATAAAGGAGAAATAATGAAGGTAGAAGTGTTATTGATTTGGGGAAAAAAGTTTACTTTTTGAACATAGCATAAATGTAAGAGAGAAGAATCAAAGGATGACATTCAGCATGTGAGTATGGGGGTCTATGAGGATGTTGGTGCTCTCAATGTAATAACAAGGTTGGGTAAAGGGTAGAGTTTGGGGAGCATGTTAATGAGTTCAGTGTTAGACATGTTGATTCTGAGATGTTTACGAGACACTCAGTTCAAAGATCCACAAAGTATTTGGTAAAGCAAGACTAGAGCTCAGAAGAAACATTTGGTTTAGATATGTGTGGATTGGGGCAGTTAGGTGGCGCAGTGGATAGAGCACCAGCCCTGAAGTCAGGAGGACCTGAGTTCAAATCTGGTCTCAGACACTTAACATTCCCTAGCTGTGTGACCCTGGGCAAGTCACTTAACTTCAATTGCCTCAGCAAAAAAAAAAAAAAAAAAAAAAAGATGTGTGGATCAGGGTGGTGGTTGCAATGGCACACTGGTAGTAAAGTGGTGGTAGCGTCTGCTGTTGCTATTTTCCTTCATTCTCAAAAATGAATATGACCTCAGGGAGGTGATTCCCTAACAGGCAAGTGAATTGGATTTGAGTGAGGGAGGGCTGAGCAAGGTCACCTGCCTTACTTACTGTTCCTGAACCACTCGGGAATAATCTGCCTGGAGAGGATAATTGAATGTGAGGGAACTGATGAGATCATCAAAGGAGATGGAATAGAGGGAAAAGAGAAGGGCAGTACTTGGGGGACACCAGAAGTTAATGGACATAATTTAGATGAGAAGAAAATTAAAGTGTAGTCAGACAGGTTGAAGGAGAACCAGGAGAGAGCAGTGTTCCTAAAACAGAAAAAGAATTAGAATTTAAGAATGCCTTGAAGGACCAACCAAATTTTTTGCTCTAATTGATGCCCCTGGTCATTCTAGTTCTAGAAAAGAGAGTATCCAGGAAATAGGATTGACATTGTCAAAAGTTGTAGTCTTCAAGAATGAAAATTCATATTAGACCATTGAATCTGGCAATTAAGAAATCATTACTAATTATGGAAGGAGCAGTTTTAGTCATTGATCAAGTCAGAATGGATTTAAAATCAAGTAAGAGGAAAGGAAGTAGAATTACCCTCTAGAGGTGGCTTTCTTGAGTTTTCCCAAGAAAGAGAGGAAAGGTACAGAAGCTAGCTAGCACAGATAGTAAGATCACGTGTGGGTTTTTAAGGATGGGAATGTTGGGAGTCTTGTTTGTACACAGTTGGAAAGAAGCCTGTTGATAAGTCAAGGTTGAAGATTAGTGAAACTGAGAATGATGAAAGGGGAAGTTTGCTAGATTAGGGACAGAAAGGGATGGATTGAAGGACACATTTCCCTTAACAAGAAGAGATACCTCTTCATGAGAGATGGTGAATTTTATGATTAGTTCCTTCATTTACTCCTCACAGGATATGACCTTGAATCCTTTAAAAGTCAGCCTCTCTGTACTTCCTCTGCATCCTCTCTAGCTTCTGCATCCCTTCTAGGCTCTCTAGCCTTTCTAAATTGTAGTACCCAGAATCAAACATAATTGCTTTCAGGAGGGTAGAATCTAGTAAAACTTGTAAATCTAGTAAACACTTATCTTTTTCTAATTCATGCATCTCTTAGTGTAGCCTAAGATGACATAAGTTTTTTTTTTTTAACCCACCTTCTCACCTCCCTCTCTCCCCTTAACCTTCATCTCCTATCCTCCCATACCAGTCAATAGTGTTCTATTCTTTTTTTTTAAAATTTTTTTTCTTTATTAAAGCTTTTTATTTGCAAAACATATGTATGGGTAATTCTTCAACACTGACCCTTACAAAAGCTTTCCATTCCAAATTTTCCCCCCTAGTCCCCACCTCTCCCCTAGATGGCAGGAAATCCACTACATGTTAATTATGTTAAAATACTTGACAAATTGAATATATGTATACATATTTCCACACTTATCTTGCTATGCAAGAAAAATCATATCTACAAGAAAAAGAAATGTGAGAAAGGAAACAATGCAAGCAAACATCAATAGAGAGCATGAAAATGTTATGTTGTGGTCCACATTTCATATCCCTCTCTCTGGGTGTATATGGCCTTCTTCACTGAACAATTGGAACTGGTTTGAAACATTTCCTTGTTGAAGAGAACCATGTCCATCAGAATTGATCATCATATAGTATTGTTTATAATGATCTCCTGGTTCTGCTCATTTCGCTCAACATCAGTTCATGCTACAGGCCTCTCTGAAATCATCCTGCTGGTCATTTCTTTTATAGAACAATAATATTCCATAACATTCATATACCATAATTTGTTCAGCCATTCTCCAATTGATGGGCATCCATTCAGTTTCCAGTTTCTAGCCACTACAAAAAGGGCTGCCACAAACATTATTGCACATGTGGAGCCCTTTCCTTCTTTTAAGATCTCTTTGGGATATAGGCCAAATAGAAATACTGCTGGGTCAAAGGATATGCACAGTTTGATAACTTTTTGAGCATAGTTTCAAATTGCTCTCCAGAATGGTTGGATCTGTTCACAGTTCCACCAACAATGTATCAGTGTCCCAGTTTTCCCACATCCCCTCCAACATCCGTCACTATCTTTTCCTGTCAGTTTAGCCAATCTAACAGGTGTGTAGTGGTACCTCAGAGTTGTCTTAATTTGCATTTCTCTGAGTGTTCTATCCTTCTTGAAAATATTTTGTATTTAGTTATCTGTAACCATTTTCTGTTCCCCTTGAGAGTAGGAACTATTGTGTTTTTGTCTTATTTTTTATTTCCTTACATATAGTGTTTGCTTAATAAATGTGTATGATGTCTTTACTTCAGAGTAAGTAGCATCATCAGTCATGTTTTAGAAGAGTTTCTTGGATATTCAAGAAATTGAAAAAATTTGTAAGAAAGTTACTTTGAATTGTCTTTCATATTCACTTTTTTGTGACATTTCTTTCTTTTGATTTTCCTACTTCTCTGAAAAGTCCCTTTTGTTTACTTAGAAGATTACATATCTTCTCTCTTATCTCTTAAGTGTGGTCATCTTACAAGCTCTCTCTTCAGATCTTTTTCTTTAAATATTCTCTCCTTTAACAATGACATCTATTCCTGTGACTTCATTTTTTTGATGCAGAAGACTCTTAAATATATATATATACATATTTCCAGATCCAGCTATTCCTGAGGTCCAAACAAACAGTTCTCATCATCTTCCCTCCAAAAACTATCCTCCTTCTTCTCCTCTTTATTTTGATCCTATCATTATTCCCCAGGTCACCCAAATTTGGACCGTCTAAGTCACCTTTGATTCTAATCTTCTACTCACTCCTCCATATCCAGTCATTTGCCAAGTTCTAATTGTTCTGTCTGCCCAAATTAATAGACACCTGTCTCCTTTCCATCTTGCTATCTCTGATATGAATCATTCTTCCCATTATGTTCCAATATTCATGTTCCTATTTGGGGTTTTCTTGGCAAAGACATGAAATGGTTTCTAGCTCATTTTACAGATAAGGAAACTGAGGAAAACAAGATTAAGTGACTTGCCCACTTTATCATCAACCCATAAAGGTTCTGTCTGCCTCCCATCTCTTCCCTCCTCTATACAACCTTCATACTTCTGATAAAATGTTCTAATTCTTAGATCTGATCATGCCACTCCACCTCAAATGTCCTCTTTGTTCCCCTCTCCTCTCCACACACCACATTGTCTTTGCAATAGAACAGAAGCTCTTTAACCTGGTATTCAAAACTTCTGGTACTTTATAGTGGTAGTCATCCAAAGTTCCAGCTATATATTGGACTCTTCATTATTCCCCTGTCTTCATGACATCTTGTCACTTCTCACTTTTTTTCTTTGCACAGAGCAGCCCAGGCCTACCACATTCCCTTTCCTATATCTGCCTATTAAAATTCTTCTCTTCTTCATGGCCAAGTCAAGGTGTTACCTCATCCATGAAGTCCTGCTTTGATGCCTTCCCTGAATTTCCAGGGAAATGCATGGCTTCCCTTCAGTGCCCCTCTTTGTCTTCTTCTATCCAATCTGACTCATTATTTGTGTATATATTAGATTAGAGGTTGTGGTCCATGGATTTGAATGGGGAGACAATTTACTTTAATGGGGAAGGGGCAGTTTACTTAAATAAAATTTATTTCTTTTGTTCTCCATTGTAGTTTATTTTAAACATTTGAAAATATTAATCTGTGAAGGATGCTCACCAGAATGCCAGAGGGGTCTATGACATTCAAAAAAGGAAGAACCCCTGATATGCTCATCTCCCTACTAGATAATAACTCATTAACAGCAGAGACTGTCATTTTCCATTTATATCCTCAGAACTCTGTCCATTATAGGCATGTAATAAATGTTGCCTGAATGGAATTTAATTTTCAGGCTTTCTCCCTCCTCTTTATCTCTCCCCTCCCAAAAACATTTTTTTCTCTGTCTCCAAAGCCAGTGTGCTCTTTCCATTCCATGAAACTTCTCTATCAGAGGCCTGGTGGATGCTAGACAGGAGAGGTGAGGAAAGAGTATGTTATAAAAAGGTATCTTTGTATATTTAAGGAACTGCTTGGGCTAAAACTGAACAGTTTTTCTTTGAAAGAAATGGTTAGTTAGACAAGTTGGAATCAAGTTGTAGAGGATTTTGGTAAATTTGGAAAATATTCTGCTGAGCAACTATATATAACTATAAATAGTTTATAGAATCTTAATTAAGGTTTGCAAAATGCTTTTACATGTATTATCTCATTTGAGTCTCATAACAAACCTAGGACATAAATGCTATAATTATCCCCAGTTTACAGATAAGGAAATTAAGACTAAGAGGATAAGTGACTTTCTCAGAGTCAGAGTTTTGGCATAAGTGTGAAGCAAGAGTTGAACTCAGATCTACCCTGATTCCAAGTCTGGCACTGTGCTTGCTACCTAGCTTTCTCATAGTAGATGGTTAGGGAGAAAAGATGAGAAACCACTTGTAAACAACATGATACAATCAGCCTTAAGTGAACAAAAGGATGAGAGTGCAGTGATAAAATGAGATTCCCAGTAGCATTGGCATATAAATTTGGGAGAAAATGTGTTTTTGTCCTATTTCTGTGGCTCAGAGGATCCTAGATAAAGAACAGAAGAGACCTCAGACCATTCAACGCAGCTCCTTCATTTGACAAATAAAGGAACTAAAGCCTGGTAATCTGTGACATGTCCAGGGTCACACCGGGAATGTCGGAGAAGAGACGGAATTGGAGTGTCTTGAGTGTCTCTGTTCCATCCTTTGTTCCCCTGGGACTCAGTGCCTCTGAGTAATTTGGCACCCACTCTTTGAGAAACACCAAAGAAGATAAAAAGGAATAAAACTGAGATTTTTTTTTAAACTTCATAACTATGCTTTGTTAAACAGTGAACATGGAGATGATTTTGTGGGAAGAAGGAGGTAAAGTTGGAAGCATTAAATATTCAAGGTAATTTTTTATTTGCTAAGGACCTACACCAATTAAGTTCAGTATTCATCGTTCTCCCATTTGTCAGAGAAATAAAGGAAATGTGAAGACAATAACATAAGACAGTTGATCATTGGCAATCACTGAGAAGAATTAGAGAAATTGGATCTGTATTCTTTAAAACAGGTAATGATAAAGCGTACCGATTGCTAGAACTAATTAAAAGGATAACTGCTGAGGGGTTTGACCTGTCATTAAATTTATAAAGGAGGCACAAATATTAATCATGTAGCTTTGTTTAACTTGTTTCATAATTTGTTGATCAAAGTGTTATTTAAACTCTGGCATTATTTTAAAGAGGCCCTTGCCCGTCAATCAGTGAATTTGTTTGAATCTCACAGATTCTTATATTCTTGTTTTTCAGGTCCTGCCTCTTCAGTGAAAGTTTTTGTCACCCAATTCCAGAAGGAGTTGTTGTATCCAAAACACTGAAGCTGGCATTACTAACATTCTTCTTCACACTAGTGAAAAACGAAGTTCAGCATCTGAATCACAAGTGAGTTTTTACATGAAAAGACTTCTCTTCCATTTGCATTGTGTCATTTTCCATTTGTGTGTCATTTTCCACTCCATTTCTAAAGTTTTATCGAAAAAGTCAGTCGTTTTTTGTGTCTCTTTTTGTACAGTTATATAAATTTGGATTGTTGTTTTAGGGTTTTGTTTTTTTTTTAAGTTTTTGACATTTCAAGATAAGTTTTGTTAGTAATAGAGTGATAGTTTATCCTGTTTTGTTTTGTTTTCTATTTCACAGTTCACATTTTATTTTCACCAAATCATGCGTTTTGATAGGTGTTTAATTTTATATCATAGAGGTGTGAGGCTTTTCATTTTTCAGGTTTTAATTTTTTATTCTATAGTAATTGAATGCTTAAGTGAAAATTTCTTCTTAGGCATGACGCTCATTTATTCAGTTTGTACATGTAAGTGTTGAAAAGTTTCATCTCCACATTCTGAAATTGAACATCCAATATATATGCATTGTTGTTTTATAGCCTGATGCTGTACTTTTTCATTTCTTTTCCATTATTATTTCAGTTTGACTTGATTGCCATTGTTACTGTACTGCTTACCAAAAATAGTGATAATACTATATTTTATAATTGCCAAACTTCTTTGTGTTTTGACAGGAGGCTTGATACTTTCTCCCAAGTAACTACCATAATCAAATTGGCTTACGTTTAAATTTTGTTCATTCTTTTCCTAGGTTATATGAAGGGGCAGATTCTCACAGCCTAAAAGTCCGAGAACAGGCCTTTCTTCTTGAAACCTTCTGGTCTGGAAATGAAACTTCAGTGTTTTTTACCAAGCCAACAAATATGCTCTTGGATTGGTCTATATATTCTCAAAAACAAAAATTCAAATCTAATGATGTGAGTAGAATTTGCCTTACCATGATCACTAAAAATAACAGGTGCTTTTAATCATTCTTTTCTTTTCCTTTTCTGTCTGTCTGGTTTACTCTTCTGAGATAAAAATATGCATGTCTATCTCTTCCATACATGCATAAGCATATTTATTTGCTGCTGAGTTTCAGAATGACAAGTCTTTGGGATTAAAAGCCATAAACAAAGCCTACTATCATAAGATGCTAATTACAAGTTATTGCTTGCTATTTATGATCTTTTCATTTTATGTATATTTCACTGGATAAAAAAATAGAAAGAGAAGATGAGCCAAACCATAAAAGTTTTCAGAATGTGACTAAGAAAGTAACAATTTTTTTAAAAAAAATCTTAAAGACTGTCAAAGAGTCATCAATCTCATTTCTTATTTTGACCATTGTCTCTCATTCTAGTCATTCTTTCTGTCTAGATAGCAATTTTTTTCAGCAGTTCGGAAAATTAAAGTAGCATTTAAATTTAGTTCTTATTTTTCTAACTCTTGAAAGCTCATAGACATGAGCTTTTCAGATAGTTCTAGATTTTGCCTATTGTTTTGAATTTCTCTCTGTCAATTCAAATACTGCTATGGATTTCTTGTTCGCTAAATTAGTTAAAATAGATCCATGTTTGACCTGAGTCAGTGTTGACTTCTTGTCCTAATTTATACTTTGATAGTTGGCAGACTGTCTGATTAGTGGTAAAAATAAGACATAAAAAATGTGTACTTATCCTTCTTGTAGCAGGAAAAGGAGGAAGGGTTTAATAAGCCTGTGGGCTTGAGTAGAGAGTGGAAGAGCAATGGTTAATGATGTCACTTGAGTTGTGATTGCAGAGTCACCATAGGCTATTTGTTCTCATCTCATTTAAACGTTAATACTGTTAGTTTCCCAGTGGCCAATACCCAATTGTACTTTGTCTGCTTTAAATTAAAGAATCTTTTTGCTTGATGATTTAGTGTATACTAAAAATTGGAGGTATGAAGATATGATTTGATACTTAACACTTGAGATTATTAAGTGATGATTGCATCATCATCATCATATTCAGCAGATTAGCAGGAATGACAAAAGGTAGGAATAGTCAATGTTGGAGAAGCTATGAAAAGTTAGAAACACTGATTTTTTTTTTTTTTTTTTTTTGCTTTTTGCTGAGGCAATTGGGGTTAAGTGACTTGCCCAGGGTCACACAGCTAGGAAGTGTCTGAGACCAGATTTGAACTCAGGTCCTCCTGACTTCAGGGCTGGTGCTCTAACCACTGCGACACCTAGCTGCCCCCGAAACACTGAATTTTTTTAATGGAGCTTTGATGAAGTGGTCTAACCATTCAAGTTGATTGTTTTGAATTATGCTAATTAATTGCCTAAAATATTTATATCCTTTGATCCAGAAATTCTTTTATCTAATAAATACTCGAAGGTGATCGAATACAGAAAGCACTAAAATATTTTATAGCAGTGATTTTTTTTAGAAGCAAATAACTCTAATCAAAGTAGAGGTCCACTAATAGCTAATTGTGGTACATAAGTGTAATGAATTATTGTTATATAACAAGAAATGGTGACTATGAAAATTATAGGGAAGCATAAGAGACTTACAAGAACAGATGCACAGTTAAATAAGCAGAACCAGTAAAACAAGAAACACAACTATAGTAATATAATTGGAAATCCCACCTACTCTGAGTCCACCAAAAAAATTCCTGAGTATAATTATAAGAACTAAACCTGGTCCCTAAGAAGAGCTGAGAAAAAATGAGTATGTAACATTGCTTATACCATCAGACTCTTTTTCTCTTCCTCCCTTTTCCCGTCTCCCTCCTTTCTTCCCTCCGTCTCTGTCTCTCTTTGTTTCTCCACATGTATGTATGCATGTGTGGGTTTTTTTGTATGTGTATAAAGTTTTGTCGAACTGCTTTTTTTTCCCTCCTCCCTTATCCTTTTTTAAAAAAGATGACTTCCTGAGGAACGTGTGTGTGTGTGTGTGTAAGAATGTGTACTTACATACATGTATGCATATGTATATATTCATATAGTTATATGAAATAAAAGTCAGTTAAAAGCAAAAGATTTTATATTTCATTAGAAAGAATAAAAATTTAGTAGATAATGATCCTTGCTGTCGAAAGAAAATAAATCAGAACCATAACTTCTTTTAATATAGTAATGAGTTATTTGGTTGTATATAGTCTACAGGGTGGAATTCCCCATTGACTCTTTATCTTCTTCAATTTCTCAGCCTCTGTGAGTTCAACCTCTTATTTTATTGTGGAAAAACTTACATAAGTTTAGGTCAAGATTGCCACATTGACTCAAACTAATTATTTCACCTCCTACGATGCATTTATACTTTCTTTGGTACTTTGATGTATCTTATACTATATGAGTATTTCCTCTAATGATGCAAATTTCAACTCATCCACACCTCATTCTGTTTTGTTGTTTTTCATGAAACTCTTCATGGAGAATGCTGTGTATAATCATGTGGGGTTTTTACATTTCAGAGATAACAACCATATAGAATCTGGGCTATTTGTTATACCACGCTCTCAGCCAGTCTTCTAAAATTGATGTTAATATTAACATAATCATATTAATTCCCAAGTGAACTTAAAAAAAATAATTCAAATGGCAAAAATCAGGAAGACCTGGGTTTATATCAGATCTCAAACTCTTACTAGCTGTGTGATTCTGAACAAGTCACTTTACCTCTGTCTGCCTCCATTTCCTCATCTATGAAATAGGGATAATAATAATAATAACACCTACCCCACTGGGTTTTTGTGATGATAAAATGAAACTATTGTTGAGGTCTTTGCAAACCTTAAAACCTTATGTAAATGTTGATAACTATCTGACTTTTTAAAAAATACAGGAAATTTTATTAAAGTGTAAAGGCAAGAGATAGGAATTTGAGTCTGAACTACCATAGTACTGGTGACCATTTTCAAGGTTACACAGAAAGTCCAAGGCGGAATCTGTTATTAAATTTTTATTTACCTGTGAGTTGTGTGAAAAGAAAATACACAAACTTGCACATATCTGTCAGTCCCTGTCATCTGCTTCCTTTAAGCCAAATTATAATACACTAATACCATTTTCATGACTGATATAGAGAACTATTACTCATTTATCTCACCAAAATATATTTTAATAGTAGTGTTTTACACTTATATACTACTATAATTCATGATGTTTCATAAGAAATAGCTCACTTGATCTGAGAATTGTTACTGTAAAGGTGGTATGTATTATACCAGTTTCCTAGGTGAAGAAACATGTTCAGATTATAGAAATGTCACGATAAAAGTTGTGTAGCCAGTAAGAAGCTGAATGGAGACTTGAACATAGGTCTTAAGATCCAAAATCCAACACTCTTCCCTATATGTATCACACTGCATTCTATCATATAAAGACTTCAGGGAAGACATTGCATTTAGCTCAAATTGTTATTAAAAAGTTTGAGATTCTAGTTAATATTTACACTTTCCAATCAGAAATAATCATTCATTCAAAGTGGAGCCAAATTTCAAGAGAGTAATGAAGCAAAGGTGATAGATAACATCCTAAACATCTAATACATTTTCAGTATCCTTCTTCTAACACGTGGAAGTGATTGTGCTCTGTTAAAACAATCTCTGGCAGGTCCTACAGATTCAGTAAGATATCTAACGTGGTCCCCAAAACAAAAAGTCTTTGTCCAAAAAGGGGGTACATTTTAAAGGTTTCATCACCAGAAGATTACCATTTAGAAGATGGATTTTTCAAACCACACAACCCCCCAAAATGCACTTATTAAGGCTGAGATGCAGTTCAGATTACAGTGGATGAAATTACAAGTATTCTTGAAAGGTTGAAATATATACATAATAACTTATGTCACCAGAAATATGATGGCACAGTATTCCCTTAATTTTTCTACTTCATATTAGTGAGAGAACAAATTATGGGTATGGAAGCAGAAACATGCAATGAATGATATTTGTCTGGAATTTCAGGCATGTCCCAAATGAGTCTTGTTTCCTCCTGAGGTCATGCCTCAAAGTGAGTGATGTTGCTTGTATCAGTATAAGATGTGTGGTTAGGGTGCACTAGACCTCCGTGTAGAAAATTCCCACTAATAATACATCCAAGCTTGTTCATAAAATAAATATATAACAAAATTATTTTTCAGCTACTGAATAGAAATTAACTAGGTGTCTTGTTATTTGTCTATGCCTCAAATGGCAAACTTTCAAATTAATAGGAAAATTTCTAAATACTGAATGATAATTAATATAGAAAGCTTCTTTGGATTTCTTTATTTTCATTCCCTCATAGGAGATCTAAGGCTTAGCCTCAGTCTATATGAGGTCTCCTTCAATGTGATTTCAGCTCTCTGAGATCCTTGATATACATCAGAAGTCTCCTTTTAGGATATTCATGCTAAGAAATCAACTATCTGGGAATATTCTTTTAGTTTTCCCTGTGTGCCCACTCACCATTTCTTTTCCCCCACCCCATGTAGAAATATTCTAGCTGAGAGTACCTTAAAGATCCAGCTGCAAATTTATTTTTTTACTCATACTGTAACCATTCAGAAGAAAGCAATGTTAGGTAAAATGTCTTACAAGAGGACCTTCCATTTATAAGACAGGAAGGGAGGAAGATGATCTCTCATTGTAGGCAATATTCCCTTTAAAGTATCAATGTCTTATGATCTCCAAACCAAACAGAATTCTCCTAAATTATGTCAAATTTCATCATACAAAATCATCACATTATGGAAAGGACAAAAGGAAACTATCATGCCATTTTTCAGTTTTCCAACAGCCTTTAGTAAACCAATTATAGAACATTTTTTGCTACTATTTCCAAGGTACTGTTGATCCTTAATGTTATACAGTTAGTAAAAACTTCATTTGTGTTGCCAAGAAAGAATGAAAAGGCAACAATTACATGTAAACCATTCTTAAGTCTTACTGACCTTATTCAACTTCAGAAACTTCAGTATTAACGTTATAGATTTTCCTATTCATTAATTTATTTAAGATTTTTATGTGGCAATGTCCAAGGTAAACTTATATTTATTAAGTACCTCCTTGTTACAGTCCCTGACTCTTAGTGCCTAAAATATATGTACCTTAATTTTTAATTTTTTTTTGCATAAACTTAATTGCTGCAGCCAAAACAGAGTGAAGAATGGGGGTGAGGGATGGAGTGTCACACAATAATAGTACTTACGTACCAAGGTTATTGTGCAAGTCAAGTGAGATAATAATTGTAATGCATTTAGCACAATGCCTGTCACTAGTAAATGGTATAAAAATGTTAGCTATTATTATTTAATAATACCAGTTGGTTGACCAGACTTAGAGGCAGTGGACAGCAGGAGGTGAGTAGAATAATGCTAGTTCAATATCTGAGTACTAGTTTGCTATTATTTTTAGAATTTCTTTTAGACACTTGTCAGAGATATGATTTAAATAGTTGTGTGGTTTTTGGTTTTGATTTGTTTTTAATTGGCTCCTGGCATCTGTTCTAAGATTCAGGGCCTAAAAAGGGAATTTGCTCTGCAAAAAAGTACATAGTGTATTCTCTGTACCTTGTCCCCTTGTCCTGGCCACAGTCTTGTGATTCAGCTGTTCTTCTACAGAATAATTGGGGACTCAGGCCCCTTACTATGTGACAGTTGAAACTAGTGAGTAGGCACTCTCAAGATGTGTGTGTGTGTCTGGCTTAAAAAGAAGCATGGTTGCACAAGAGTATAGGAACAGAAAACATTCATTATAACTAGAACTAAATATAGTACTCTCATCTTTAAATGAGAGGATGCTGGTAACTGCTTTATAGATTATCAAGTGCTTGCTCAGCTTAATCTGCCTTTCATTTATTTTTTTAAATGCTAAAATCATTATAGATAAAAAGGTCTTTTCACTTTGTGGAACATTTCTTCCTTTCTTCCATTTGATTGTATTAGATGAAACTGCTCATTATATCTGAAGACAATAATATAGACCACAGCATTTTTCACAGTTTACTAAATCACCAAAGGACTACTACTACCAATGTGAAAATGCTTAGAAAGCAGACTAAAGTTGTAAATAGTAACAGATTTTATGTACTTAGCTTGAAGATTTTCATTACACTTTATAAACAAGAGCAACAAATTTGTTTAGCAATTACTGCCACGTACATCGTAGCATTATTAAATATTAGAGAACTGGCCTTAAACATTTCATATGAGTATTTTATTTCTTAAGGCTTGATTAGGATTTTTTATTCATATGAACTTTTCCTATTAAGTTAATTTTCATTGCCAGAATTCATTCTTGTACTTAATTCAGTCTCTTTGGCAGTTTTCAATTTAAAGAATTCCATGCATGTTCACAGACATCACTTTCAGTAGGGTAAAGCATTTTGTTTCTTGATTTACAGCATTGAAGCATTCAATTTAAGTCATTAGCTAAACAGAAGTCCTCAGTTTATGCTAATGCTGTTTTGTCATAATGTCAATCAGCCAGTCTTGCCAAATGACATTGTGGCAGTGAATTTCATTGTCATGAATCTGAGAGTGCTTTGGGCTTTCCTTGGCAAAGGGCAGAGGTGGGGTGTGTCTCTTATTTTAAAGGAGCTGCAAATTCAACATGGGCAACAGCTACAACGCTTAGTAGCTTGTCTGTATCATTTCTCCTTGGGACATCCTTATACAATACACAGGGGTAACTCAAGAATTTCTGAGCACAAAGAAACCAAATGAGGCTATATGCCTTTTATATTTTTATAGAATATCCCTTCAACTCTCCAACTATTGATGAGTTAATTTAAAATAATTATCAGTAAGAAAGAGGAGGTAGTATGATGTAATGGATAGAATCACCAACTCTGGAGTCAGAGAACAAGGGTTTATATCTTTTCTCTGATAATTTTTACTTTTGATGATCTTGATCAAGCCTCTTCATCTATAAATGAAGAGATTTGTGCTAGATAGGCTCTGAACTCTCTTCCAGCAGTAGAATGAGTATCTAATGTTGGCTGCCATCTTTTTTTAATTCCTGTAATATCTTTTCCTTCATATTCTTATCTTGCTACAGTGAAAAGAAATAAAATTATATTTTACAGAGCATCTTAAGTATTATCTAGTTAAAACTCTTTATTTTACAAATGGGAAACTGGGCTTCAGAAATGGGGTCACTTAGCAGAATTCACATTGCTCTTCTGTGGTAGAGCTCTAATTATGGCACAGGTATCAAACTCCTAATTATAGATTTTTCTGCTGCAATACACACTTTTTCCTATGTTAAAACCCTATCGTGTTCAAATCCTACCTCAGACATTTAGGAACTGTTTAATCCATGGGCAAATCCCTTAATATAACCATGCCTTAATTTTCTCATCTATAAAGCAGGGGACCTTTATTGTTTAATGTGAAGATGAAATGAAATAATGTTGTTAAAATATTTGTAAACCTTCAAGCACAGCATAAATGTTATCTCCTGTTATTGTTTGGAAAGGTTTGGCAGTACATTAACTTATTGTCTTAATCCATTTTATTGTACTGATGAAGTTCTTATCTGTAGCAGCCTGGTATGAGCTCATACACAAGGGTGAATGGAAAGAACCTGGATTAAAAGTATAAAGACCTGTTTTTAATCACATCTCTTTTCTATGAAAAAAAAGACATGCCACCAAACCCCTTTTAGCCTGAGTTTCCTATTCTGTCTATAAAATAGGAATGGTAGTGTCTGCTCTGCCTCTCTCATGGGATTGTTCTGAAGAGCTGCTGAAATCATGCTCTTTGAAAGTGCTTTGAAAAAGAGTTGGTGTATAGCTAGTATATTGATTGTTTTACTGCTTGTCTATACTTACATGTTATAAGAAAGGTTGCCTGTAGCATCAATAAAAATTTAAAAACAGCAGAAATAAAAGGATATTTGGTGGAGACACAAAAAAAATCAGGGCAAGATTGTTACTATTATGTTAAATTCAATATACACTCAAAAATAAATTATATCATAGCAATTCTTGGTTTTATGTATAATCTTTTTGTTATTTTATTTTGAAATGTGTATTTTGATGATGATTGTTAAGTTTGTCACAAAAATAAATTTTGACCAAACAACTCACGTTGATCTGTGCAAGTAAAGTTATCCTATTAACTGGTCAGGTAGCAAACATCTTACTTGATATTGCTTTGGTTTATTAAATATTCTTGCTATTATTATTATTTGATATTCTGGTTAACATACTTGATAATAAAATTTTGTTGAACCACACTTTTATATTAAGAACTTTTGATTTCTTCTAGAGCATAACTCCTTCCATGAGGATAATTCCTTGTCATGATGTGTAGTTCACAAAATGTCAGAAGCAGAATCTGAACCCAGGACTTGCTACCTCCCAGGACTCTTCTCTCTTCATTATGCTGCTTCTCCATGTTCACTATTGTTTTTCCTCAATGATTCAAGAGGCATGCAGGATATTGCGGAAGTTTCATGTCACAGCTATGAACATCAATTTTCATTGTGTTCTCAAAGCACAGATCTGGTTAGCACTGGTAGACAGTAAGCAGGATAGCAGAATGATTAGGATATTGGCAAATTCTCCCAGACTTAGATTTAGCATTTAGCAAATGAACCATTTTGTTTGTTGCATTGTGTTTTCTTCTGTATTCTTGATTTAGAACTAGACCATCCCAAAGGGTTATCTGGTAAAGCCTCTTGTTTCATAAATTAGAAAACTGAGATTCAGAGACTAAGTGACTGGCACAATGACACAAACAGCCATTAAACAGCAGAGCTGGTATTCCAACCCAATTACACTATTACAGTTGCGTCCCCCAAAGCAGTTTCTTCTCTCTCTCTGTCTCTGTCTCTCTCTGTATAATCTCCAGTATACAAATATTTCAACATAAATGACATATAAATGACTTTAATGTACCCAATATTCATCGTGCTAGAAGAAGACCTGGATTCAAATACGGCCTCTGACTCAGTATCTGTGTGAACATCAGCAAATCCTTTCATGTGAGTCCTCAAGCAGCTCTTTAAGAGTTGTACTAAGTCATAGAGGGTTTTGCTTATAAGATCAATGGCTTTTATTAGCAAACATGATATTAGAGCTTGAAACCTTCACCACTGCAATCCCTAGGTATGGTTATGGGACCTGGTAGATGAATTTCAGGTATCTTAAAACCAACTCCTGCACCTTCTAAGTACACAGGTTCAAAGATTCTGATCCTTTTTCAGTATCATCAACCTGTTGGAAGTTTATAGACCTCAGAAAAATATTTTTTAAATTGAAAAGGAAAGAAATAAGCTTTTACTTATTACCTACTACATGCCAGGCCAATGTTAAATGGTTTTTACAATTAATATTTTATAGTTGAGAAAAATGAAGTAAGCATATTAAGTAACCTGCCCAGGGTCCCAGAACTATTAGGTATCTGATGTCAAATTTGAACTTGGCTTTTCCTGCCTCAAAGCAGAGCAGTCTGTCTTCTATAATACCAGCTGCCTCTCTAAAGGGATAAAATAAAATACATAGGATCACAAAGGAAACTAATTAGATTGTAGTTATTTAAAAAAAAAAAAAAAAAAAACAGGTTCACTGATTCCAGCTTAAGAACCCTTGCTGAAGACGTGTGTGTGTGTGTGTCCTTGTGGGGGGAAGAAAAATGTATTAACAAGGAACACTCACACTTTGCCGTCATCATTAAAAAAGCCAATATGAAGTCAATTTAGACTTTTGGTAGCCTAAGGAAACTGCACTCAGTTGTGAAAAAAATCCTACCAGCAGAATCTGCCTAACCAAGGAAGAGAAGGGTCAGAGCAAGTCATTTAGAACTCGTAAAGTTATTATGGATCTTTCAGTTTGTCAAACATCAACCCTTTTGTAAAACTCTTAATATATGATAGATATTGTGGATATTCCTTTACCAAATATACAAAGCAAAGAGAAGTTAACCATGTCATCATCTTACTTTCTTACAAAGAACCTGAAGTATTTTGATAGAGAAAAGCAGGTTCCTTTTTAAAAATTTAAATCAATGTAGTGTTTTCTGAACCTGAGTTAACCTTGCACATTGGTTCTTAATTTCATGAGTAAAGAATAAAGTACATTTTTACCAAGTTGTAGTGATGAGTTGACTTGCTATCAGCCTATAGAGAATATTAATAATATTAAACTTCAAAAGGGTAAAAATCAATCAATATTTATACTTTGCTTTTCTCAACTATTAACTCTCTACAAACATTCATGATGGATCTAACCATTGGTTGAGAAGATTCAATTTATTTTTTCAGTAACAATTCTTTTGTATGAAGCCTTAATTTCTATTTTCCACAACTTCATTTTTAGCAAACGACATAATGGAAATGGGTACTTTTGTATATAGTTCTCTTTATGTTTTACTTTGTGTCTAGAAATGCTTATTTTTCTATGGTGTTAAATTTAGAGTACAAACTAATTATTTAAAAAACTCATTTCCTAATCCAATAAATTACTGTTTTACAAAAAAATAATGTGTCTATGGACATAGTTTGAGAGAAATAGTAGAGGTTACATGCCTGTTCTTTCCTATTAGGCTGTGTGTGTTCTTATTAACTCAGACCTAGAGTCACAAATATATCGTGAGAGCTGAAACCAAACATGTTTTTGATGTTTACTGAAATCTTATACGATACTAACAATATTGGTTTTCTGTAATCCTTCCAAATAATCCAGAGGAAGCCCAAGGATGTCAGGAAATTTAGGTTTCTACTGTTTTGACAACTAAACAAATTGTTTCTAAGGAAGTTTATACCTACTTTTATCATGTCTCATATATCCATGTTAGGTATTTGGCTTTTGGCATGTCTAAAATTAAAATTTGAGATTACTTCCCACAGAGAATTTTTAAATAGTTTATAATTAATATATTTTTAAATATCTTATTGCCTACTTAAAAAATAATTTTTCTCATTTGTTAGGCTTTCAAAAATGAAATTGCTTATCTGTTGATTGAGATACTTGGAGCTGTGGTAGAATATTGGATATTTCTTGGTCTAAAGAAGGACAGAAATGTGATGCAACATATGTCTGATAACCTAGGAAATTATGTTGCTGTTTCTTGTGAGGGTGAGTATGTCTTTGGACAAATTATATTATTTTGAGACTTATTCAAGAAATTAGTTTTATAGTATTTGTTTAGCTTTTAGCAGATATTTGTGATATTTTGCCAATTATGTCAACTTTTTGTTTCTAATTCCTATTAAATTACTAAATAGCACATATTTATATAATATATTATAGTTTACAAAGCATTTTTATATATTCAAATAATTTATTTTAAATTACTTTAGAAGATGAAACAAATGCTATTTTATAACTCATGAGTTTTGGGCAAAGCATGAAACCCAACTAAACTTCAAATATAAGGTGTATTGCTGCATAAAAATTCAAATTGACATATGTCTTGCAAATAAGAATCCTCCATTAAATTGTGATTGGAGATTTCTCATTAACATAGGAGGGTTTTTTGGTTGTTGTTATTGATTATTTTTGTTTGTGTTTTTGCTTTTTAGATTTTATTATTACTTTTTAATTTAATAAGTGTCTGAAGTCAGATTTCAACTCGAGTCTTTTTGATTCCAGACCTGGCACTATATCTACTACATTACCTTCCCTCTCCTCCTATCCATTGCAAAAGCAAGAAAAACAAAATCCATTACAAATACTGTTGTGCACAAAAAATTCCTGCATTGACTGTGTCCAAAAAAAAAGAAAATATACTTTGATTTACACTCTAAAGCCTATCACTTCTCTATCAGAATATAGAATGTTGATCAGAGTTCCTAAAATTGATCTTTATAATATTACTGTTACCATGTAAATTGTTCTTCTGGTTCTGCTTACTTTATTTTTTATCGGTTCATATAAGTCTTTTGAGGTTTTTCTGAAATCAGTCTGCTTATTATTGCTTATAACATAGTAGTATCCCATTGCATTCATCTTCTGTAATTTGTTCAGCCCTTCCCCATTTGATAGGCTTCCCCTCAGTTTCCAATTTTTTGCCGCCATAGAAAAAAAAAAACTGCTGTAAATATTTTTATATATATTGGTCCTTTTCCTAGTTCTTTAATTTCTTTGAGGTATAGAGCTAATAGCATTTACAAAATATTTTCACAAGGAACAAGAATTCTTTCCAATCCTTTAGCATAAATAGTGTAATTCCCATTTTACAGATAAAGAAATTGAGGCTAAGCAATTTTGAACAGCTTGCCCTAGCCATATGGCTAAGTGACAAAGCCATCATATAACCCTTAGTCTTTATTGTAATGGCTATATTGCCTTTACTTCATGCTGCTTCTTCCAAACTTAATCACTTGTCTGTGTTTTTAAGATGTAATTTTGATTTGGGTTTGTTGTTTTGTTTTGTTTTGTTTTTGGAATACAGATTGTTCCATATGAAAATGATAATTTGACAGGAAAAAAAATGCTATAATGTACAAAATGAAGCACTTCACTTTGTTAAAAGTATTTCCTGTACAGAACAATTTACTCCAGCATTGTCTGCTTATCACCATTTACTCTATAGCAGGATAAATCAATTTAATAAATTTTCCTTTATTTTGTGAAAGAAAAGAGAATTAAATGCCCTGTAATTAGGGATGTATTAGCTCTTTCATTCTTGTAACCTAGAACAGGTAGTGCAGGTAAAAAATTAAGCTAGATCAATCCAAAGTTGTTCCATCTACTCCTTTTCCTTGAAGAATTAGTCCCATCAAAAATTATCTTAATAATGCTTATTTTATTTGCCATGAGTATTGTAGAACTTCTGGTGTTAAGAACTGTTTTCTTAGAACTTTTTTAAAGTAGAAGATAGTATAATATTTTAATCCATTTTCACTGTCATGTCAACTTTTAAGTCTCCTAATAGGCAGAATCATTGAGTGGCACTTTATATTGTTAAATCTAGTTAAATCATATAACCTGCTTACATAGGACATCTTTTTTTTTTTTAATATCTAGAAAACCTATATGCTGGTATTATATTTTCTCTTAATAATGATATTCCTTTTTCCCCATTTTTAACTTTTTATTTAGTATTTTATTTTTCCTAATTATATGTAGAAAAAAATTTTTTTTTAATTTTGAATACCAGGCCAGTTAGCTGGCACAGTAGTTAAGACTATTGAACCTAGAGAGTCAGGAGGAGCAGAGTTCAATTCTGGCCTCAGATACTATCTGTGTGAACCTGCACAAGTCACTTAACCCCATTGCTTTTTCCTCCTCCCCCCCAAAAAAAAGAAAAGAAAAAAATATTACGTTTTGAGTTCTAAATTGCCTCCTTCCCTCACCTTACCCTTCATGGAAAAGATAAGAAATTTGACATAGATTTTATATATACATATACATATATATATATGTATTCTATATGCAAAATATATTTCCATATTAGTCATATTGTGGGGGGAAAATAGACCAAAATAATAAAAATAAAGAATATTTTTAAAAGTGTATTTTGTTCTGCATTCAAACTCAATCAGTTCTTTCTCTGGAGATGGATAGCATTTTTCAAGTCCTTACAAATTATCTTCAATCATTGTTTTGCAGCACATAGCTAAACCATTCATAGTTTATCATTGTTTAGTATTGCTGTTTTGCTGATTCAGTTCATGTAGCCCTTTCCAGGTTTTTCTGACTTGTCATTTCTTATAGTTCAGTAGCATTCCATCAAAATCATTTACCACAACTTATTAAGCCGTTCTTTGCCACCTCTAAATGAACTGCTATAAATATTAATGCACATGCCTTTAAAAAAAAATCTTTTTGGAAAATAGTAGTGATATTACTGGATCATAGGGTTTTATATTGTTTTATGGCATTTATAATTTCATGGTTTTTATTGTTTTTTGGACATAGTTCCCAAATTGCTCTTTAGAATAATTCCACTGAAATGCATTAACGTCTCAATTTTTCCAAATCCCCTCTAGCATTTGTCACTTTGCTTTTCTGTCATATTAACCAACAGATAGGTAGGAATACCTTAAGAGTTGTTTTAATTTACATTTCTCATCACTAGTCACAGCATTTTTATATGACTTTTTAATTACCTTATCTGAAAAATTCTTGTTCTTATCCTTTAAACATTGGCAAATGGCTCCTAGTTTTATGAATTAGACTTGTTTATAAATTTGAGAAGTGAAAATTGTATCTGAGAAATTTGCTGTAATGATTACTCTTATGATTTGCAGTTATGATTACTGTGTTATTTCTCTCCTTCCTATTTTTTTCTTATTTATCCTAACTTCTGTCTCATTTTACCCTATCCATTCTCAAAAATGTTTTGTTTCTGACTACTGCTTCCCTCAATTTAACTTATTTTCTACAGTTCTTTCCTCCTCCCCTGCAAATCTTTTCCCCTCCTCCTTTCCTGTAGGATAACAAAGATTCTATATCCATATGAGAGAGAGAGAGAGAGAGAGAGAGAGAGAGAGAGAGAGAGAGAGTGTGTGTGTGTGTTCCTTTTTGAACCAATTCTGATGAGGGTAAGGTTTAAGCATTCTTCCCCAACTGCCCCATTTTCCCATCTACTGTAAAAGCTTGTTTTATGTAAGATAATTTATCCCATTCTACTTCTCTTTCCCCTCCTCAGTGCATTCCTCTTTTTCACCCCTTAATTTTGTGTTGTTAGATATCATTCTATCATATTTGACTCATACTTGTATCCTCTTCTTCTGTATGCTCCTTCGAATTGCCCTACTAATGAGAAAGTTCTTAGGAGAGACAGGTATCTTTCCATGTAGGAATGTAAATAGTTTAATCTTCTTGAATCCCTTACGATTTCTCTTTTCTTTTTAACATTTTTATGCTTCTCTTGAATCTTGCATTTGAAAGTCAGACTTTCTATTCAGCTCTGGTCTTTCATCAAGAATGTTGAAATTTACTATTTCATTGAATATTCATTTTTTCCCCTTGAAGGATTATATTTAGTTTTGCAGTAGGTAATTCTTGGTTATAATCCAAACTCCTCTCATCACTTTCTTTTGATCCTCCTTTCTATCCACTCCTTCCCTTTTCCCCCCCTTTCTCTATGTTGTTGCCTTTTTGAGCCAACACTGATGAGATTAAACTTCAAACAATGCTCATCACTCTCCCTTCTTTCCTTGTCTTGTAATTGGTTTTTTTGTGCCTTTTCATATGATCTAATTTATCCCATTTTACCTTCCCTTTTTTCATCTCCCAGTATAATCCTTTCTCTATCTCTTAATATCTTTTTCTTTGATATCACATCAGAGTCAACTTATACCCCCATCTTCTATAGATGTGCCCCCCCAACTGCCCTAATAAAAGATAGTTGCAATTATCATTTTCCCATCTAGGGATGAAAACAATTTAACCTTTAAATAATATGTATTTTGTTTTTTTCTTTCTTGTTTACTTTTCTATGCTTCTGTTTAGTCCTGTTTGAAGATCAAATTTTCTATTTAGTTTTGGACTTTTCATTAGAAATGATTAAAATCTCTTATTTCATTGAAGATCCATCTCCTCTCCTAAAAGATGATGCTGAATCTTCCTGGGTAGTTGATTCTTGGTTGTAATCCCAGGTCCTTTGCCTTCCAGAAAATGGTATTCCAGGCACTCTTGATTCTTTAAAGTAGACTTGTCAGATCCTAGGTAATTCTAACTGTTGCTCCTTGATACTTGAATTGCTTTTGTCTGGCAGCTTGCAATATTTTTTCCTTGATATTGTAGTTCTGGAGTTTTGCAACAATGTTTCTTGGGGTTTTCCTTGTGGGATCTCATTCCAGTGATGATCAGTGAATTCTTTCAATGCTTATTTTGCTCTTTGGTTCTGCTATATCAGGACTGTTTTCCTTGATTCTTGAAAAATGCTAATCAGACTCTTTTCTTTTCTTTTCTTTCTTTTTTCTTTTTTTTTTTTTTTTTTTTTTTTTTTTTGGTTATGTCCTTCATATAGACCAATAATTTTCAAATTGTCACTCCTGGATCTGTTTTCCAGATCAGCTGTTTTTCCAATGTGATATTTTACATTTTCTTCCATTTTTTTCACTCTTTTTAGTTTGTCTATGATGTCTCGTAGTCATTAGTTTCCAATTCTAGTTTTTAGTATATGATTTTCTTCAGTTAGTTTTTGCATCTCTTTTTTATTCTTTTTTATGGTATTGTTACCATTGGTGTATTTTTTTTCCCCATTTGGTCAATTGTATTTAAGGTATTGTTTTCTTCAGTCAGTTTTTGTCCTTCTTTTTCCAAGCTGTTGACTCTCTCTTTGTATACTTCTCATTTCTTTTACCTCTCTTATTTGCCTTTTTAAAACCTTTATCAGCACTTCTAAGAAGCCTCTTTGTATTTCAAACCAATTTATGTCACCCTTTGAGATTTCCCATGTGGGCATTTTGTCCTCTTCTGAGATGGTGTTTTGGTCTGCCCTTCACTGTAGTAGATTTCTGTGATTAAGATTCTTTTTTGTTTCTTGCTCATTTTCTTTCTTTCTTCCAATTTTGTAACTTTTAAGGTCGAGTTCTGCTCCTAGGTACAGGGGGTGCTGTCCCAACCTTCTTGTGACTAAGCCTTGCCTTTGAGCAGAGGAGTCCCTTGTGTTTGGTGTCTTGCACAGGAGGTCACCCTACCTGATCTCTCCAGACAGCAGTCTGGTTTCCTGGGCTGGCAGTTTTGCTTTTCATGCTGGGACTAGAGTCTTCCCCAGTTGTCTGCTCTGCTACTCAGTTGCTGATCTGCAATGATTAAGACCATCTTTCTGGCTTTTCCAAAAAGCATCTGAGCTAGGCTGAATACCTGTAAGACTGGCCTTCTCAAAGTCCTTCTAATCTATCTTGAGCTGGAGAGTGGTTTCATTCAGTTAGACTCTATTCTGGTCTTGGTTTCATGTGGTTTTCAAGGGAAAGCTCAAGCAGCTTTCTGGCATCACTCTGCCATCTCAGCTAGTAATCTAAACTCTAGAACATCATATTCCAATCACTCTGATCCTTTAACATAGAACATCCTGACTGTGGCTTCATGATATTATAATTGTTTATTTTGGTAACTTGCAGTATTTTCTTCTTAACCTGAGAGCTCTGGCAGTTGGTTATAATATTCCTAGGGGTTTTTATTTTTGGATCTCTTTTAGGAAGTGATTAGTGTATTATTTCAATTTATATTTTACTCTGTGGTTCCAGAATAGCAGGGCAGTTTTCCTTGTTAATTTAATGAAAAATAATGTCTAGGATCTCATTTTGATCATGACTTTCAGGTAGCACAATAATTGTTAAATTATTTTTTCTATATTTATTTTCCAGATCAATTTTTTTCCAGTGAGATAGTTCACAATCATTATATTTTTCATTCTTTTGATTTGATTTTATTACTTCTTGATGTTTCACGGCGTCACTAGCTTCTCTTTGCCCAGTTATAATTATTAGGGAATTATTTTCATCAGTGAGCTTTTTTTTTTTACTTCCTTTGTAATTTGACTCATTCTGTTTTTTAAGGAGTTCTTTTCTTCAGTGAATTTTTGTGCCTCTTTTATCATTTAACTTATTCAATTTTTTTAGGGTGTTATTTTTATTTTCAGTACATTTCTGTGCTTCTTGCAGCTATTGGCCCTTTTTTCATCATTTTCTTATTTTCATAATTTTCTATTTTCTCAATTTTTCCTGTACCTCTTATTGCTTTTTAAAATCTTTTTGAACCATTCAAGAGTCCTTTTTGGGTCCCAGAGCAATTGACATTTTTCTTTGAGGCTTTGGATATAGTAATTTTGATTTGCTTTTTTTCTTCTGAATTTCTTTTGATCTTCCCTGTCACCATAGTAACTTTCTGTGTTCAGGTTCTTTTTCTGTTAATTGGCTCATTTTTCCATTTTTCTGCTTCATTGGCAGTCTTGAAGCAAAGACTGACTACTTGTCAAGAATGTTGTAAAGGGAATTCTTGTTCAGATATGGGTTGAACTCAATGAAAATCATCCTGATTGTCCTCTCCTGGAAGCCCTTCAATTTATCTGTGTCCTCACATTAATTCAAAGGTTATCTGACTAGCTGAAAGTACCAAGACTGTCATCCTCTTCCTGGAAGCTATGCCTCTCAGTACAGCTTGAGATCACATTAGCTTTTTCAGCTCTCATTTAACATGTTGGTTCATATTTAGTTTTTCATACAAATGCACACCCATATCTTTTTTTTTTCCAGCAAAACTTGACTTTTTTGAACTTATATGTTTATAAATTTCATCCTATTAGATTCAGCCCAATGTTTTGACCTTCGAAGTTCTTTTTTGGTTCTTGAATCTGTCAACTAGTACGTAATACTCCCTTTATATTGTTTGCAAATTTTACAGGGATATGTTCAAGTGGAGATCTTCCAACTTGACATCAAAGTCTATATAAATGAAGTTATGTAAAGAGACCAATGTGTAATGCATGAAAAACTGATCAATGAACTCAAATTTTCAAAGATACATGGAAAAATGTATAATTGTTAAAAGGATTTTTCTTTTTTTCCGCATCATAAAGATCTACCATAAAACAGGTCATTCCAGACTAATTTAGTGTATTGTATTGTATGAATGATTTGTAGAATTGTAATCTCTAGTATCCTACCTATTCTTTCCTGAATCTTTTTAAACCGTAGGACAATTTTGTTTAACTGTTTTTCCCCATGTCTTATTATTAAAAGTTTCCAAGATCAGACAAAGAATTAGTTTGGCTTCAAACAGGAAAAGGGAAAAGATCCTTTCCCCCGCTACTTTGCAGAGATGGGGAATACACAAGTTTGAAAGATTGTACATATTGTTCAACTTTTTTTCACTATATTGATTGGTTTTGCTGATTGTTTTTCTCCTTTTTAAAAGAAGTCTTTGGTATATAGGATGACTCTTGTAGAGAGAGAGAGGAATAAGAAAGAAATGTAGGTTATAAAAAAAAAATAGAAGATATAAATAAAAATGTTTTTTAAAAAATAATTCCCAGAATTAGAAACTACACTATTCTCTCTACTTCTTCCACCATTTGATCTTATCTACATTTAGTCCCTGATATTGTTAGCAGTGTTATTCTTTCTATTTAAATGCTAGCCTTTTCTGCCAATTAGTTTGGTTTTTTGGTTTGTTTTTGTTTTGTTTTAATTTTCTTTCTTTATTTTTCTGAAGCAATTGGGGTTAAGTGACTTGCCCAGGGTCACACAGCTAGGAAGTGTGTTAAGTGTCTGAGACCAGATTTGAACTCAGGTCCTCCTGACTTCAGGGATGGTTCTCTATCCACTGTACCACCTAACTGCCCCCCTGCCAGTTAGTTTTGACCTGAAAGTAACTATAGATTTTAGGCTGGGAAGGGCCATCTGAAATATCTAGTCTGATTATTTAGTAGATGTGAAAACTAAGGCAGAAAGGACAGTGATTTGTTCAGGGTCACATTGGAAGAAAGTAGCCAAGCATGGATTCAAACCTCGATCCACAGGCTTCAAAGGATGGTGACATTTTAAAGAAGACAGTTTAATAAAGAAAACTCTCAAGGTGTCATCCTAGATCTCTTTCCCTTTCAGAATTGGATTCTTGGCTAAGAAGCAGCATGGTTCAATGGAAAGAGAGCTGAGTGGCCAATCAGAGGTCTTGATTCAAATTTCACCTGTGACACTTATTAACTGTATGATCTTTGACAAGCCACTTAATCTGTCTGGGCCTTCAGTTTTCTTTGTAAAGTGAGAGGGTTGGACTAAGTAGCCTCTGGTCTGAGATTTTTTCCAACTCTAGACCTATAATCTTTTTTTTTTTTTTTAATTTACATTTTGTTTCTTATTTAACCAAAATCCATCTTTTTTCTCTTTTACATTTCCTTTCTGCCTCCAATTGATAAAGCAAGAAAAATAAATCACTTACAGGTATGTCCAATGTCCAGAAAAAAAAGGTCTCAATTTGTACTCTGAGTTAATGACTTCTGTCAGGAAGTAAAGAGCGTGTTTCATCAGTAATCCTCTGGAAATATGGTTGGTCATTATATTGATCAGAATTTCTAAATATTTCAAATTTGTTTTTGCAGTATTTTTTTAATTGTATAAATTGTTCTCCTGGTCTTTGTTACTTCACTCAGAATCATTTTGTGACAACTTTCCTCTGAAACTATTAGGATCCTTTTTCTACAATCCAGGAAGTCCTATGCTTCTGGTTTCCCATGTCATTGATGATTCTTATAAAAGCAAATCTTCTATAATTATAAATTTTTTAGTTTTCAAGGAAAAGAGTTTTTGGTGTTTTGCTTTTTGTTTTTGTTTTGTTTTGTTTTCCAGTAAGAAATGCTTCATTGTAGCTTGGTTTTTAGACAAGGAAAGTAAGTTTTTTAATTTCCTATTTAGCACTTTAGCACTTAGAAAATTTTAGAATAGGAATCCAGGTTAAAAATGGGTAAGGATTTATACAGTAGTTCTTCCTTCTCCCCATCCCCCCCCTTCTAACAAAGAGGTCTTTTTATAGTACAGAAATTAGAGGATTTTGATCTAAAGCAGATATAGGGAACCTTTTTTCTGTCAAGGGCCCATTGGATATTTATAATATCATTTGTGAGCCATACAAAATTATCAGTCTATAAACCTCAAGAAGTGAGAGGTTGTTATACCTAACTTTCAATTCATCATCATGTGTGGTTGCCAGCAAATGAGGTCATGGGCCTATAGGCATGTGGGATGGATGTTCCCCATCCTGATCTAAAGTATTGCACCTTGTTTTTTTCTTCCTTTTTTGTTGAGGAATGAGGTGATGACTGGTGCTTTTGAAAAATAGCTTATCTAGTTTGGAAATATGTATACATATATTAGATTTGCCAAGCATTTTAACATAATTAACATGTAGTAGATATCCTGCCATCTAGGGGAAGGGTGGGGAGTTGGGGGGAAAAATCTGTAACAGAAAGCTATGTAAGGGTTAATGTTGAAGAATTACCCATACATATGTTTTGCAAATAAAATAAAATTTTAAAAAAAAAAGAAAGAAAAGAAAAAAAAAGAAAAATAGCTTATTTTTTGTTCCATGACTTTTAACATTTCTTAGGTCATACTCAATCTTCCTTTACTGTACTGCTTGGTAAATTTCTTTTTGATTATTTGTAAAAGGTAATGATGTTATAGAATTCTTATATTGGTTATCATTCTCAAAGCTTGATTTTTGGCTACCAAACATCAATAGTTTCTTAAATCATACAAATTTTTCTTAATCTGATACTGAGGGAGACACAGCCAGAACCTTTTTTATAGGCTAAGAAAATTACATTAGCCTTTTCCAGTATGTAGTGGTTATGTTTCAGGAGACCACAAGACAAAACACAAGTGATCATGAATGGTATTTTGACAAAGGTGAATATGTGATCAGTATGGGCTGAACTAAATTCAGCTTTAATATTTTACTTTTGAAAGATAATATTTTAAATGTCATTTGAGTCTTCTATTTTACCAACATTTAAAGTCAGTGCTTTAAGCATTTTTAAAATCACTAATGCGTGATGAATCAAGATGAAGAGATTGATCCATTGGACTATTTCAATAAGCACTCAAAATTGACTCCAGTTACTTACTCCTTTTTATTATTTTTTGTTGCCTTTTGGTTTCCATTCAATCTTGGTTTTTCTTACTCAAGAAGTAGAAAGTAGATCGGTAATAAATACAAAGGGAGAGCATCTTTCTCTCAGAATTAGTTATTTTTTTATGTATTCATTTTAATGCCATACTGTCCCATTATGGTTGAACCAAGGTCTTTCATTTTTCTTTCTTGAATGCTGCACTTTTATTATAGAAGTCTGAAAATCTGTTCCATATTACTAATTTTTTGTCATTATTATTTCTACTTTCCCATGTATTTCTTACGTCTTCTTTAATGTTAGGGTTTTTGCCCTTCTTTCCCTCTTCCACCCTACCCTGCAGGAAAACCTGACTTGACTTGAAAAAATTTTAATTTGATTTCTTTTTCTAACTGACATTTTCACTTTTCTCTGCTCAGCTTTCCAGTTTTACTGAAAACACACAAAGTTAATAAATCTTTGGTTTGTTTCTATTAGGTCATTAATAATGATGTTAAAATTGACCTCTTAGTATTGCTGTAACTTTCCATTGGACATGTAATAATAGTCTTTCTCATTATCAGTAAACAAAGCATCCATGTAATAAGTGCTCAAAATATAATTGACTGAATTTCTATTGGCGTTTTTTTGGATTTTTAAGTATGTGGTGTTTTGGGGTTTTTTTCCCCATAGAATCATAAGGTTAAAAAGTATATCTGAAGTTGAACTAAAGCCATATTTCTTCCTTACTGCCACATTATGTTTGTCAAACAAATGAGATTATATCTCATTTCCAAAACTATGAAAAGGAGATTCTTCATATCGTTTCCACATTATTTTAAAAGTACCTTTTTAACCTAAATTCCTTATTTGGGGATATAAGTTCATTTCCTCTCTTATTTTGTCTTGAGGAAAGATGGAAAAGAGCTGATCACCATCTTCCTAATAATATGATATAATGATATAGCATCATAACTTAACATACAATTGGATGATGACATTCATCTATTTCTTCTTCAGGTTAATGATCCCAGTATCTGTGTCCTTTTTGATTACATTTGTTTTTCTACTTTCATCTTTATTGGTTTTTCTCTTTTCCTTTTTTCCTTCATTTTTCTCTGTTTTATCACTTCCAATCTGGCTTCACTTTTCTATGCCATTCTGATCCTTTAGTTGACTAAGTACTTGACCATTATATTTTTAATTCCTTTGACTGTTGCTAGAGATCTAACTCCAAATTCTTTTGTTACCTCTTGCCTTCAGGCCACTGGAGACTCAAAGACAAACAAAATAATCTTAACATCAAGGAACTACATGTACCCAAGAAAATACAAAGTATATACAAATTAATACAGAGTCCTTCTAGGAAGGAGAGAGTACTAATAATGTCTCTATTCCTACTTCCATGCTTTTTAGTGCTACCAGAGAAAGGCATACAATTGTGCCAACCTCTTTAAATATCAGTTTCCTTATCTGGAAAATAAGGAGATTGGACTTAAATGGCTTCTAAGATGTCTTATGGCTCTCCATCTGTGATCCTTTTCTATTCATCTTATCTGATATCCTTTGGTCTTACTGACTGTTGGATATCAAATATTTCATTCTTCCATAATTTACTGATTTACCTCACATCCTATTTCACTGAAAAAATTGAGATCCACCATGAATGCCTTCTTTTGTCCTGTCTTATGCCTCAAAATCACCTAAACCTTGTCATTCTTTTCTCCTTTATTCAAGACTGAGGAAAAGGAAGCATCCTCTCCAGATTGTTGCCATTTTTCCCCTTTTTTTTCTAGACTAAGAAAGAAATTAACCTTTTGCCAAAGCACACATCCACAATTATACCTTTAGTTCCCATCCCCTGCCACCTCTTTTGAATCTGTTCACAGAGGAAGCATCTACTGTGTGCTAGTCATTATACTAATAGCTATGGATTCGAAGAAAGACAAAAATAAAGTCTGCCTTACATGAATGCAAAAAACAAACAGTGAATTCATTGAGAATGATTATCAGGGTTAGGAGCAGCTAGGTGGTGCAGTGGATTGAACCCTGGACCTTAAGTCAGGAAGATCTTAGAATGTATATCAGCATGTGTTCAAGTTATGGGAAATCAAAGTACTATAACTGTCAAGAAATCAAATTCAGGGAGAAAAATCTTTAAAACACAATCTACGATGACATAGCACATAAAAATTATTTTGTGTGTATATTTATAACACACATATATAGTTGTGATGCAGGTCTAAGATATTAAAAGCTAAAATATACTTTATAGATTACATAAAAACTTACATGCTTGGGGATACAGAGAAGGGAGGGAGGGAGGAGACATGGTCCCTGACCTAATAGGGCTAACATTCTATCAAGGGATTCAACATGTGAATTTACTTAAGAAAATACAAGATAAACTTAAAGAGGGAAAACACCTGTACTCTGGAGCTGAGCCTTGAAGTAGCTAATGATTCAGCTGTGGGGAGGGATTCCAAGCATGGGAAATAACTTATGTAAAAGCCCTGAAGACAGGCGATACATTGAGCTACATATCATAGTCAAATAGCTATTGACTAGGATTCTGGCTGTAATAGGAAATAAGTCTGGAAAGAGGAAGTGAGTTGTATAGCCAGATCATGAAAACTCAGATGTCAGTCTGAGCAGTTATTATTTTATCCTAGAGACAAAAGGGAAACCTTAGAAGATCTGTGCTACATTTTCAGGTCTTTAAGTGATTTTGGCAGGTGTGGAAGATCGAGTTGGAGGGTGGCAAGACTAGCAGGAAGATCATTTAGGAGATTGTTAGAGTTTTCAGTGTGAGAAGTGATCAGGATCTGAATGAGTGGTCCAGAGAGTGGAGATAGGTGGAAATTTGAGAAGAGTGGTATGGAAGTGGATGAACAAGAAGGAAAAGTAAAGTCTAAAATAAAAGTAAAAAAAAATCTCTCTAGATAGATAGATAGATATTTTTTTAATTGCATGCTTCATTGAGAGGCATAGCCCCAGAATTAAACAAGTGATATAGTCCAGCCATACTAGGAAATGCTGAGAGTTGAAAGGAGATGATGGATTCGAGGAACTGAGAGAAAGCTGAGACCAGTTCAGTAGCCATTTGCTAAGGCGAATGTAAAAGTTGAAGGGGATACTTTTTAATCTGAATATTTCTCTAACCTTAGGAATAGTATGCTTTCTCCTTTGTCATCAATAAAATTGCTTTCATGGCATTTTATAGTCCACCAAATTCTTTATAGCATTCTAACTCTGAACCTGCGTCACTGGGTTGACCTTGAGTTAGGCCTGACTCAGGAGAGATACTTTCCAACTTCCATTTCTTAACATTTTGTGAAGTATTATTCTAAAATTGTAAGCTTGGATGATTAAAAGAATGGTGGTAATTTTGTGTGTTCAGTGGAAAAAGAAGTTTTCTGGAGGAGGTGAATATAGGAGGAATATAAGAAATTTTGTTTTAGATATGTTGAATTTGAGGGGTGGCAGGATAACAGTGTTAGCCCACAGTTGCTAATATAAGACAATGTAGTCAGAAAAGAAATGAGGACTAGAAAAATACATTCTGCTATTTCTGAGAAGTTGAAAATTACTTTTAAGCATTGGTCTTAGTCTTCAACTATGCAGAATTATCTGTTTTGCAGCAATTTTTTTTCTCCTTAAAATAAGAGAAGTGGGTTGGGGTGAATGGCTAGCTTAGTGATTATGGTCAAAACATTTCAATTCCTTTCCCTCATCAACTCAATCCTGATTATTTGTAAATTACATCTGCTGGTGCTAAGTATTGTATAGTTTGCTGCCATGTGATTTTTGACCTGGAAGAAACCATATAGATATGAAGGTTTTAAACTTTTCTGTGTTATGGATTCCATCTAGCAACTAATAAAGTTCTCTCTCAGAATGTGATTTTTTTTTATTCATAAATGAAGGAAATGCCCACTTTTACTTAGAATTTGATGAAAATAAAGTTGCGATTTTTTTTTTCCCTATCCAAGTTCACAAAGCCTTTGAAATCCATTCATAAATCCTTTGGGAATCCAAGGGATTGAGTTAAGAATTGATCATTTACAATAACCCATTCTATACAGATATAGAAAGTGATGCCCAATTAACAGAACTGGAATTCAAACCTAGATGTTCTGACTTAAAAATCCATTTTTCTTTGTTTCATGATATCTCCAGAAAAGGAACTTTGGCTTGGGAAGATCTGCATATATGATAATCAGATCCATTATATATGATGATAGGGCCTCACCTTTGTTTTTCTCTTACATAATTATCATATAATATTGTGTGTGTGCCTACTAGATTGCAAGCTCTTTTGGGGCAGGAAACACTTGGGAACATCTCATCTTAAGTCTTTATCTTGCCCTATTTTCCAGCACAGTGCTTATGTACCTAGTAGACATTTAACATATTTGTTGTTTTTTTGTTTTTTTTTAATTGTTTCCTTCAGATTTTTCTTCACAGGAGTTAGAGAGTTTCATTAATTCCTTATCTTCATCCTGGCTTCAAATGTTCATTGCAGAGTCAATATTTAAGAAGTTATGTTTACAAAGCTGTATCAGTATTTCTCCTGAACCACTTTCTCTTCAGAAAATGGTAAATATCCTTACATTCAAATCTATTTAATTTCTGAGTTATCAATATGATCAGTTTAATTCATCTCAAATATTAATTTAAATACTTCCAACATTTGCTTGTTCTCCTCCAAGATAGAAAAATTAGTGAGGAGAAAAAAAATTAGTAACAGAACTTAGAAATTTTAACTATCTGCTCTAGGAACAGAACACAAAAACCTTCATTACTTGTTCTATATCTTAATATGCATGATGATTATTTTAATTACATCAGAGATTAGACTCAGGAATGAATAATTCCATGTAATATCTAATATTTTAAAATAAGGTTACTTCTAAAATTTCAACTCCACTCTAATCTTACCAAGCACAAGTGGTGCATTTGGTCTGTAGTTTTCTAGCTGTATCTTGCCAATACCTTTACAGACCCAGCTTTGGATATTATTAAATGCTCTCAAGTGGTTCCAGAAAAAACATGAGAATCAGACATACTTGTTGATGCATTTTGGTTGGATGCAATTCTCTGATTTTGCAACATTTCTTTGCCTTTCATAGATTTGAAAGCCCATTATTATATGTCCTACATCAGACTTGTTTCCTAATGTACAAATGCATAATCAAAATTGAAATGGGAAAATGCCAGTTGTACATAAATCAGATGGCCTTTTTTAAATAAATAAATTATTCAAAAACAACAATAATATGCTAGACACACTATTAATCAAAGAATCTTTTCTGAATGAGCATAGTGGCAAAAAAATTAAATTAGTAAAAAATAATTATTTGCATCCAGGAAGTTTTTTCTTTTCACCTATGTGGTATTGGTTCAGTGATATAATAGTCATTTTAGCAATTATCTTAATATTTTAGCTTACTTAACTGAGGTGTGGTTGCCACTGACAGAACAATAAAGATGTTACCAAACTTTATGAAAAATGAACAAGTAATGATTTTCAGACTTTCTGTTTCTATACATAAGACTGTGAAAGCAGTGTAATGATGTTATTTTACAACAGGTATGTTCTTATTTGCCTGCATTGGGAAAAGTTGGTATGTTTGAATCAAGAAAGGGGCAGAAACGGAAAAAGATGGGACCTTGGGTTGATCCTGACTCCCAGAGAACATTGAAGATGTTAAGTGATGGTGCTCAGAACCAAGTCAAGGTCTTGCCTGAAGGACCGTAAGTAAAACCTAATGCATCACTCATAGTCCTCTGCCTTGAGCTGAAGCTTCTGCCCTGACAAATTCTTGAACTTCATTTGACCTAGGTGGTCAGCCTGTGCATCCTGATGACTGACCGAAAGCCCATTTCTAAACTTATAGGTTTTTGGTTTGGTTTTTTCCTGTCTCTCAGTATGTACATACATTGATTCATATTCATTTACTCAAGAGTTGAGGCAAAATATTTCCCAAGAGAAATGAAACTTTTCACCAGAAAACTGTTCTGCACCAATTTTTGTCTGATTTCATGATTACTACTGTATATATGATACGCACTTTATCTGTTATTTAAAATGCTGCAGAGATTCAGCTTCAGAATGTCTGACCAATGGTGTAGGTGACCACATCCTAAATCTGCATTTTGGTGTTTGTGCAAATCTTAAAGTACTATATAAATATCAACTTCGGTTGTTGTTGCTGCAGTTCTCATCAGTATGTGATGCTGCTGCTGCTGCTTCTGATGATGGTGGTAGAAGAAGTGTTGTAAATTTGAGAAACTGAAGAAGAGTGTCTAGTTTCTAACCTTAACTTCTTATCAAAATTTGTTCCGTTTCTTAACCATTTATTGGATATGTACTATTTTGTGAACTTGTCCAAGAGTAGTTAAAGGGATCAACAAAGTGAAAAATATCACCATATCTATACCAAGGGAGATATTGAGGCTATTGGAATAAATGACCTACCTAGAAGACAAAATAAGAATTTATGTAACAAAGGAGAACTAGTTTTTTGTTTTGTTTTGTTTTTAAATTCACAATCTAATGTATGCTGAATGTGCATGTCCAGAAAACAAGTCTTCATTATTTCTTATTTTTCTTTCAGTGAGCTGAAGCATTCTTTGTCATTAAAAAGGTCGCAAAAGAAATGGGAAGAAGAGTTGTCATGTTCCAAAGAGAATTACCGCTCTTTGCTTGCAAAAATGCATTTTCACAAGACCAATTTAAAAGGTATTTGAAGTATCTAAATTAATGTATGCTAAGAACTTTTCATGGTTACAGTCATTACTTGCAAGTTTAATACACTTGTCCTGATGAATGCTTGAGCTAAAATGTTGGCCTACATCCAAGAAATACCTTCCTGGATAGCATGTTAGTTTTCTTAAAATGTCATTAGTGAAAAGATTATACTTAGTATAATAGCACATTCCTTCTCTTTTCTTCTCCCTCTACTTCTCCAAATATTAAACACAGTATGTAGCTTATGTGAGCTCATTCCAGACTTGCCCGCCTTACTTTGCTAATCCACCTCAACCTGGGTTGCTTAGGATCAGCCTGAGTCTTCTGATTTGAAAGTATAATTCTGTCTTCATCTCTTTCAGTCCTAGACATTTTGTGAACAAAGACTGGGGAGTAGGCTATGTTACATAGCTGTGTTAAGCATATGGACTCTTTTCTTCCAGGCATTGAGCCCAGACTATGAAATGTGTTTGGCTTTTAGTCCTAACTATACTAGCATCTAAGTACCTAAAGGATGAAATAACGTGGCTATAATTCATTCAGGCTCCACTTAACTACACAAATTTAATAAAATATAACTTACATGAGGCTGTAACTGGCCCAAATCATTTGCTACATCTTTTTGTTTATGATCTATACCTTATGTATCATTTATCTAATACAAATATGTTTATTATTATGACCCCCGTGAGATATCTGGAACAATATGGTAAAGAAATTCTTGTTCTAATCTTTCAATATAATAAAGATTACTAATTGTGTGGCACAAAATGCTAGATACTCATTTTGCTCAAAATGTAAGAAGTGTGATTTATTAATAAAATTCATTCATTTCAAAAAACAATGTCCTTTTTATTTGCTTTGTTTTTTAATATGTTCAGTTGAACAACAGAAGGAACTGGGAATAGGAGAATAAGAATTGAAAAATAATAGAGAAAAATTCTAAATGTTTTTTCTCTGTGCATAAAAAAGGAATTTTTCCCATAGAAATACTTGCAGACTGAAAAGAGGTATTTAGGGTGTGTACCATGAATTTAAACCCTGTAAAAATGTGTTACATTATCCCAGCAAGAGAGAAAATTAACTCTAGCTACATATGCAGTTTGTGTTTGATTTCTAGTCTGTGTGGCATTGCTTTAACTTCTTGTATCCTCCTTGTTTCAAGCTCAAGATTTTGGTTCTTCATTCCAATCACTTGGTGACAACAGAGTTGTCAATATGACTCGATTTTACCTTGCATGCATTAATTGTACCCCTTTGCAAAACACAGATTTCAGGACCTTGCAATTCTATGTCAACCTTGTTTAAGCTTTAAATGGTACTAAGGCTTTTCGTGTGTGTGTGTGTGTGTGTGTGTGTGTGTGTGTGTGTGTGTATGTGTGTGTGTGTGTTTATATTAAGATTCCTTCATTTCTCCCTTTCTGTGCTGCTGTAGCCAAGCCAGACAGCCTATTGAGAAGCAGCAAACCATCTGTTAATGGATTTGAAGTTCTGAATTATACTTGAGTGTGTAGAGGCACTCGTGCTTAGCCAGAAACATTCATTTGAATTAAGCTATAAATGCTGTGTAAAAAGAGCCATACATTTAACGTAGGTTCATGAATAAATTTAAGAGAGGGCAACTGCACTCTAAACTTTTATTGCTTCAAAACCCAGTATTTTTGGTGTTCTGTGATCATTCAGAGCTTTTATAGTGGGATTGAAGCTTTAAACCTTGAACTAAGGGGAGATAATTTCTGTGTTAAACCATTTGCAGTTGAATTTCATTGCTGGATCTCTGATGGAACAGAAGCTCTGTGGGTTGTGAGGGTTTTTTTGTTGTTCCTCCACACATTTTTTTTTAATTATCCTAAAAGATATTTAACCTGGACAAAAAGGAAAATCTTATTCATTATTGACTGTTCTGGCAGAGAGCCAGAATGCCTAGTTCCATGCATTCTGATTATTTCCTTTAGTTGATATCTTGCCTTCTCTGGAATAATCTATTAATTTTTTATGGTAGGAGAGACAGCCCTGCATAGAGCTTGCATAAATAACCAAGTGGAGAAATTGATTCTTCTTCTCTCTTTGCCAGGAACAGACATTAATGTTAAAGGTAAGTTCTGAATCTTCACTGTCTAATAAAAATCTGAGGATAATCCCAATTTTGCATTATAAAATTGTTGCATGCCAACATTTAAAAAAATTTACAAGGAAACCTAACTGTACTTTACTTGATGGTACTGAGTCATTACTGAAACCAAGAATGTTAAGATGGGGGTGGGTGGAGTATGGGAGAAGGGCGGAGGAGGGGAAGAAGGGAGGGAGAATGGATTATAACCAAAGTCTATATAAGAGAAAAAAATAATCATTGTTATCACATTTGGGATCAGATCACCAAACTAATTTGGAAAATGATCATCACATAAATCCTTTTCCCTCCTTTAAAATAGAGACACTATTATATAGTCCAAGCAAGTATAGGAAAAGGACCCTTTGGGTACTGAATAATACGTTGAAGAGGGAAACAGGATAGCTCCACTTTACTATTGAATAACTCCTACTTTTGCTGTTTTAAAACTTCCCTTGATTTCTAATTCAGACTATGCTGGCTGGACGCCTTTGCATGAAGCCTGTAACCATGGCAACACAGTGTGTGTCCAGGAAATTTTGCAACGTTGTCCAGAGGTAGATCTGCTCACTCAAGTGGACGGGGTGACTCCTTTGCATGATGCACTGTCAAACGGACATGTAGAAATTGGCAAGCTGCTACTCCAGCATGGGGGTGAGTGCATTTATGCTAAACTGGTTTTGTGAAATTATCCAATTTTTGATGAATCCCTCAGAAGTTGATAACACTTCCTTTTTAGCTTCTATAAAGGAGAATGCCTTTAAAAAATACAAAGGGGGGGGAAGGTCTTGTGAAAACAAGCACCATTTTGTCAATAAGGATAAAAGCCTTTTTTTATATATACACTTATTCATTATATTGAAATTGTTGTTTCAACTAGCATCATGGAATACACTTGTGAATTGAGTATGTAGGCTTTAAAAATGTATTTATTTTGAGTCTAGTATGAGTTTTTGATGAGATACTCAATTCTAAAAGGTTTATCACTAAGTAAGTGGATGTATATTTTTAGCTATTCTAATGTTTCTATATTTCTCCTATTTTGTTACTGATTTAACTAATATTATTTTCTTATATCTCACTAAAATGATTTTCAGAATCAATAACATTTTATCGGGTCAGCTAAATTAATAATTGAGTTAAATAATGTGAGGATTTTATAATTGTGATAAATCGTGGCCGGAGGTTTTTGAAAGGATGAGAATGGGTGTATTATACCTTAACAAACCATTCTCTGTATTGATTTATGACCTATACTCTCAGCAAGTTCTGCCTTTTTAGTGACACACTATTTGGGCTGAGCTAG
Source organism: Myrmecobius fasciatus (assembly GCA_023553655.1). Taxonomy (NCBI): domain Eukaryota; kingdom Metazoa; phylum Chordata; class Mammalia; order Dasyuromorphia; family Myrmecobiidae; genus Myrmecobius; species Myrmecobius fasciatus. The sequence goes on along the minus strand of JAJPUD010002027.1, from coordinate 86,356 downwards.
ATAACAATTCAAAACATTAAAAAATGCATAGGGGCGGCAGGGGCTAAGGCTGGTGGGAGAGGGGAGGAAACAAAGGGAAGCAAACAAGGATGCATACATATATATATATATATATATAATCTCCCATTACTTTCGTATGAAAATTGAAGTATATGGCTTCTGATATTTTTAGTAGTTAAAACATTCATATCTTTATGAAAATACACAAATGTGCTGCATTTGGATGTCTTAACTATAATCCAGCTTTTAAAAGGGCAAAACTAGCAGCCTAAGACTTCTGGTTATTTATAGTCTTCTCCTGCCCCCTAAAGGCTGCCCTGTGTGTCTATTGTACTGACATCATCTTGCAATCAATACATTCCTGGACTCTTCTTCATTCCTCTTGTACTCTGTGTTTACTGAATCCCAATGTACTATCTCCCAGGTGTTTTATTTATCTACCAAATCTTGTATTGACATGTCAAGCTAATACTTGTTCTTTCTCCAATTGGTTGCAGCGATGCAAGAATCAGTGTGCCAATGTGATAGAGTAAACAGAACTTTCCAATAGAAAATGGCATTACGCTGACAGATGCGCATTTTTCCAAAGGCCCTTAGTGAAGAATAGGAAATGGATGATCTTCTTGTCCTAAGGGAGAGATTTACTTGCAGTTGCATTCATCAAGGATCTCTACTCTAAAAGTTGAATGCAGTCTTGTTTTTGCCTTTGTCACATTTTAGGTTTGTGCCTGTCAAAGAGTGTGACATTACCATGGTGGAAACTACTTTAACACATTCATTGTGGATTCATTCAGACTTAGTAGAAGGCAGATGGAGTGCTTTTTTAAAAAAAGCTACAAGAACTATAGATTACTGTTACCATCTTTTCCTTTGGTACTTTTGTTGTTGTTGTTTTGCTACTTATTTTTTAATTGTTCATTCAGCACACTTCAAAACAATATGGTTCTTCAGAAGACCATTTGACTTTAAACTAGGCATTAATCTTACTTCATCAGTTATCATTATTTTATGCAAAAGATATGTGTATTTATATACACATACATATGAAATTTTGTTGAAGGTCAAGCTATGTATTTTTTTTAATATGCCAACACATTAACTAAAAACTGAAAGCAGTATTTTGCATAAACATAAATGTAGCTAAGAAATGACTGGGTTGTGAATTTTTTTAAAAAATCTTTTATAGCTTTTACAACAGTTGTTTTCCTAATGTTGAAATGCATAAAAATTAAATCTGGCACAATCTTTGAAACAGATCGGGTGCTTACCATTTGTTTACTTTAGTTTAGCCAAATACAACATTGTTGATATTCTGCTGCTCTCATATTTCACCTGTGCTACTACCAATCCTACCAGGGAAAGGAATGGGGAGGGCTGCAGTGACTTTCCAAACAGAAAGATATAGAAGTTTATATAGAAGATATAGAGTAGATGAACTATTAATTTGGGGCAGTTCATAGTTAGAGGGCTTTTTGGTTTTATTTTTGTTTTATCACTCAATCACACATTCAAGGTAGACCATGAAAGACATGCTGCTGTTGGAAGATAGTTCTTCTTCCCAGAATATTTTTTCCTAGACTTCAGTTATACTGTTTTTATTTAATTTTCTTATGGGTATTATCCTACCATGAGGCATCCTGAATAGTTCAGGATGTTTAAGAACATTTCTCACACTATCAAATTAACAACCCAATTTAACAAACTTGTTAAGCATATATTTTTAGTATGTTCAAGACTGTGCTGGGTACTGGGAATAAAAAGACCAAAAAAAAATGGCTTTTTCCCTCAATGGGCTTACATTCTACTTGAAGGATATATGTATAAAAAGGGAAAACTGAAGAGAGTATTAGCACTAACAGTTGGTTCTATATTGAGGAGGAAATGAGGAAATCCTTCCTAGAAATGATGTCTCATTGCATCAGAAAGAGAAATAAGGATTCAGAGACATGAAAATGAGGAGGAGGATCTTCTTGGAATGGGGAATGGCTTGTGCAAATAGACAAAGCTCACATGGAATATCAAGTCCAAGTAATAATAGTCTAGTCTAGTTGGATATGTTAGTAAAAGGGAATATTATGAAATAAGGGCTTGTAGAAGTAAGTGGGAACTGAGTTGTGTAGGCCTTTAAGTGCCAAACATAAATGAGTATTTATTTTATCTTTTGTGTATGTGAAACACACTTATGAAAACCATTGTTCCTAGGAGAGGTACATAATGCTTTCTTAATCTTGGGAGCAGCATTATTTTTTTAATATCAATTTGTAAAATTTCTCAATCTTTTTTTTTTAATTTGTACCTCATAGATCATCTGTAAACTAATACAAATACACTTTTATGCCATCTTCAAATTAATTGACTTGATTGTTTTTTCTTTATAGGCCTTAATTGGTTGTATCCACCCAAATTAGTATCAAAGTTAGCTGTAAATGTTACTTAGCAATTTGCATCACTTTTCCAGGCTCGGTGCTTCTCCAACAGAAGACTTCTAAAGGAAAACTGCCTTTGGATTATGTGCTAGCTCCCCAAATCAAAGAAGACCTTCTGGCCGTCCTACAAATCGAAGGTTCCCCTGAGGACCTTCAGGCACAAGCAGAGGACCATTTCTACCAGCAGCAGATTGAATTCAGCTCATTCTTACTTAGTAGAATGCTGTTGAATTTTTGCTCAATATTCAACTTATTTTCAAACTTCTCTGTTTTTAAAGAGTTAACTCATCTACGTGAAAGGTTGTTTATTTCTCCTAAGACTTGCAAGGATGCCACCAGTTTCCATACTGACTGGATTATGGATCTCTATGCTAGAGATCTTATGACATTGAACAAGCTCCCAAGTCTCCTTAAGGAGATACCTGAGAACTTGAAAGTATTTCCTGGAGTTCAGACACAGGCCTTATTGATGACACTAAAAACTATGCTAGATCAGTCAGAGACTTTTCATGGCACTAGTTAATATTGATAGAACTTCTAAAATAGTTTACATTCTATATTTGTAGATACAATCTTTGATATTATTTGTTTTAGAGATGCTTATTAGATCATTCCTTTTTCAGAAAAGTATATAACTCTTTCTCCAAAAGAGAAATACAAATTATTTACAAATTGAATAGAAATTTTACAAATATTTACAAATTGAATTTACAAATTGAATAGAAATACACATTGAATAGACATTTTAAAAATTACATTGTGTTTTTAAAAAGTGATTCTTGTTTGTGTTGTAATCCTCTTCATCTAAATGTTTATTAAAACCTGGTTAAATTATTCTCTCTTGCAGTTATTCATATATTCACTTTTAAGGACGTAGTTAGAAAATGTTTTTATTCAGCATACAGACCATCAGAAAAGATTCCTTTCAATTCTATGTTTTTCCTAAAATAAACATTTCTAAAGTTTGCAGTATTAATTATCTAATGGGGAAAAAATAAGCCTGAATTCATCTATATCCATAGCATACAGCACAACAAGGTATGTTGCTGCTGCAAGTAGCCAGTGAACTGCAAGTAGCAGTTTGTAGATTAAGTTGATCCAAGGTTTTTCTGTGCATATGACAACATAGGCTAGAAATGTTTCTGTTTGAGATCCTTTCATAATAGCTATTCATGGTAAAAGTTAAAAATGAAAGCATGGATGATCATAGTCACTAGTGGGAATGTTATATTTTCCTATAGCTGGCACCGAGACATTAAGACTTCCATTTAGCTTTTTTGCAGCTTATATGTATAATCTTACAGCAATTAATCTGTATACTTTATCATAGAAACAGATTATTTCACAAGGGACAGATATTCAGCAATCAATTACTGGAGTCATAATCTCATTATCATCCCATATAATAGTGGATCAATTCTAGTTAAATTTTGTTCTTTTCATGATTTTCCTGAGTTATGTTTACACATAAGCTAGTCTAGGGAATATCACTTATTAATATCTGGCAGACCTCAAAGAGAAGATGTAGTATGGTCCAATAAAGTAAGCAATGAACAGAACCTTGAGAAATCTGAACTCTCATCTGGTCTGTACTGTATCAAATAGCTGCCTATTGGGCAAGCCATGTGTTCTTCCTGAACCTCAGTTGCCTCATCAGTAAAATGTTCAGTTCTAAAAAATCACTTAAGTTTTTTTGTTTCCTACATTATCATCCTGCATGATGTATCTTTTTCTTCTCACTGAACACTACAAAACAAACTGAACAAATGAAAACTGATTATGGTGAAGATAGTTTATCAAAGTAAGAGAAACAGGGCAAGGCAGAAGAGATAAATTTGTGAGTATAATACATGTCCTCTCTTCACTAGTTCATTTAGACTTCTTTTTTCCATTGTAATGGAAAAATAGTGGATTTTTCTACACTGAAATCACCATGAAAATGTTTTCTTTTAGTTGCAATGTTTATTTTCTAAATGAATTTTGTACTTGTCAGTTTTTCTCTTACCATGAATAAAGTATAAGATAGATTCAGTGACATAATTTGAATTAGCTGGAAGGTAAAATTACGTTCCTGGCTTTCATTCTCACCTTTTTAAAATTGCTGCATATTTCCTATGTACATGTCACAATGCTAGACATTATTAGGATTTATGAAAACCTTCAAATGAGGTGGTCCAGGCCAATGAGAAGTTCATATTTCTATAATTTTTTAAGTTTGATGAAATTTTAAATTTTCACTTGAGTTAATATAGTTTAACTTGTATAATGTGTCATAACCTTGCTATGAGAAATTTAATTCTCATATTTGTGTTTTAAAATGTGTAAACTGTCAACATAAGTTTTCAATTCTAGATGACTTGGAAAAAAAGTTATGTGCAGGACCTAAAAAGATACTCAAATTATGGCATTCATATGTTCAGTGAATTTAACTAAGCCTCAAATTTTTTTAAATAAGCCCTGAAACTAGGTACAGTTACATCTGTTTGCCAATGATTAAGCCTGAAAAATTTTCTGATAAGCATTTTTAAGTATCAAAATAAGGCCAGAGAATTCAAGTTATATGAAAGTTCAATATTGTTTTTCTGTTTAGTTTTATTTTACTGACATTCCAAAAGGATTATCCAAGTTTGAAGCTGAAACCTTTCAATAGAGTTGTTTTTCTTTTTTTAGTTTACTTTTTTTTTTAACTAGATCTGTGATTTCATATATACAGAATGTTCCCCGTATGAAAACTATCTCCATGGTTGCAGATTGGCAACTTGTCTTTAATTTACAATTTTAGATTGCCTGTGATTCTGAGAGGGAACATGCCCATAGCCACATAGTTAATATTTTGTCAGAGGCAAGACCTGAAACCATGTCTTCCTGACCATAGACTTCTCAGTTGTTTTTGTATTAATAAAAGAGGATAAGGGTTTAAATGTTAATAATTTTCTCCACAAGTAAACAGGAAAAAAAATTGTTTTATATTTGCCTTTCAGTTTTGTGCCTCAGAAACAAAGCTATAGTAGCTTGTATGTTTGTATCTACTTGTACCTTAAAATGATGTCTTCCTAAATCTAAAGATCAAATGGTATAAGAATCCTAGTTTTAGAGGCAAATGACATGCATTTCTGAAGGACTTTCAACAAGCCAGTAGTCTCTAGGCCTTGTCTAGAGAGAATAGAGATAATAAGCTACCCAAGGTAATTGGGAAAAAAAATACTTTGTAGCTATAAAATACTAGATAAATGTGATCCATTTTTATTTGCAATATCCTGGTATTCTGAACTTTTTCTAAGTGAAAAAATGTTTTGAAACCTTTATGTGATGTGCAAATGTAATGATGAAGTAATCCTTATTGTAGATGTCATAGTTTTCTTTGCTCAGGATTATGTTTCATAATACCAAATGTGGTGTACATATAAATCACCGATTCCCAAGTCTCAGCTTCCCCTCATCCTTGGACCAAGTTGACCAACCCAATGTGTTTCTAACATGCCCATGAAAGGTATACCATTTTTGTTTACTTTAAAACCTAGAATGTAACTTCTCTCAGATGAACGCCATCATGTGCAGCAATCATCAGGGGAGGGTGCAATCCATATGCATGCACACACCTTTCCAGTTAAGAGAGAGAGCTTGATGAGAGCCTGTCAATGTTTCTCCTTAATCAGCAGGAAGGGGTCATTTTTGAGTGACATGAGGCACTCCTTCCCCCAGGCACTCTTCCACACCTCCTGCCGACATCTAGAGAGCAAGACTTCGAATGATAATTTGTTTTTATAAGGAATATGGCTTGAATTAGAGGGTCACTGATGACATTGTTGGAGTTAGGTAGATGGTAGGAACCAGACAACTTCGAGATTGGTGACCTGGAGTACTGAATGGTTCCTGAAAACCAAATTGCAAAAAATGCCAAATTATGATGGCAGAATATACTTTGATGTTTAAGTCTTAAGACAACATTTTTCCATATATGAAATACAGTAGGTAACAAACTAGTTAGGGATTTGGGGTGTTATTTTGTGTGGTTTTAAGAACACAGTGGTTTTTGAGGTACAGCATATACCTTATATGGAAGACATTTTTTGTATGGCAGTAGGCTTCTGGTAAGAGAATTTGGTGAAATTTATACTTCATTTGTTCCTATATCTTTTAATAATTGCATGCTATATTCATCAGTAAAGCTAGGAAGCCACGTATTTTTTATTGAATACCCCATAACCTATAAGTGAGTATGTACTAAGGTAAGGTGAATTTAAGCATATCTTCACTATCCTTTTGTAGATACATTAATAAAGTCATTGCTAGCTTTATCTTTCAAGAACTCAAGTACTAGAGAATCAGACACTTCTATTATAAGGGTATGTTTTAATGCTTTCACTCCTGGTAAATAACATCGAAAGGTTGAAAATTCACCCTAGCTACTGATTTATTTCTTAATGTTTTAGCCTTTACAAAGGCTAAAACATTCTTTCTAGTTGATGGAAGATCCAAGCACAAATATAGTCAGGAAAGTTCAGTTCTTTCCTTTTGAATACTTAAGATAATTTGTTGGAGGAAAAATAAAAATATTCTTACTTTTTTCAAAAGAAATATTTATAGCTTAATTTTTAAAATTTTACATTTTAAAATTGTAAAATGATTGTTTTTAACAAGATAATATTTTTTACTTTGAAATGCATGTGTGAAAAATCCATGGTACAAATAATTGAGTCTGAAAATATCTTTCTATTTGTACTATTGCAAATGTAGTATATTTGTACTGATTGTGTTTTGTTTTCCCATTTTAAAAGAGCAAAATAAATTATTTGGTTATGTGTTTAAAATAATTTGCCAAATCAAAAACTGGAAGGCATTTAGTATTGCATCTACACAGAGTGCCCTATGATCTCTAATATAGTGTAAAAAAAGATACCGAAGTATTAGTAATCCACATCAATATAATGTAGAAGTTGAGTCCACTTTTTAAATGGTTTCCACTCATTTAGGGATATCTTCACTAGCAGTTAAAGCCCTTCCCCAAATTTTTTCATTTTTTTAAATTTTGCTCTAAACATCTTTTTTCCCCCAGCTCCTCTATTGGCATAAGCATATTAATAGAAAACCACAGACTTCTGTTAGGAAATATTGTTTAAAGATTAATCAAGGGAAAGAAAGAAAAATAATAGGAGCGTGCTTTCTAGTTTCAGCAGGTGGGATTGCCACCTGAGAATCTGGAATCCAGGTTTGAATCCATTCTTCTAAGACTGTCATTAATCTCTATGGTGGATGAACTAAAAAAGCCCCCTTCCCTCTATCCTCCTACTCTTACAATGAAGTAGATAGCTCTTCTGAAAAAGATCATTAATCTTAAAGTGGTAAAACATAAAAAGAATTTAACTTGTCATAAGTGGCATCTCAAAGAACTCAGATGTTAGGCCAGTGGTGGTTTAACTCTACACTGAGGCATTTTTTCTAAGGATGAGAATGGTTTGACTTAGAATGGGATCAAGTCTGGCATTGCACCCCACCCCACTATTTCAGATTTAAACTGCTGGGTGTGTCATCCAAGGCAGGTTTTATTTAAAACAAAGATACATTTTTCTCATCCACATGATTTCTACCAAAGAGATCCAGTACACTGTGCAGAAAGTTATTAATGAAGACATCTGACACTTACTAGCATTGTAAGGTTTGCAAAAACCTTTATATACATTATCTCCTTTGATCCTCACAACAGCCCTGTGAGGTAGGTATTGCCTGTGTTCTCCCCATTTTAGAGATAAGGAAACAGGTTTAGATAAGTAAAGTGACTTGCCTATGCCCACCCAGTTATTAAATAGACACATTATTAATTAAAAACAATTTCAAACCCTTTTGGCTCCAAGTTGATCATTCTGTTACACCATAGTACCTCTTAAGATGACAAACTTTGGTGACTAAACAGTTTTGCAATCTTAAAATTAGGATTAACAGAAGAAAATGTGTCATTTAAACTGGTTAGGAGTCATTGGAGGCTGGGAAGAATCCATTTGGAGGCTTTTGGTATATGCCATGTACATTGATTGAAAAGATTTTACAGTTGTAGTAGGCATATTGGCAAAGAAGAGGCAAAGGCACTGATTTGCATGAAGTGGTCAATTATTTTGGTGGGCTAGAAGAGGGTGGTTAAGAATAAGGGGTGGGGTTTATGGGGAGAAAAAGTCACCGAATTGGTTTGTCTCTGGGAGGTGTAGAAGCAGCCCATATGTACATATTTAAAAACAAATTATAACAAGACATCGAAGTAGATCTAACTGAATTAGTGTCTCAATAGTTTACTGTTTTAAAAAACTTTCATTTTCTCAGTCTCACTTGCCATGGTAACTGGCCTTGTAGTGGTGGTTATTTTCAGTTAAATGCCATAACCTTATCATAAGCTATTATTATTCCTCAAAGGTTTTTTTTTTTGTTTGTTTTTTAATGAGCTCTGAAAGCATCATATGCCAAGCAATATCTTCTTGCCTATACATGTTCTGTGCCCTTTCTCTGAGGGCGTCTACCCGCTCTGTTTACTGACATGGTCATCCTATCCTTACAAGCAGATCTTTCCCCTGAGGTGGGGTGAGGGCATCCTGTCCAGCTTGGTTCTTAAACTGCTGAAGATGGAATTCTTTCATATGGATACCATGTGGATTGATGATAACCTATCTCCTTTATCAACCCTTTCTGATTTTAGGAGTGTTCATGGGACTTGAAGAATTGCTTGTTCCCTGATGGGTCTTTTCAGATTCAACAAAAAAAAAAAAAAGCCAGGAGGAACTGATAAGATTAAATAATGACTACATTTACCAGTCTTTACTTTAGATGCATTTGCTGGGAGTTCACTACTGTTATTAAATTAAGAATTCTCTTTCATTTCACAGATATAGAAAAACCCCACTTTATAATGTGGGTTTTCTACTCCACTGTATTGATACCAGATTAAGGAAGCTAGACTTTTGTGAGAGAATTCCGTAGGGAATCTAGCCATGGTAGAAAAAAATTCTGATTTTCAGTTTTGTCAGAGGCTGCTACCTTATATCTCCCTCCCAGGAAAATGGCTTTTGCAAAGTTGCCTTTTAGACACTATGACTCCAACTACACTCATTTTACTTTGTAAACATTTTCATCTTTTATTATCTGCTGACAGAATTTTAAAAAAAATTAATGATAGAAGTCATGAGTTAAAATACCTAATCATATAAAATGTCCAGGGTCAAAGAGATTAATTAGAAACACAGTTACAATTAGGTAACTATTTAGTAGTTAGACTACCCACCTGGTAATTTACATATAAAAGAGTATTGAATAAACTCAGTTGCCTTGGTGTGCTAACTCTACAGTAAACAACTATTAGGTCCCTGACTTCGAAGTAAAATATAAACACAAACTTTTTTCCTAATGGGATGGGCACTGTGCTGAGCTCTGAGATGTCTTGTCTACTTATCAAATTACTTAGCCACCCTCAGTTACAGGGCTCTGGCTTACTGGCTTATACCAGTGGAAAAAAAGAGTGGAGCAGCAGGCTATGAATAAGTGTTTATTGCATTATGCATGGAGTATCTCCACCTACCACAAGAAAATAAAATAATTATTAACTCATTTTGCTGGATCAATTAATAGCCATTGATTAAGGGCCTACTGTGTGCCTAGCACTGGTGGGGTGTAAGAGTGGGGAGGTAAAACAGGACTTTCACCAAAATGAACCAATCTCTGCCCTCAAGGACCTGATAATTTAGTAAAAGAACATGTACATATACAAGGTACTGATAGTCTTAGTACTGAAACTATTGCAATGCCCTGTATAACTAGCCATAAAATAAATATGAAATAGTTTTTTGATAGGAAGGCACTCTGAATATATTTTTGGAAATTGTGTCACCAGTAAAAGACCAGGATCAAAAAAAACTGCTGCATCCTTGAAGTTTTAAGTCCCTCACATTTGAGTCCTGCTCAAGTAAAATGCAGCATGTTGATTTATGTCATATGTGAGACTACCTGCATATTTTTATGCTTTCCCATTCATAGTTCACAACTGGGCCATTGCCTTAGCTCCTGAAATATTCTATTTATTCCAAATAGAACTTAGTGCTTTTTAGGCACTCATATGGTTTATCTTATTTACCAGTCAGGCCCCTTGCACCCTTGAACTATAATGCCCAAAAAAGCTACAAGCTAGGGAACTTCTCCTTATTACTCTACCTAGAGCACAATTTGTTTTTTATGATGTTTTGTTTTGCTTTTCCTGCCCTCTATCTCCCTTCTAAAAGTCCTCTGTACTGGCTGTCCCCCATGGCTGGAATTCTCACTTCTCCACCTCTTAGAATCCAGTTTGTTACTAGGCTCTTCTCAAGTAATACCTGCTACATGAAGCTTTTTGAACTTCCCCATCCGTGGCTGCAAGGACGTTGCTTCTCCCATCCCAACCAAAATAGTGTTCATGTTATTGCCCTTAGCTGTACTGTAAACTCTTGTTGCAAAAGGACAGTTTCTTCTTTTCTTTGTAGCCAGTGCCTATACCTAATAATAATTACTTGATTAATTGCTCAATATAGAAGATTGCATGACTGAATTCAGTTGAACAATCATGAAGTTTGGTTGCCTTAACATCTGGAGGAAAAAGAAAAACAAAACTAATGGAGACATATCATTTCTCCAAGTTCTCTGGAAATGAAGACATATATAGAAATAAGTACCCTAAATATTCCTAGCACCACCACCCCAATAAAGCCAGTAAACCCATTCTTTCCAAGGTGGCAAGGTAGGAAAAGCTATACTATGAGTTCCACCAATTAAATTATGATGGTTTTGGTTTGAGCTGCTTGTCTCCATCTCAAACTATTTTATATTACTCTTTAAATTCTTGCAAACATTTTACATAATTGTGCCTAAAACACAAATAACATTTGCACTGGCTTGCTTAGTGAGAATTTGAGTTAATCCTCAGGATTCCAGTGGAGTTAATTAAATAGGGTTATCAGAACTGAGACCCAAGATCTAGGTTTGCTTTCAAAAGGCTTTTAAAATGTATCTTCCCCCACCCTCCTACACTCCTGTTGTTTTTAAGCCAGGGAAATGTGGTTTTCTTGTAATTCAGTTTTATCAACCACCAAAAGAAGGTGAATTAGAATTGAAAGTAGTGAAGATCGATCAAAATGCTGGGGCTTTACCAACAAGAAGAGTATGGCTTTATTTCACACAAAACAATCGAAAACACAGGAAAGAATTTAGGAATGGTGGATGTTTGCACCAAATTAACAGATGAGTGTTCTGTATACAATGTATAGTTATGATTGTCTTGCAATATATATTCTCTCTAGGATTTAAAAAAAATTAAAAATAAGGCTAATAAAGTAGGGTTTTGACAAAGTATAATTCATGATGTTTCTATTTCCTTATACATTTCCACAATGCTGCTTTTCTTGTTATCATTTTAGTTGTATCCAACACTTACTGACCTCATTTAGAGCTTTCTTGGCAGAGATACTGACAAAATGGTTTGTTATTTTCATATCCAATTCATTTGACAGGTGAGGAAACTGAGAGAAACAGGGTTAAGTGACTTGCACAGGGTTACACAGCTAGTAAGTGTCTGAGGCCAGATAGGTATTCACAAAGGTGCATGTTCCTGAATTCAGGCCTGGTACTCTATTCATGGTGCCATCTAGTTGGCCACAGTGCTGCTACTTTGGTTCTAAAGCCCAGACAGTATTAAATATACAGTGAGAACAAGGATCTGTTGAATAGGTGGGGGGATTTTTAATACACAGGGGAGCAGGATTATCAGTTCTGAAGAAAGTAAATTTGGATACAGAAATCAAGAGGTAAAGTGTTTGAGTTCATAGATATGACAGAAGTCATCACCAAGTTCTTCTGTGCTCTTAAAATACAATGGACATTCTTTAAAGGACTTGCTTGAAATATTTTGGAAGTATCAAATGAATGGAGAGCCCTTGGTGAAAATCACAAAGTAAATGAGAGAAAGCTTAGAAGGGAACCCCCTAAATAAGTCTATTGTTCTACTACAGCTACCAAATAATCTCCCTGCTAACATGTCCCACTTAATGATTAAACCAAAAAAACAAACAAAAAAAAACCAGTTGCCTAAGAACTTTCAAAACTATTTTGATTCTTAGAGTGTGCTGACACGAGATAATTTAGTTCCTCATAGATCAAGTCTACCTAAATTCCCTAGAGCCATACTAAATACATATGAACATAAATGCTGCTCCTTTGAGGAATAATTATTATTTTTTTAGTCTGGACCTTTGATTTCATTGATATTCATAAGACCTACAAGGAAATTTCTTCCACTAATGAAGATTTACAATATTTGGTCTTTTAAATGTTGCCACAGGCATAGAAATTCACCAAGTCGGTTGGGAGTTGGAAGCAGAATTTGAATCTGGGTCTTTCTGGACAGCTTTTCTTTCCCCTACCTGAACAGTAATAATACCAATATGTGGAATATGTCCAAACATAGTTGAAGAATTTTTACTTAATTTACTCCATATGAAATAGTGAGACACAGTTAATTGGTGTCATTACTTTGGCAGTCTTATTTCTAAATCAGGGTGAGAGGTTCACGTCCGATGTTCATCTGTTGAGAGCAGGCGTGTTTAGCACTTGTGTCACAGAGCTGACTTTCCAAGAACTCTTTGGATTGAAATCTATCACACAGTTCTGAGAAAACAAGATGTGGGCCTCACAAGAGAGAATTTTCAAAAAGAAATGACTCAATCCCCTGCTGTTAGACAATAAGCAGTTTTCCCCAACTTTTATTTCCAGGCTGTGTCTGCAGCAATAATATTGATCCTCTCCTGGATTGCGGGTATGCTAAGAGAGGGAATATTTGCAGTCAGGAGTCCTAGGTTTTTGACCCAGCTATACAACTCTAAGCAAGTCTTAGGGCTGAGCCTGGTTTTTCTCATCTGCAAAATGGGAACAATACTTACTCTGCCTACCTTTTGGAATGTTTGCGAGCTCTTAACATCCTGAAGTACTGTAAAAATATCATGCAAAGGGATAAAGTTCAGGGTAATTATTTGTTCCTCTACTTGCCTTTCCAGATCCTTATTATTATCTCTCGGAGAGATCTCTTGGGATCTCTGCTCTTAAAGAAAGAATAAAGTTTTTTTAAAAAGGAAATCCTTCCTAGCCATCAGAAAAAATCTTTTTGGATGACCAAATAAAGCCTATAACAATAATAATAATAGCTAGCATTGATACAGTCTTCTGAGGCTTACAAAGCACTTTCTACATATTCTCTCATTTCATCCTCACAAAAACCTTTCAAAGTATGTGCTATTATTATCCCCATTTATAGATAAGGGACTTCTTGCCCAGGGTCACACAGCTAGTTGATGTTTAAAGCTGGAACTGATATGAGGTCTTCCTGACCCCAGTTCTAACACTATCTACTATTTTTGCTCAAAGTGTCACTTTAAGAAAAGGTATGCATTCCAGGAAAAGACAAAAAAAGCAGGACTGTGACTGTTCTGATTATACTTGGAAATAATCATTCTCTTTTGTGTTTTAATGCAGTAAGTGTGTAGTAAATATTACCACTGAAGTTAACATCTGAAATTGGGTACAGTGAAAAAAACAAAACCAAAAAACCCAGGAATTTCCACATAGATTAATGGTTAATATTCCATTGGGCACATCTGAGCTTTGCAGAATGTCAGGCTTACTGATCATCTGAGGTCTGCTAACAACACCAGAATGGAACATACATTTTAGAAAAGATCTAACTGAAAGTTATTTCAAACAAACAATAGGTCCCCATCAATAAAGTTTCAAGGGTAACAACTTCATTCATGGTATATTGTTCCTTAACAACAAATAGCAACAGTATGGGGATGTGTGCATTCTCAATTGTTCAAGATAAACTGGATGAGCTAAAAGAAGCATATTGAGGTCAAAGCCTTTTGGCAAAAAGGGAAGTTGATTGGCATCTTTCAAGCATATTGTATAAACAGAAAGGATCAAAATAGTTCTATCATAAGAAACAGCATTTATCAATATATCAGTAACATAAAAATATTTTTAATCAGCTTCCATGAGATAAGTGCATTTTTAAAGAATATTCCTGTAGACAGAAATATAGACATTTCTCCCCCTCCAACATTTTCCAACTTGTCTCTCTTTAACTCACTCTAACATAATCCCTACCCAAGTCTATTATTAGAATGGTAGAAAACATTCTTTGTAACAATTCCAACCAAAGCTTGATCCCCTATCAAGTCAGAAAAGTGAGAATTTCTCTCCAGATGATTTCTCTCGAGGTGTATTCTCTACTTGACACAGAGGGAATTAAGTACAAAAACTGCTGTGTAGAGTCTTGCAAATGGCAACTGAAAGTGTTCATTCTGCTGGGATTAGTGAACATTGTTCAAAGGTAAACCATTTTTCTTTCCTAAAGGAGCAGTCTAATTTACAAAACTGATTTTCATGCAGGGGGACCAGATCCATATTAGTAGAAATTACCATTTCATAAATGAAAAAAATGAAATATTGGCATATCAGTCACCACACTTCATCCTTCTCTAAATTAAAATTCATCTTGATAGCTGAAAACACCATACACAATGAAACACTTTATATGATGTAATTTTTTTAAAAAGTAAAAGCTTTTTTTCTATGAAAGCTTTTTTAAAGGGAGGGGCATAGGGTTCTTCACTATCAGAGTGGTTTATTCCAGGTATAGACCTTTACTCTTTAAATACAAATCAATGACTTCTCTATAACTTCTAGTCTTAGCAAGCTCTCTGGAGAAGTTAGGTCATTTGCCCAGGTAAACATAACTAATATGTGCCAGAGGCAGTTCTTGCACCCTGGGGCTCTTCCTTACTTCAAGGCTGTCTCCATCCCTAACCTTCACAATGCCTGTTGAGAACAATTATGCATTAAAATTCCTTGCCCAGACAAAAGTCGTTCATAATCCAATACCAAAAATCATAATGGATTGAGATTGCTAATGCTATTATTGATAACTGTACTGGGTTTGCTAATCTGCTAATTCAGTACAAATTAAAATATTATAGTATAATAATGTGTACTATACAAAAAGTCATATGCAATCACTTAGAAACCTGGCAGTATTTAATTTTAGGCCTTTCTAGGTTTTCAAGTCCTCATATGGAATGATGTACAAGGAGTAGAACTTCTGTTCCTCATGGACCTCAAGAGCCAACAATTCTCTTGAAGGCTGTGCACCTTCATTCACTCATTTAGAAGCAACCCTAGCAATTCTAAGTTAATTTGCACCCAAAGTGAACAGGGGCCAAATGATAGAATCTGTGATAAACTTGACCCCAGGTTATGGGGTTGGTTGGTTGCTTTTTCTCCCCTGTTGAAATGAGGAAAAACTAATGGATAATGTTTTGGATTAAAAATAGCCAACAAAAACCAAAGCAACCACAATTCACCTCTAAGAATCAGATTGACATTTACATTTTTATAGATTTAGTCAGACACAGCTGAGTATTTAATCGGATATTTCAGTCTGTTCACTAACCATCAGAAGGGAGTATCTTCCCATAGAATTTTGTACTGGCTTTTTTTAACATAGTTTCCTCCACAGCTAGGAAGGGTTTCATATAACTGAAGCCAAACTTGAAACCCTTATCAAACTGGTTCTGTACAACAGAAGTATATTTTCAATGACATATGCCTTTGTACAATATTTACAGATTCTCTCCATCATGATAAAAAAAAAAAGACAAAATAAATAAAAACATAAAGGAAGGAAATGTTGCCGAGGCTGGGGGCTTTTTTTTTTTTCTTTTATCTTTCTCAAACAGATGCTGCTGGTCTCCTTAGTGCGTGAAGCTGGCTAGCCAAGATTGTTTTTCTTCCTTTTACACGGGCTATGACTGGGATCTTGTTTCAGTTCTTGGTACTGCACCTGTTTAAACAGAGAGTTCAGAGAAAGACTGGTCAGGTGGCCACTTACTGGCAAGAGATTGAAAAGCAAAGGAATGAGAGAGTGTGCCTGGGGGAGGGAGGAGGGGTGTTCTCTTGATGCAAGCTGCATGGGATCTGCAGCTGGGCTGCAGAAACAATGGAGTGATAGAGCTAGAATTAAGAAGGAAAACAGCATTAGGAAAATGCTGCCAGGAAATACATGCGTGCACGCATGTAAACTTTGGTGATAGGCTACGGGCTTTTTCTCTTCACCACAAGATACTGCATTAGGAGGGGGGAAAGCCCAACAAAATCACCACATGCACAGCATTCAAGAAAGCCCTGGATGATAGTTCTTTGCAGCTTCATGGGGCTTGTTTGTTTGTTTGTTTTTTAATACATTTTTAAGCTCGGGCTCAGTTACATTCTATTGTCTGTGAAATTAAACTAAATTATATCTGTCTAGATGAAGAAGTAAAGTCAGTTCTCCAACTCGGTCTATGTAGGAGCACCCCAGGTCCCATGAAGATAATGGAGAAGGTAACATTCTCCTCAACAGAAAGAAACCTTTCTTTCCTTGTGATTAAGAGGTTCTAAAAAACAGCCATTCTTCCTTCACACATCTGTAGTTTTAGGGCTGGAGGTCCATTTATAATGATCTAGCCCAACTCATTCTTTTGACTGATGAAAAAGACTGAAGCTCTGAGGAAGTGAAAGGATTTGCTCACAGCCAAGAGCTATCTCTGACTACCCCAGAGCTGCTTCTTTTACACCACTCGACCTTCCTGCTTACAGAAGAAACAAAAATTCCCTTGCTCATCCCCTCAAAATAGCTCCGCTCAAGCTTGATTCTCGATTCTTGTCCAAAGACTGAGGGAAACGTTTCTTCATTCAATGTCGGCTAGTTTATTTTGGTTTTTATAATCTAATATTCCTGTTTCCTCCCTACAGGTGGTGGTGGCCCCAGGCAGCAGCATACCCCTCAACCAGCTCCAGCTGAGCATCCTTGGGGGGGTTGTTCCCAATCCTCCCTCAAGCTGGCTAGACAATCCCCTCTTGTGAAAACCCATTCTTCAAATGTTTTTCTTGTGATCAGGTAAACTGCAAGCTTCTAATGGGTAAAATCCTAGGGAAGATTCATTTCTTCTTTTGTTTGTTTGTTCTAATATTTTTATTTTCCCCAGTTACATTTAAAACGATTTTTGAGGGTTCATTTATGAATGATTTAGAAAGCACTGAAGGTCTGGATTTTCAATGGATCAAAGAATACAAAACTCAAGACCTAATGTCACACCATATTACAAAAACAAGGGCAGTAGTAGAACCCTGCCAACAAAATTTTAAGAACCTTGTACAGAACAACATATTTAACAGCTGATATCAGCAAGGCATTTCAAAAGCCTACTCACTACTTGTACATCTGAAGGAACTCGAGAAAGGAAGTCAAGCAGCTCATTGTTATCAATCGCATATGGACTCCGAAGCTTCTTTGTAAATTTATTGATTCCTGGAAACATAATGGTTGCAGCATTATTAAATCTCTGCATTTTTTAAACTCTGCTCAAATTATGAAAAGCACATTTCAAGCCAATATTTGACAATGATTTGTGATTGGGTTTTGTTCCAACTCAACAAGCATTTATTAAGCACCAAGCATTGTGCTAAAGTACTCAGGACACAAAGAAAAGCAAAAATTAGTCCCTATTCTTGATAAGTTCATATATCAAATTATTTACATGTTTGACAGTGATTTGAAGATGTATCTTTTGAGATGACCATTTACCTAAAGGGCTACTCCTTCCTATCCTGGCCTACTATTATTACTGTTTAGGATACCTCTGTACTCAAGAGTACAGAGGTAGGAATGAATGTGTAACTCTTCTTTCACACATAGTTCTAAGAAGTAATTTATGAATTAAAATGAGTTTTAATCATTTCCTTATGTTCTTCCCCCCCCAAAAAAAATGCACCCATTGTTAGTTTAGGATTTTGTGTTTTTTAACCACGAAAGCTAAAAGTTCAAAAGGTTTGGATTCCCACTATTATCTGTGTTGGAAAGGGATCTAACAGTATTTGGGATTATACACATTGGGTACTTTCAATGAAATAAATTCTAATGGCCTAAAGAAAACTGAGATAGATGACTAACATTTCCAGTTTCTTAATTGAATATTCCAGGGTTGAAACATGAGTCTCCTTATATGGGAGTGGCTTGAATAATTCTTAAATTTCTGGTTAATATTTCAACAACCCACTACAGGCAACAAAAACTTAATACAATTCTTTTTCTGTTTATTCTGACAAAAGAGCAGGTCCACATATTTTTCTGCCCTGAGAATGACTTTGAAGTCAATTTTCTTTAAGAGACCACTAAAGGTTATTTAACTAGATTCCACTAATGTGTGCCACAGAATATAGAGATTTTTTTTTCCATGGATTTTTTTTTTTTTTTAATAAGAACTACTAAACCAGTGTCAGGTCTAACCCAACTTGAACTGGAGATAATAAACTGCCCTAAGGTGACACCCCTTCTTAATTCCTTCAGTAAAATAACATCTGTTTTAAATATATAAATGAATGAAAGATGAAGAACTAAACATTCAATAAATACATTGGGACTGCTCCTGCTCCTTCTTCCCTCTTGTGGTAAGAGCAATGTCATAGCTTGGAGTTTCTTTAAATTGTAGGATTCCAGAAAATATCCCGAGATATTTTTGTTTTAGTTTTTAGGGGTCAAAGGTCCAAAAGATACTGGGTCTGCATTAGGTATGAGAAGGCAACCTCTTCAAACTTGAAAACACTTGAGTTTGGAAACAGAACATCTCTAATGCCCCTGATCATTTTATCTAAGTAGATTGTCATAAAGCTCTTCCAATATAAAAGAAAATATTAAAAGCCCTCTCCTATATTTTGCTCTGCTCTTTTTTCCTTTTGACAGCCAGATGCTTTTTGGAAGTTCATGACCCATTTTGGTGTCTTGCTTCATATTAGATTAGCTGGAGGGGGAAGGGTACAATTCTTCCATACAATTTCTTTACTTTTTTCTAACTGATTTATATATAGGCAAAGAAAAAAGATTGTTTGAAATCATTAACTTGGTGGGTTTATATGTAGTAGTCCTTGGAGGCTGAAAATTGAGTTTTCCAAATCATGAATTTTGTCAAGAAAGAAAAAAAGTTAACTCCAGATAGCACTGAAAGAGGCAGCCTCCCAAATAGTGGGTCTGGGCTTAGGAACATCGGGTAAGGAGTGATTGGTACCTGGCATTTAGTAGGTGCTTAATAAATGCTTATTGATTAACAATAACTATACAAAAAAGGCAGGGCTGAAATAGTATCTTGAAAACAGATATGTATTAGGTAAACATTGTGATTTAGTAGAAACAAAACAGATTTCTTATTTCTCATCTGTGAAATACTGAGTGTTCTTTTCTGTAAGCCTAAAGGTGACCTCTTAGACAGCCTTCTATGTACATACACTTTCATGTTTACATACACTATCAGATGACAAAGTACAATAAAGGGGAAAAAAGCATATTGTCCTAAATGCACTATATAGATTGAAATGCCTCTGTTTGTGTATAAGTGGTGAAAATAAATCAGAGTAATATCTAGACAAAGCTACACTTTGATATATGAAGAATGTGCACAGCCCCATGTTTATAGTATGATGAAGGCTACAATGCCAGGCAAGAAAAATGCATTTTGCAGGTAAGCCTAAATCTTTACACTGTTGTGATTTTTAACTGACCTGTCTCTTTCCATCATAGAGCAGCTCCATGACCATAAATACAGAGAACTACTGACAATATAACTCATCCCTTGAAAACAGTTTGTTCTAAGTAGCTCCGACAGTTTTGTTTTGTTTTGTTTTGTTTTCAAAAAAGGGCTTTACTTACCCCAGACAAGGACAATGTATCTCAGCGGAATGAAATACAGGATGACCGTGAACACACAGAGGGCAGCAATTGCCAGCCAGCTTAAGAATGGGACAGTCCAGTTGAATGTACTGAATGGAAAATTAACATGTCAGCAGTCATATCACTTTGTACTTTTAACCAAAGATGAAGTGAGCAGTGACCAGACTCCACATTTGTACAATGGGCCCACTCAATTAGCCTTCTCCACCTTCTAACCAGATGCACAGTCACCATCTTGAGTTGGGAATAAATAAACTCTGGTTTCATTCTTTACCAGCTGAACCTGGTGGGTTTCTGTGGTACTATCAAACTCAAATAGAAATGGCCCTACTAAACCATAGGGAAGGAATCCCCAAACTGCATGCTGACTGAAATAATGTCATATTAGCATTATCTATGTTCTATTATATTTTTATTTACTTTTGTTAACTGTTTTCTGATGTTTTTAATCTGGTTCTGGCCCAACTAAAGAGAGAAGCATTGCAGAAAGTATTTTTGATATTACATGCAATACAATATACCCCAGGGACCTTTGAGGTTCATCTTCAGATTTGTTTCCTCCACCCACAGCAGACTCACATTGTTCTTCCCTTGCTCAAGCAGAAATGTAAAGCAATATTTTCTAATGCTTGGTAATAATAAAACATGCTTAGAAGTCTATCATCAGTCCTTCCATACACTCCATATGAAAATTTATTAACATGTGTCCAAGGAAGTAACATGCATGAAGATAAAGAGAATCCTTTGGTCCATGAAACATCCAGATTGCTCCTCAAACTGGGACTGCTTCCCTTTGTTGACTTTCAGAAATATAAGTCAAGAAAAAAAAATGAGCCATTTGTCCCAGCTTTGCAAAAATTCATCAGCTCACAAAATTTCTTTTGAAAATATAGTTTTTTTTTTTAAAAAAAGCATTTTTTTTTTATCAGAAAGACCATAAATTAAATAGAAAGTTAAGTGAAGAGGACACTAATGGACTGTGGTTATCTTCATACTTCTTCTTTGCCATGGGATAATATAAAAATTGCTGGATTGAGAAATGGAGCTCTGGGTTCTAGTCCCAGGCCCATAACTAACTATTTGAGTGACATTTATTATATTTTTGAATGATTGATTAGTTAGAAAACATCCAGAGGAGGGCACCTGGGATAGTAAAAGACCTGTTTCAAGATCATGGAATGAATATCACTTGAAAGAGCAGGGGATATTTAATTTGGAGTAGAGAAGACTTGGTGAGTGTGGAAGGAAAGAGGAGAGAGCATGATAACTTCAGTTATTTGAAGATTTCATGTGGATGAAGTTAGGACTAGACAAAGTGGAAGTGAGCCCAGGAGGTACTGATTGCTACTAAATGGATGTTTTTAAGGAAAAACTAGATGATTCTGTCATAGGGATTTTGTAATGGGCTGATCAGGTGTGGGTCAGGTAATCTGAAATCCTTTTAATTATGAGAGTTTGTGATCTCACTTTTCTCATCTGAAAAATAAGAAAATAGAACAGGCCTCTAAGGTCCCTTTCAGACCTAAAATCCTATGTTGAATGGCAAGAAAGGGACAGAAGCCAAAAAAAAAAAAAAAAAAAAGATGAGAATAAAGAGAATTTCTTTTAAAATAGCACCTTCCCCCTCCGCCCCCATGCAAAGGGAATGGGAATAGATCCAAGGCTGAAATTTTAAAAATAGGGAATTGCATCCAAAATTAAGAAAGGAATAAAATAATTTTTTAAAAAATATAATTAAAGCAGAAAGTCAGGGGGAAAAGTTAATATGAAACAGGCAAAAAAGAAAGAAAGAACAGAGAAATATACAAAAAGGAGGATGAAAAGGTCCTTGTGATTTTTTTAAGGTTTTGGCTTCAGTGTAGTAATGTAGCAGTTCTCTGGAAAATCACTGACAGCTTTCTAAGAGGAAGGACATAAAGAACACAGATACACTCTATGAAGCATTCAGAGATGGTTACCCAGTTCTATTGTCATTTTCAAATATATACTGCCATCCTTCAAAATATCTTACCAGTGTTAAACTGCCAAAGGGGCACTAATATACCTTGTTGTCTGGCTCTTGAGCCCTAAAATACGGTAAAAAGAAGTTGGCCATCCACGTTATGCAGATTGAAAAAAATAAAGGAATTTTATGATAGTCACTCATCTCTGTAAAGGCTGAAACATGGGTTTTTACTCTTGGAGTGTGAGTGTCTGGATATGGCCAAACCATAGGCTATGCCAAGGGTTGGGTTAGTGGGGGGGGGGGGG
>JAJPUD010002027.1:0-63768 GCA_023553655.1 Myrmecobius fasciatus | reverse complement strand
TCTCTCTCTCTCTCTCTCTCTCTCTCTCTCTCTCTCTCTCTCTCTCTCTCTCTCTCTCTCTGTTGGCATTTTTCTCATATAATTCTTTCTGGCAAAAGAGCCCAGATACTATGGTTGGATTATCTTGGATGCATTGCTTCAAATAATTGGTATGGTCTGGCTGTTTTGTTTTTGTTTGTCTTTTTTCTTCACTAGCAATTTTGACATCTTTCCAAAGTGAACATTATGTAACTGTCACAAGGTGTAGAATCACTTCTTTTCTCCTCAAGGGACACCTGCTCGTTTCCTTTCTCCTGCCTGGATCTGCAATGAACAGAAGGTTGAGGGTCTGCTTGCCTTCCTGTGGCTCAGCTCAGAGCTATCGATCACACTACCCCATGTGTGAGGACATCGACTCTCCAATCTGGAAATCTCCTTCTGTGCTGTCCTAGCATGGGCTCTGTGCATTTTGCCTTACTCCTCTTGGAGGAACAAGTAGGAAAGAAATAGCAAAGACAGTCTCCACAAGTGTGACTAATTAGCAGGGGGAAAAGGTCTTGTTGCCCTTTTTTTTCTAGATTAAAATGTGAAGAACCTTATTCCAAAATTACCTCTTCTCTTTAAGGGAAAGAAAAGTGAATGGAGAGAGATATTAAGATGGGGGGGGAGAGAAGGCGATGGCAAGAGGAGGCAAGGATACAGAGAAGAGATGGAGAAAAGGGGGAGAGAAGGAAGCAGGATAGAGAAGAGGGAGAAAAAGATTTTGATTAATTTCAAGAATGCAAAGAGATTTCTTCAATGATGATTTAATGAAGAGATGGTATCTACAAAGGGACTTTGCTATTTTCTGAAACTACTTTCAGGACTAACTGTTTTTACCGGTTTGGTCCCAGGAGCATCTTTTTTTTAGTACCCCACAGTTTCTTTATGCAGAAATCATAATGTTGGCAAGGCTTTGAAGCACTGCCATTTAGCCCACACCATGGAAAGCTCTGCAAAGTCCAGATGTCCTCCACACTGCTCTATAGCCAGGACTCAGCCTTTTTCTTCAAGTGGGCATGTACATTTTCTGGCCAAACACCTGTGCCATGGTGGCAGCCTCCCACTATTCAGAAGTGTGTGGGGGGGAGCTCATTTCTCCTCCCCTCAACTTTAAAGCAAATAATCCAAAGTTTTCTACACTGAAAATCACAATTTTTCCATCTCCAAGTCTCAGACTTTGCTGTAGCAGGCCCAGGGAAAGAACAATAATTAACCTGAAAATGCACATTATCAGAATAGAACCATGTGTGTTTTAGAATGCTGATGCATAGATTGGAAGGAAAGATTCATGGGCATAGAAATAACATCTGAATTAGATGAGGAGAGGGCCTTGGGAATCTGCTAGTGAATGCTGCTTGGAAGTGAATTTGGGAGAGAATAGACTGCTTCAGTAATTGAGATTACCCTGCTTCTCCCCAAATAGAAACTCAGTACTTATGCATATGTGGAACATAAGAAATTATTCAAAATAAAATATATATTTTCCCCAGTAACATGAAAGGCACTGGATGAATAGCTTCCACTTTAAGTTCAAATAATTCATTTCCAACAATCAGTATAAGCCTAAAATCCTGAATCTATTGGATATGAATAATAAGCAAAGCCATGAGTAGATAAGTGAAAACTATAAGAAAATATATCCATCCACACAGTGTCATTACTTAAAATAAGCCATTGGCAGTCATTATGAAAAGTGGAATAACATATTTAGTAAAGTTTTTTGTTTTAACAAAACCTTTTAAAATTGCATTCTTTTTTAAATTTATATAAAAAATATTTCAGCAAATTAAAATATTTGTAACAAAATTAAACTAAATACAAAGAATTGCTTCCAATTTTCCATTCTAGCTTAAGCCTCTTTTTAAAAAAAAGTCTACAAAAATTTCAAAATTTGTGTGCAATCCAAATGACAAGATGATAATGTATTTCTCCTGAAGCTATGACCTACACTTTTTAATATACAAACACTGGAGAGAATTGAAGACAGTTCCTTATATGGGGTGCTACATAAAATATTTTTGTATTCAAGGAAACCTCACTTTAAAGAAAACTTGCCCCAAAATAAAGTGCAAATATACAGTGAATACCTGAATTCCTTATTTTAGCAGGTTTGTGAGGTTTTTTTTTTGTTGTTGTTGTTTTTCCTATAATAATTTCTATTCCATTTAGGAACAAAGTGCTTGGTTTTTAAGTGTACTAAACTTAAGGACAATGTTTTGTTTTGTTTTTATTTCAAAATGGCAGCTATGATTCCATTCCAACCAATATGTGTGAAATTTCAGGATGAAAATTGAAGAACCTTCCCAAATCCCAGAGTTGGCAGAAAGCAAAGTAAATAACAAGGACACCAAGCAATAGATCACTCAGAAGTCTCCTGACAAGAAAACCAGATGACACTCTGCCCACTTAGAAACAAACAGAAGTCCCTTCCCAAAGGAGACCAGGTCCCATAAGTCAGCAGCACTCACTTTTTTATCCTCTCTCCAAAGGATGCTACTTCATCAAGGATGTTCTGAACACTGACACACACCTCTTGGATGGCATAGATTTTATTTATGAATCCTTTTTTTTCACTGTCCTAAAACATAATTAAAAAGAGAGATTCAGTGTTAAGTCTGGAGGGAAGAAAGGAGATACTTTATTATGCATGAAGTCTTTTAATTGACCTTGTAACTTTTTTCTTTTAAATATATATTTGAACATAAATATATATATATAAACTAAAAATTATTATGAACAAGGGTCTTATAAACATATAAAACTTGCTAAAGTATACTTACATATTAAATCACAGGATTTAGAACTGAAATGGACCTCTAACATTATCTAGTCTAATTCTCATATTTAACAGACTTGAAAGCATTCAAAGAGGGGAAGGGGGCGGAAAGTGATTTGTCCAAGATGACTAATTGTAAATAGCAAAGCTGAGAATTGAACTTAAGTCCTTGAATTCATATCTCTTTTTCTTTTGCATATACACAGTAAATGGTAAGTAGGAATACAGAGAAGCACGTGGCTCTTTGATAGTTTAAGAGTAATTTTAAGTCATAAACCTGGTTCTTACTTATAAAAACATTCCTATTAGTACATAGGGAATCACAAACCCCAACACTCATTTCTTTGAACCAGCTCCTAGATCAACCTCAGGTCCCTCTCTAGTTCACCAAAGCTCCCTGTCCCAATTTTAATTCCAGAAGTCTATATTTTTACAATAGTTTCAGAAAATTCAGCTGCAGAAGAAAAGGAAAAAGTAGGAAAATGAGTTATGAAAGGGAAAGTGTAAACATTGGGGGTGGACGAGATGTATATATAAAGATTATTAGTCTCAAGGTGGGAGCAACTCAGAGATGGTTAGTAAAATTTGAACACTTTTAGATACAGCATTTATCTGATTAAGTAGTTCAGGCAATTACCAATCAGTTTACCAAGTTCAATTATCTGTAATTCAAAAGTACAAGCCTAAATTCTAACTAGATTAAAGTAGGGAGGGTGGGGAAGGACTTGGTAATTGACCCAAGGGCAAGTGTGTAATTGACTTTTGATTTTCCTAGCCAGAAGCTAGGGAGTTTAGACCCTTAACACCTCCAAGGTCTCCTTTGAAATGTAAATTAATTTTGACTAACCCAGCAAACCTATTGTTCCATTGGGTGGATAGTTCTTGGCGTAGGAAAGTGTAGATGTGGGGGGGTTTCTATGATTAGAAAGTGAAGGTGAGGAGAACTAGTAGGACTTCTTTCCTTGTCGGAGGGGATGATTGAAATGGGTAGTATGAGCAGAAAACCAGGTAGGGCATTAAAAAGAGCAGACTCTGGGTAGAACAAACAGTTGTGACTTGGAGGGAATGGGAGAAGGAGGCTAAAGAGAAAAAAAAAGAGTTGATAAGGATTATTAAACTGAAATATTTGCATTTCGTGGAAGACCAGAAGTTACCTATTCCAGTAGATTTAAACACTATTACGTTTACTCTTACCTTTTACTTTGCCCCACTTCTCCTTCCCCTCAAACCCCTACCAGTTTCTCTGTGGTTGCTTGCATTACAAATCTTGGTGCTTAAAATCCTTAAAATCTCTGTAGTTTTCCTAAAAGAATATCTGGGTAAAAGAGAGGGTGTAACCCTGATTGAGTTCAAGGAAAAAAGCAGACCAAGCCCTGGGGCTCTGGGAAGGGAAGCTGGGCCAGACTGAATTAGAAGGCCTGAATTGAAATTGAGGCCCCTGCAGAAGGAAGACTCTATGGTGGTCTTTCCACCATTTGAAATTCTGCTTTGGAATCTAGTACCACCTAAATTTGCCCAGCTGGCTTTGTGGAGACTCTCCAATCTAGCTTCCCTAACAGTGTGAATGTCTACGGAAATGTAGATCCGATTTCATTAATTTGACTTCCTTTGAACACTGTGTCAGAATGCTTGAGACCTCCTCATGTGGCAGTCAGTTCTCTACTTACTGGAAGGAACCAAGGGAACTAGAATAATAATGTTACCACCGCATTTACCTGTAACTTCCCATTCATTTCAGAGGAGCCCTGGGCACTTTATACATGAAACATTTCCTACAGTTGGACTTCAGCCACCTTAAAACAGAGGGGATGTATAAAGGCAAATGGCATGTTCTCTGCCAAGGAGGTGAAATCACTTGTAGCCAGTGACATAGGAGTTAATTTATAATCAGGCTCGGTGTACTCAAACTGAAGTTAAATTTCCAAGGGAGACCTCACTTATGTCTAAATGGAGTGTCACCCAGTGAGGGTAGATGTATCCCATAAAACTTCTCACTAACTTCTCACTAAACAACACCTACCCCATGTTACTCTCTTCAGAAGTCATGTGCCAATACAAACACAGATGCCTCAACTTCTCCCTTTTTTTCTTTCTCCAGTTAAAACAACAAAAAAAATTTAACTCAATTACATAATTATGTTCTTTAGAATAAAAATAACTGGGAAACTACTTCCTGTACACTCATAACATTCTGGGCCAATAAACACCTTGGCCTCTGGCCCTTCCTTTCTTGAGTTCAGGCTGAGTTTAATCATGTGTAATGGAATAAAGCATTTCCATGAGTTCCCTTTGAAAAGGGAATCAAAATCAGGGTTAAAGTATAACATATATAAATCAGGAAAATCTCCTAATAAGGCATAATGCTTTGTCTCTTCTAAGATTTAGGATGGCAAGACACCCCCTATAACAAAGGTACGGAAAAGTTTCAAAGATTTGGGAAACTCTAAGAAGACACTTCCTGCACTTGAAGGGTAGTGGTGGTATGTATGTGTGGGGGGAGTCAACAGATATGTAATTACATAAAATAGCAATTTTTTGTGTATTGATCAGCTTTGCCAAATTTGCTTTCTTTCTATTTTTCAAAAAAAAAAAAAAAGAAAAAAGAAAAATTTTGTTTTAAGGGATAGTTCTTTGGGGAAGGAGAGCGTTAAGGATGAAAGGAAATAAGGAAATATAAAGACAAAAAATATCAACAAAAAATTTTTTTAAAAAGAAACTCATTTCAGGCACTATAGTTTATTCTTCCTTCTTCTTAACCTCATCCTCTTTTGTTTGACTGGCACTATAATTGCCAAATTATTAACAGAGGAAGTGAAATTTGGGGTCTTTAATTCAATGATGGAATGCAAAAAACATTCTGGAAACTATCATTTTAGTTGTCATTAGCACATATTCTATGTGAGGGTTTGGTTAACTGAGAAAACATTCTTCAAAATTCATCTATAAAGATCATTTTTAATAAACACTCCAAAACTTTAGAGTTAAAAAGTAATCAGTTGGTGGTGTTGGGTTTGTTTTGTTTTGTTTTGACTTCCTACTTTTAATTTCTTTTGTCTTCTCCAAAGTAAGAAGATGCTTTGTAATGTTAGCAAAGCTTTGAAAAGCAAGTGCTTTGGAATAGAAATTTTATATTAAAATCTCTTTTATCACAAACAGCCTCCCTCCACTGTGGTCTCCAATGAATGAAGTAATTGCTCTTTATATACAGTATATGACCCAAAACTGCAATGGGTAATGGAATTGCTCTGTGTTGCATTCCAATATTTCATACTTTTTTTTCTCTTAATGTTCAATACTTTATTAGTAGAGAATAAATTGGTACATTTCTTTTATTGTCGTTTTTGCTTTCCTTTATAAACCAGCTTGGATGAAGGAAATATCATATAGTATTTAATCATCCAAAGGTTCACTAGTGACACTACTTTAAAAATGCATTATTAAAGTTTCTTCTGAAGATGTTAAAAAAATTACCCATAAAAGACAGCCAGTGGCTATAAATCAGGAAGCTTGTGAGATTTATATTGCAAAACTATTTCTAATGATTCAGTATAATTTTTAAGCGATCGTTTTTTGTTAGATTTTTAACTTGCCTCTAAAACATCATAAACAACTCTAAGGCAGTACCAAAGAGTCTTCCTCACATCTCTCTGTGCTGTAGTATAATACTTATGTTATCAACAAATTATACCAGATTTTTCAGGGGTTTAAATTGTTCCTTAGTGACTAAAGCTTTCTGAGGGGGAAAAAAAAAAACAAAAACAAAACACATTCATTCTTTCAGGTCAGAAGGTTATCACTTCATTCACTAAAGCTATAACTTTAAAAAGAATATCATCATGGCTGGGAGAGTCAATGTGTTTATTTTACAAGCTTTCAACCTAAAGGTGGAATTTGCAGGGAGGGGGGGTTGGTCCAAAGGGGTAATTTTATTTGCAAACTTACCAATGAGCAAATTCTCTCTAGTAGATACAATGCCATTTCTAGTCTTAGAGAGATAACTGGGGCCTGAAACTTGCCTAGATTAATAGCCAATGTGTTTGAGAGAATGGAGGATTTGATATCAGGGCTTATTAACTCCAAGGCCAGCCCTCTCTCCACTATGATTTTCAAAGGCATTTACCAATCATCTGAATTTCTGAATATACTTGGAAAGCAGAACACAAGCCAAGAGTTTTTCAGCGTGCTTACATTCTGACTGATGATGATGATGACTATATTCTTTCTTGGTAAGAATACTGGTTTCCTTCTTTGATGGTGTATCTCTGGTTATTGAAAGTCAACAGGCTTTTGAGAGAAAAACAGTATCTTGGTACCATGTGCTTTCATCTCTTGAATAGTGACTATCTCAACTGGTCCACTTTTTCTTTATTTTCTTTATTTTTTTTTTTTTTTGGAGGCAGAGTCACAGACTAGTAAGAATATGAAAATAGGTTTGACTCTAGAATCAGTGCTCTATCCACAGCACCACCTAGTCCACTTTCAGAAAGGCCCCATCCAAGCTTTTCTTCTCTGGTTATCTCCCAATTATATTATATTCTCAAGGATTTCACTTCCGTAATATATATTCTCTCCTCCAATTCTGGAGCTGTGATCAAATCAACTCAGACTTAGTTCCTGGGAAATCTACTTTTCTAATACCCCAATGGAAGTGCCCCTTCCCTACAGTCCCTGTTTCTGCTCCCATTTTCCCTGTGATAAAAATGTAAGCTTCTTGAGGGCAGGGAATATTTTTTGCTTTTTCTCTTCCTAAAACTTACTTAGCATACTGCATGACTCATATATTATATGTTTATTCATACATCCATCTTAGGATTCTTCTTATTAAGGTTTGGAGATATCAAAAAGAGGTAAATGCAGAAGAAACTTAAGAAAAATATTCACATCAATGATTTTGTCTATTACTGGCCCTGCCCTTGAACATTTTTCCGAATATCCAAAATTGGAAAAATACTGTTTTATTTTGTTTTCTTGAGGTAAAACTATTATGGGAAAAAAAGATAAAGTTTGTTTGCTCTTTAAAGCTCTTTCCCTTAACAAATAGACCCTTGAAGGAGTTAGTTTCAGATGGGTTGTTCTTTTCCTTAAGTTAAGTCACTCAGAATTACACAAACCATTTTTGTTAACTTGAAAGCATATAACTGGCAAGAGAAAGCAATTTCTAACATTTCAAAGCATGTGAATTATAATGAAGGCTACTCTACATCTACTCTCCTCAGAAATTCACTAAGCCTCATTGAAAATTTAGAGGCGCTGTGAATTTGATACTGTGTGTCAGCAATTCCAGGCTTTGTTTTAACAAACGGTAAGCTTTCAGATTTAACATGCTTCCCACAAGAAAAAAAAAAAAAAGATAGTAAAGGAGCATAGCTTGGTATCTATCTCAACTTCTAGCTCTCTTACTTTTGCTGGAAGATGAGGAGATATATTTTTAGACATAACCAATGGGAGAATTTGTTTTGTTTGACTATACATATTTGTTTCAAGGGATTTCCCCACCACCAACTCCCTTTTTTTTTTAAACAGTGGAAGAGTGGGGAGTTGAGGAGAGAGAAAATAGATTTTTTGTTCCTTTAAAAAATAATAAATTAAAAAAAACTGACAAAAGATTAATCAGGCAAGTGAGTCCCCTAATTTGGTAACAAACACTGTGTTTTAAATCATTTAAACATGTCTGATGAGATGCTAATGTCCAATGTAAGCCATGGGAGTTTTACTGTGCAGATAACAGCACGGGCCCAAAGGATTTATTAGGAAATGGCATGCCACAGCATCACTTCTTGAAATACTCTTCCAACCCAGGGACAGAGGTAAAATTGGATCAGAGCGTAGAAAACAACGGCAATGTTTTCTCCTCCTTCACACTGGAAGCATGACTGTGGAGTCTGAAATTTGAAACACAGGTGATTTTCAAAGACAGGGCTTGAAATAAGTGAAAAGCTAGCTGCACGTGTAACTTTGACTAGCCATGAAATTCTGTGCTGAGTTTATTAACTCATTGCTGGATTTCTTGGTACATTGTCCTTTCTGATAGAGTGGATTGAGGGGCCTCCAATCAAGAAGACATGGGCTCGGACACAAACTAGCTGTGGGACTAAAACATTCGGGCACCTCTGAAAGACTACAAATTGTACAGCAGTGGCTGATCATAGGGAGGGGGATGTTTCCTTAGCAAGAATTCCCTGAACTAGTTAAATGAAAGGTACAGATAAAAAAATTAAATAAATGTATATAAATATATATGTGTATGTGTGTACATATATAACTACATATGTATATATACACACATACAAAATATATGCATGTGTATGTGTGTAT
This sequence comes from Myrmecobius fasciatus, assembly GCA_023553655.1. NCBI lineage: Eukaryota > Metazoa > Chordata > Mammalia > Dasyuromorphia > Myrmecobiidae > Myrmecobius > Myrmecobius fasciatus. The sequence goes on along the minus strand of JAJPUD010002027.1, from coordinate 54,656 downwards.
ATGTATGATGTACATATTTTTCTGAGGCTTTAATCATCAAGACCTGCAAGAACTTCTTATTAGCAAGAGCTAGTAAGATCAACAATGTATGCAATATAATGGGATTGTTCTATTTCTCATTTAAACCAATTGGTATGGTTCTTTGTTTAGCTAGGGAGAATGTTTTCTATTTACTTGATTTTTTTTTTATTGTTGTTGTTCATATGAAACAGGGAAATTTTGACATCTTAATAAGAATTCCCAATATATGGAAACCTTTTATTCATGCTCAGTTTTGCTCCAGATGACTTAGTGTTAACTTGTCAGTTTCTATTTTAGAGAATGATGGTAGATTCTTTATAATGTTACACAGACAAGATCTTATTTTTTCCTTTTGCTGACATGGCATATGTTTTGTGCAGAATGAGCATTTACCTGGTCCTAGTTTTTTCCTTCCTCTGATGTGACTTAGGTCTATGCTTTTCAATGTTTTTTTCTAGAACTTACATTTTCTATAGCATTTTAGTTTTAGTAATTGCATGACTTAAAAGAGATGTATTATTTACCTGTAATTTTAAAAGAAAATAATGACTATAAGGAGAGAAACATTTGATGGGCCAGAGTGAGATGCAGGTTTATTTGCTAGGTAATGCATTTCTCAGAAAAATGGAAACTGGGAAAGAGATGATACATCACTGGAAAGGTAGAGGGACAGAGGAATACAAAGATGCATGACCGTGAATTTATATATGTATACAAGGAACAAAAGCCTATTGATACCAGAAAGAAAACAAATTATTTTCTACCCTTTTCAACCAATCCATTAGTATCTATTAACTAAACTAGAAAAAATACATTTTTTAAAAGGTAAGAAATATAAAACTTTCAAATAAATGAATTTTACTTGGATAAGACATGAATCTTGCACATATGTGAAGATGAGTGAGTTCTTGAATTTCAGGTCCTCTTTTTGATGGGAAAAATTACTTAGGCAAAAATAAGGAATAAACTCTTATGTGAGGCTACTCCAATTGGGGAATGACTGAAAAAGTAATGATATATGGAATAATATTGTAATATTATTATAAATTATAAAATTAATAATAAAAAATAGTAACAGAATATTATTAGGCTGCAAGAAATTACAAAAGAGATCATTTCAGGGAAATGTGAGAAATATAGAATGCAAAATTAAATGAACACAACCAGGAGAGCAATTTATAGTATAATAATATTGTAAAAGTGAGCAATTTTGAAAGACTTCCAAATTCTGATCAATGCAATGATTATCCAGAATTCCAAAGGACTGGTGATGAATGAAACTAACTTCTTGGCAGAGAAGTAATGGACTTATATGAGGAATGAAACATGCTTTTTATTAATAGGTCTAGTAAAAAGAAATTTGTTTTGCTTAGTTGTACATATTTGTCCCCAGAGAATTTTTTTTTTCTTGAGGGTTAGGAAAAAAAAGTGTTTGATGATAATTGAACAATAAAATAAAATTTATAAAACTTGTTATGACAATATCTGAATAGAATTTTAGCGACATCCAATCTAACCTCCTCATTTCATAGATGAGGAAATAGACTAAGATAGGCGAAGTGCCCAAGGTCACACAAGGAGTAAATGGAAGAACTGAGATTCAGATGTAGGTCATTCCCTTCCAAATGCAGCATTCTTTTTCATGAAATCATTAGAAAGCTATCCAAATCACCACATCTATTTACTCTAGCATGTGTGAACAAACCAGATCAGATCAATATTTGTCCTGGATTTTTCACTACCAATCAGATACTTATGTACATAGGTGATTGGGTTGGAGAAAGCTCCATGGAATTTGCATTAAACTCTCCTGACAATTTCTTAGGACATGTGAGGTTCAGGGCTGAAAGGCTTGGCTTTCCTTGGGATAATACAACAGAACCTAGAACCTGGCCTCTTGGTCATAAACCTGTTCTTTCTCATTTCTTTCAAAACTGCATCCAAAAGATTACTCTTAACTAGGAGAGATTTTCTACTAGTACATTTTAAAAGGAATGACTCCACCCTCTGGTTCTTTTCATCTCTCTTTCTTTCAGATTCGTGGCAAAAAGAGCTTTTTCTCTCTTTCCCTCTCTGGGGTTTCATGTGAGGACTAGAAATGGTGCCTTGCTTACCCAGGACATCCAACTCATGACTGGCTGAATTAAGCTTGAGATCTCAAAGCATTAGGGCTACCTCTTCTGTTTTATGTTTGTTTCCTGAATATAGGTTCCTTAACTAGCAATTTTTTTTTTTTGGTTTTGTTTTTAGATATTTTAACACATACCTTAAAAGACATATAACTGATTCATAGTGTCTGTGTACTGATCACCAAATAACTAATAAAATCTTGATTACAAGAGAAAAATCAATTTACCTCACATCTTGCCAATTTTTGAAAATTTATTTTATTCTGAACTTAAAAAAAAAAAAAAGCAATGCCCTAACATAGTAGAATGGGGGTGGGGAAGATGATTGCACATGAAACTGCAAATCTATCGTGCATAATCTGTTATTTCTTTTAAAGATATATAATAAAGTTATAGTATATTTTTTTCTCTTTCATTTCCCCAGATTGCTACCATTAGACACAAATATGTATAAGTATATATGTAAAATATCCTATATATACTTCTTTTTTATCATATTATGTCAATAAATTTAACAATTTAAGTGGAATAGAAGAATATTTATAAAAACTTAAATTGCCTAGATTAGAAGAAGAAAAAGAATATCTAAGTAGACATTTTTCAGAAAAAAAATGAATAAGCCGTGAGCTTCCTAAGAAAAAAGCACCAAGACCAAACAGATTTATAAGTGAATTCTTTCAAACATTTAGACCAACTAATTTCAACATTAAATAAATTATTTAGGATAATATACAAAGAACGGATCCTACCAAAAGTCCTTTTATGAAACAAATATGATACTGATACCTAAACAATGAAAAGTAAAAAAAAACAAAGATAAAATTATAGACCAATTTTATTAATGAATTTGGATGCAAAAAACCTAAATAAAACATTAGCTAAAAGATTACAATAATATATTAAAGATTATACATTATGACTAAGCAGGATCTGTATCAGGAATGCAGGGATGGTTTAACATAAGGAAAACATAATTGATTATATCAATAATAAAAGTGACAAAAATCATGATTATATCATTAGATACAGAAAAGGCTTTTGATAAAGTAAAATACCCATTTCCATTAAAAACAGTTGAACTTATAGATACAAATAGATTTTAAGTTGATAAAAAGCATTTATATAAAACCAGCAAGCATTATTTGTAATGAGGATAATTAGTATATCTTTCAACTTAAACCAACATAAGACATTTTGCAAGACTGTTAAATTGGCATTTCTCTATCTTGCCACTGTTATCTTCAAGGAAGATGTCTGAAACGATGAAAAGGAGCTTGTCTTCTCCAAGAAGGTTGTTGTTACAAAACATTCTTATTTTTTTGTTTGAGGGACTAGAAATTTCTAAACCCTTAGGGTAGCCATTCCCTAAAAGTTCATCTTGCTGATTACTACTTAGGATTTATTTTATAACCTGCTACTTTGCTAAATATTATTGTTTCAACTAATGTTTTGGTTAAGCTTTGGGGACTTTCCAAGTATATTATCTTATCACATGAAAAAAAAATTTTTAAAGACAATTTTATTACCTGATTTCCTATTGCTTCCACCTATTTTTTTTTTCTTCTCTTATTGTTTTACTAGGATTTCCAACACATTGATGGTAATGGGCATCTTTGTTTCACCCTCTATCTTTTTGGGAAGGCCTCTGGATTTAAAATAAATCCTTAATTGATTTGCTCCAGGGTTCTAGTGTGGGGGCAGAAAGATCCAGACAATTTGACAAAAAGAATCTTATCCCTCTTTTTGGGGGCCAGGACATTTGGGATGGATTCTGGTCTTTGAGGATGGATCCAGAGCTAGGAGCTACTTTAAAGAAGGACTCTCTCTACCTACCCTGGGTCGAAAAGGATCTGCTGCCTCATCCCCAAATTCCAAGTCCTTCATTGATGATCTATTGTCTCCAAGATATTTTCAGGGAATCTCAGCTCATCCTCTGTGGGATGTCTTATCACTATATGTGTTCAGTGGGATATATGCCAATCTAACACACACACACACACACACACACACCACAATCTCTTCATGGTAATATATTCCCTGATATTAATTGAGAAATCTGATAGACCTGAGTTGTATTTTAGATCCTGGCTTCTTAAATTGTGGATCATGACCCCATATGGGGTCTTGTAACTGAATGTGGGGGTTGCAAAATAATGATTTGTTATGAGAAAATGTTTGATTTGTTTGATTTCTACCTATTTTATATATCTTTCTACCTGGGGTCATATAGAAATTTCTTGGGTAAAAAGGGGTTGGTTGGGGCAGCTAGGTGGTGCAGTGGGTAGAGTATCAGTCCTGAAGTCAGGAGGACCTGAGTTCAAATGTGACCTCAGACACTTAACATTTTCTAGCTGGGCAAGTCACTTAACCCCAATTGCCTCAGTAAAAAAAACAAATAAATAAAAAAATAAAAAAGGGGGGGGCGGTTGGTTCCAAGTGGAAAAGTTTAAGAAGCCTTGCCTAAGATGATGTTGCTGTTCAATTATTTTTCAGTCATGTCCAACTTTTCATGAATCTATTGAGGTTTTCTTAGCATTTAGGGTTAGTGACACTTCAGAATAATTCCCTTATCAGAGGAAGATAGATGATGGTGTAATGAATGAGAAGCACATCAGGATAAGGGTCAGGAGACCAGGAATCTGTTTCTGGTGCTAGAATTAGGTAAATCATTAAATATTTCTATACTTCAGATTTTTTTCCCTTTGTAAAATTCAAATAACAATTATCCAACCCTACTACCATGGTCTTAATGAGGGGGTTGGTGAATTATAAATTTAATGAGTCAATGCTGTAAGATGGCAGCTAAAAAAAATCTTACATGTTAACAAAACCAATGAACAGAGCAAAGGAAGTTATTGCCCATGGTCAGATCATGCCTGAAATACTATACTGATCCTTGGATGTCATATTTTAGGAAAGGCACTTCCCAAAGTATAGAAGTATTCTATACTGTACATAAGAAAGCAATCAAAATGGCAAGTAAACCTCAAGGCAAGTTACATGATGATCCAGGAAAGGAAGTAGGGATTTTTGACCTGGAATAAAGTATGATTTAAAATTTTTCTACTCACAACTACTTTTCACACGAGAAATTTTTATAAGACCCCAGATAATAAATAATGAATCATTATTTTGAGACCTCTCTTTCAGTTATGTGACCCCATATGGAGTTGCAATCCACAGTTTTAAGAAATTTTGGAATAGAGAATACTTGGAGATTAGAATTACAGTCTTTGAGTATTTGGATAAATATAGGCAGCATAGTATGGTAGAGAAAGTGATAGATTCAGATTCAGGAGAAATGCATTCAGTTCTTCATTCTGTAGCTGTATCAAGTCATTTAATTTTTAATGGACCTTTATTGATAAATCTCTTTATAAATGAGAGTAAATACTTTGCTGATATAAGGTTGTTATGAGGAAAGCAAGTTATAAATATTAAAGTGCTATATTTACTTTTAATTAATTCTTTTTAAAAAATATTGCAGTCATTTGCAGATATGCTATCTTACCCCCAAGATGTACAGTGAATCTTTTCTTATAATAGTTAAATAAAATCAATCAACAAAGAGACCAGGTCTGACAATGCATACCATGCTCTACAACTACAGTTCCCAAAGTGGATGTCAGTTTTAATTGTTAAGAAGTCTTTCCCTTTATATCAAGCTGAAATCTTTGTATCCATTGCAACTACTCCCACCTTCTGGGGCCAAGTGGAGAAAGTCCAATTTGTCTAACAAAATAGTCCCTCAAATACCTATTTAAAAAAAAAAAATTCCCCTCCAAGTGTTTTTTGGGTTAAACATTCCTAATTCCTTCAACCTTTCTTTGTATGGCATGGTCTCCAGTCTTCTGAATATTCTGTTCACCTTTCTCTGAACACATTCCAACCTGTCATTGTCCTTCATAATATTTGCTCTCTGGGATAGAACACAGCACTCAAAATGAAATTTGACCAGGGCAGAGTTCACTAGGATTACATTGGGAATATGCATTGGGAAAGGAACAAGCATTTATTAAGTGTACCAAGTACTAAAGGCTTGGCAAATTTTATCTCATTTGATCCTGAAAACAGTCCTCTAAAGTGGATGCTATTAGGATGCCCATTTCACAGTTGAGGAAACTGAGGCAAACAGGATTAAGCATATTGAACCTGGATTGGAACTCAGGGCTTCCAAACTCCAGGTGTAAAACACTATCTAGAAGCAGTGAAATGATACAGTAGATAGAGTGCTACCCTGGACTTAGGAAAATTTAAGCTTAAATTAAGTCTCAGACATCATCGGTCCATTATTTGTAAGTGTTTCAGATCTAAACATTCTATCTTGTCCAGAAGGCTATTAAAAAAGTCTTTATCAAATGCTACTTCAAACCAATTCATAATAAATTTCATTTTAAAAAGTTTCTTCCAAAGTTATTGTTTTCAAAATATTATGCTTTTAATGAGAGACAAAACCTGGATTCAAATCCTATCTCAGTCATTTATTACCTATGTGATCTGGGCAAGTCACTTAATCTCTGAATAGCTTGATTTCTTCTATAAAATGAGAATAATCATAATAGCACCTACCTCAAAAAATTCTTGTCAGAATAAGATATCTCTAAAGTGCTATGCAAACCTTAAAGTATGATTAAAGTAATATGCCATTTTTATTACTGTAATAATTATTATTACCACTAACCTAACTGAAGAACTAACCAAGCTCATAATATCTAATATTTGTAAAATACTTAGCATAGTGCCTGGCATATAGGAGGCATTGTATAAATGCTTATTTCCTTTTCCCCTGAAAAAAAAAATAGGGAACACAAATACTATCATCTCTACTTTATAGATGAAGATGGTCTAAGAGGATAGATAAGTGACCTGTCCATGCTTACACATTCAAATTCTGACCTCTGTGGTTAAGTTGGGCTCTTTCTACCACAGTTCATAAACTTTATGAAAACTAAAGTGACATATAAGTGAGTTACTATCATCATTATTAATAAATTAAAAAAAAAACAAACTCATTGGAAATAATTTGAAATTCTGAAAATAAAAGGGGAGAGTAATAAAATTGAAAATAAGAAAACCACTGAATTAATAAATAAAACTGAGTTGGTTTTATGAAAAAACCAACAAAATAGATAATCCTTTAGTTAATTTGATTAGGAAAAGGAAAGAGGAAAATCAAATTGTTAGTCTCAAAAATGATAAGAGGGAACTTTCCACCGATGAAGAGGAAATTAGAGAAATAATTAGGAGTTATTTTGCCCAACTATATGTCAATAAATTTGATAATCTAAGTGAAACGGAGGCATATCTACAAAAATATAGATTGCCCAGGTTAACAGAAGAGGAGGAAATAAATTAAATAGTCCCATTTTAGAAAAAGAAATATTAAATAACCATAAAACAAATATCACCAAAATACATGACACAATTTAACTTAGACGTTAGCGAAATGTCCTGTAAGGGGAGAAAATAACATTGGCTAGTAAAAGGTACACACAGATTGGAGTTAGAAGACCCAATATCTGCTTTTTTAGGCAGTGTTTTCATCTGGAAAGTTAAAGGGGGTTAAGTACCCATTAAAATCTTTGGGTTTACTTAAACTGTTTGAACCCCTCCTTCTGGACTGGTCCTAATAGTACAGCTTTTAAATCAAAGTTCCCTTTTTCTGATTTACATAAAATCCCACCTACGCAGAAATAGTCATAAAATGATTCTACTTTTAAGGGGGATTAGGAAACAAACATTAGGGGGCAGTTGCTTTAGTCCGGTGCCGTCTTTTACTACGTTTCAGTCGGAATTGGCAAACACAACCCTCCGTCCAAAACAACTTTGATTTATAATCAAATTGTGTGAGAAAAGAACCACATGGATGCTACAGAAACAATGCCCTTTGTGACATCTCCAGAACCAAACGGGGATTACTTTATGATATCCGGAGGCTATTTTTCCTTACAAATATTTTACAAGACAAACTTGTCCGGCTCTTAAAAGCACATCTGTTGTGAATTACCCCTTTGCAAAAACAGAGAGAGAATCACCGTCCCTCTTCTCCATTTGAGCTTAAAGGAAATTTGTTGACATATTCCGAGGCAAGCATAGACGAAACAGCACAGGAAAGAGGAGGCGGTCAACAGGATCATGGGTTGGTTTTGCTTAAACTCATTCCACATGCCCTGTGAACCATTAGCTGTTTTTTATTTCCGGCTCTAAAGATTTGTAGTGAAAAAAATCTGGGCAGGGGAAAAGCTTCACTTATTTTTTTTTTTTTTCTTCTTCAGCAAGATGCTGTGTTAGCAAATAGAACATATGAGGCACCTTCAGCGAACCAAGGTCTTTAATAATCCATTTCTCAAACACTACTGGTATTTCCTTTCCAAACAAAGATGGACTGTGACTGGAATCAGTTTCATCATTTGTATGGCTACAATTGCCAAGTTTCTGGAAATAATCGTCATTTAAATACTGAATAAAATTTATTACATGAAGCCAACAACAGTTTTATTGCTATTTAATTTCCATGATTTGTTTGTTTGCAGTCAGGACTCTGTATTCTGAGAGCAAGATGTTTGGAGGCGGAGAGCAGTCTTAAGAGAAAAAAAAAACACACAAAAAAAGACTATGTCAAAATCCTGTTAATGGCCTGTCTTGTATCTATTAGAGCACAGGAATTCCGCATTTCAGGAGAAAACTATCTGCCTTGCCTATGGCTTTGTATTCTCCCCCCCCCCAACAGACCCCATTTCAGCATAAATTCTCTAATATCGCCCGTTCTTTAGAGACCCCATAACACAGGAATCAGGAAAAAGATTAAAAGAGTGATGTTTACTAATATTAAGATTTTTCTTGGTCTTGGTTACCTCAATTATAAGATTATTGGATTGAACTAGATAACTTTCCAAGGTCTAAAACGCTGATCTCATGACCTCTAAGGAGAAGGAATTCAAGAAAGTTACTAAAATCGGACAAAGTTAGACTGGTGAAAAGTAGCATCGTCTAGTGGTTTTTGTGGTCAGGATTGCTTTCTTTATTGATGTCATCCATAATACTTGTCTAATAAGCTTAGTCTAGTGAGTACTAATGATATACAGCCAAGCCCTAGTTACTGGTATCTGCACAGTGCATATAGTAGGCACTTAATAAATGCTTGCTGAAATGATTTATTCACAGATTGAATTATTTTTTTTTAAAAAAACCTTATGTTAAAACAGAAACATAGAGTGATAGACTTTAAAAGATCTAATAAGTTTTCATAGATTTACATTGGACTTTTTTATTTTACAGATGAGGAAACAATGTGGAGATCAAAGTCAAGGGTAGAACTTAGGATTCCACTAGAATTCTTTCCACTATATTAGACTGATTCTGATAACTTGGGGGAAAAAAAATCAGAAGCTAATAGCTAATAAAGGAGACAAGTATCTATTATTCCTCTATCAAGTATTAGACACTGTGCTAAATGCTTGACAAATATTTTATTTAATCCTCACATCTACTCTGGAAGGTAGGTGTTATATTTATCCGTTCCCCCTTCCATCATTTTTTTTTCCCCTTGAAACAAAGGCAAACAGGCTAAGTGACTTGTCTAGGACCCCACAGCTATTAAGTATAATAAAGATTATGCTGGTTTCCTCACTTAATTGAGAGCAATAACATGTTATTTGTTTCTCTGATTTTTATTTTTTGTGGGGGTTTTGTGTTTTTTTAATTTTGTTATTTGTGTGTTTGTGTGTTTATGTGTTCTCTGTTTTTAATGTATTCATACTTTGCCAAGGAAGAGTATTAAGAAAGAAGGAAGTATCAAGGAAAAGTATTAAGAAAGAAGTATTAAGGAAGAAGAGTTACAAAAGTTCTCAGAAGGCAGCATGGTACAAAGAAGGACCCCTGGCTCTGGGGTCAGAGGACTAGAATTCAAATCCATCTTCTGATCCTTCCTCCCTGTATGATCTTTGGCAAGTCACTTGCTGAATTAAATCTCTTGGTCTATGTTTTTCCCCACAATAAAAAGAAGGGCCATACTTTCAGGGCGGAGATGGTAGAGTAAGGAAAGAACCTCTAAACAAACTCTTCCCAATTCCTCTCTAAACACCTAGAAAACTGCCCCAGAATTGGCTCAGGAGCAGGGAGGAAAAGTCTGTTTCTCTGGGGTGAGATGGGAATAAGGTCCAAGAGCAGCAGCAGCAGCCAATTAGTCTCACAGCAGGGGACCTGCAACAAAGCTCCAAGCCTGGGAGGCTTTGCCCAGGGACTTACCAGCCCACATAAAAACCTGGTGGCAGGGTCCCATCCCTAGGGCAAATCTGCAAGGTGATTCTTCCTCTAGGGCCAGTCCCTGGAAAGACTTAGTTACTACAGCAATCCATCAGCAAGGCCCCATCCCTGGAGCAGGCCAGCAATTAAAGCCCACACCTAGGTAGGTGAACAGGGAGGTCCCAACCCCTTCACCTCTCAGGATAAAGCCAGAAGGGAAGTCAGCCTTGCAGGGAAAGCTGGCAGCTAAAACCAGTGAAAGCTAGCAGTAAGACCCAAAGCCCCAAAAAGCTTGGGACAGTGCCCAACTCTCAAATAACACAGAATCATCAAAAAAGGCAGAAAAAGTGAGCAAAAAAGAATTTGTCTAGAGAAAGTTACTGTGGAGATAGGGAGGCTCAAGGCATAAACTTATTAAAGAACAAAAGCATTAAAATGGTTACATGTAAAGCCTCCAAGAAAAATGTTAGGCTCAAAAAGAATTCCTAGGAGAACTTTAAAAGGATTTAAAAAAAATTAGAGAAAAATAATTGATAAAAACAAATTAGAGTATTGCAAGACAATCATGGAAAAAAGAGCCAATAACATGGGAAAACACACACAAATTTACTGAGGAAAATAATCCCCTAAAAAATAGAATTGGCCAAATGTAAAAAGGAAAAACAAAAGCTCTCTGAAGAAAATAAATTCTAAAAATTGTAATTAAACAACTGGAAATTAATGACTAACACACCAAGATATGAAAAAGCAAATCAAAAAAGTAGAAGAAAATGTGAAATTTGTCATTATAAAAACAATTGACTTAGAAAGTAGATCCAACAAATATAAGATTTACTGAATTACCCCAAAGCCATTATTTAAAAAGAAAAGCCTGAACATTTTTCTTTTTTTTTTTTTTTTATAGCTTTTTTATTTTTCCATGCAAAGATAGTTTTCGGCATTCACCTTTGCAAAACCTTGTGTTCCAAATTTTTCTCTCTTATCCCCTTCTTTCCCTTCTCTAGACAGCAAACAATTCAATATATGTTAAACATGTGCAATTTTTCTAAACATATTTTTACATTTATGATGCTGCACAAGAAAAATCAGATCAAAAAGGAAAAAAAATCATGAAAGAAGGTAATCTAGTCATACCAGAATTGAAACTGTATTATAAAGTGATAATTATAAAAACAATTTGATACTAAACTAGTTAAGAAATAGAAGGGTGAGCCAGTGGAACAGATTAGATACAAATTATGTTATAGTAAATAACCATAGTAATCTAGTGTATGATAAACCCAAAGATTTAAGCATTTAGAGCAAAAACTTATTATTTGACAAAACTGGTGGGAAAACTGGAAGACATTATAGGTACAGTTTATCTGTCAGATTTATGGCTAAGGGAGCATTCAAAATGTACAATAAGTCATTTTGAATGTATAAAATTAAAAAATTTTTTGTATAAACCAAACCAATTGCAACCAAAATTATAAAGAAAATAGAAAACTGGGGGGGGGAAATTTGCAACAAGTATTGAAAAAAGCTTCATCTTTTAAATATATTGAAAACTGAGTCAAATTTTTAAAAGTACAAGTCATTCCCCAATTGATAACTGGTTAAAGGATATAAACAGGCAATTTTCAGGCAAAGAAATCATTATTATCCATAGTCCTATGAAAAAATTTTCTAAATCACTATTCATCAGATAAATTCAAATTAAAGCAACTCTGAGATACTACCTCTTACCTAGCAGAGTGACTAATCGGATAAAAAAAGAAAATGCTAAATGTTGGAGGAGACGGGGGAAAACTGGGACACTGATACACTGCTGATGGAGTTGTGAATTGATCCAAACATACTGGAGAGCAATTTGGAACTACTATTCCCAAAGGGCTATAAAACTGTGCATACCCTTTGATCCATTAATACTATTCCTAAGTCTATATCTAAAAGATATCCCAAAAAAGGGGAAAGGACTAATTTGTATCAGATTACTTATAGCAGCTCTTTTTGTGGTGGGTAAGAATTAGAAATCAAAGGGATGCCCATCAACTGAGGAATCATTAAGCTGTAATGCAATGGAACATTATTGATCTATATAAGAAATGACAAGCAGGATGATTTCAGAAAAACCTGGAAAGGCTTACAGGAACTCATGTTGAGTGAAGTAAACAGCATCAGGAGAACATTGTACACAGTCACAGCAATATTGCTTGGTCAAGAACTATGAATGACTTAGCTATTCCTAGCAATACGATTATCCAAGATAATTATCTGCCTTCAGAGAAAGAATTGATATTGATTAAATATATACTGAAGCATGCTATTTTTTTTTTCATTTTCTTTCTCTTATTTGGGTCTTCTTGTACCAAATGATTAATATGGAAATGGAAATTTTACATAATTGTATAACCTATTGCTTACAGCTATTACTTACTGTTTCAGGGAAGTATATGGGGAAGGAAGGAGGAAGGAAGGGATAGAATTTGAAACTCAAAATTTAAATAAAGATGTTTAAGAAAAAATATATGATGAAGATGTATGTTAGAAATAGGTTACTAAGTAAAATCAAATTTACCATCTTTTCTAAAAAGGATATGGTATATGCACAAGTTTTGAGTGATTTTATCTGCACGTTTTATAGAATTCAAATTTTTTAAGAAGTAAAATTTCTTAAAGTTAAAAAAAAAGGGCTTGAAATAGATGGCTTCTTAGGTCCTTTCCAGCTTTGTACAAATGATTTTATTTGACATGTGGAATTTGAAGCATTTCAATTCCTCTGCTGTTAATAGTAAACACGTTTTGTCAAAATACTTTTTAATATGGGTACTAGCACGGAGTAAGGCCTTTAGTCACGCAAAATGTTCATTCATATTTTAGTTGTAGATTAGAGACATACAGCTCTTTTAGAGGGGCAACTTGAACCTAGATCTGATACCAGATGCTATTGTCTTTTTATCATAACACACAAATAATACACACACACACACACACACACACACACACACACACACACATATATATATATGATGTCCCAAAAGTTTAAATACTGAGTTCTAAAGGCTTGAAACTGTACTAAAGCTTTTAGAGACATCTTTGTAATGAATCATCAAATTTGTGCCTGACTTCAGAAGTCACTGAAGACATGGCCCCTGACATGGAGAGAATTATAATAAAGCTTACAGCTAGACAACACTACCACTAACTGCCCACTTTTCTCAACAACTTCTCTGATCCTCAGCTTTTTATTTATTTATTTTTTTTTGGAAAATGAAGGGATTAGATTAAATGACTTCTAAGATCCATTTCAGCTATAAATGCTAAATTCTATGACATGAGGCACTTACACTGGGCTTATTTTAAGACTAAACATTTTCTCCAAAATGGTGGTAACATTCTTCTACTATTCTATTTGTCATCATTTCCTTTTATTCTCCTTCTTCCTCTCTCCTCTCTCTCTCTCTCTCTCTCTCTCTCTCTCTCTCTCTCTCTCTCTCTCTCTCTCTCTTTCTTTTTGTGTGTCTCTTGTCTTTCTCTTTCTCTGAATCTGTCTGTCTGTCTCTGTATGTGTGTCTTCCTTTCCCTCTTTTCTTTGTGTCTGTTTTACTGTCTCTGTCTCTGCCTCTCAGTCTCTCTGCCTCTGTTTCTCTCTGCTTCTGTCTGTCTCTGTCTCTCTCTTCTCAATTTCTGCATCTCTCTTGTCTTTCTCTTTCTCTGAATCTGTCTCTGTATGTGTGTCTCCCTCTCCCTCTTTTCTCTGTGTCTGTTTTACTGTCTCTGTCTCTGCCTCTCTTTCAGTCTCTCTGTCTCTGTGTCTCTCTGTCTGTCTCTGTCTCTCTGTCTCTTTCTCTATCTCTTTCTCTGTCTTTGTCTCTGTCTGTCTCTCTCCATCTTTCTGTCTCTATCTCTCTTTCTGCTTCTGTCTATCTGTCTCTCTGTTTCTGTCCCTGTCTCTCTCTATGTCTCTGTCTCTCTGTCTCTATCTCTTTTTCTCTGTGTCTCTCTCTGTGTCTCTATGTCTCTCTCTTTCTTTCTCTTCCCCTCACCTCCCACCTCACCTCATCCACTTTGATCCTTCTTCTAGACCAGGACTTCTTAAATTTACAACCTTTTTTGCCTGAGGCATTTTTACAGGACCCTGGGTATAAAATAGGTATACAAATCAAACATGTACTGATAATAGATTTGTCTTTGACTCTTTGTGAAGCCTCTCAGGTTTTCTTGGCAAAGATACTGGAGTGGTTTTAGCCATTTCCTTTTCCAGCTCATTTTATAGATGAGGAAACTGAAGCAAACAGGGTGAATTGACTTGTCCAGGGTCGCACAGCTAGTAAGTGCCTGAGGCCAGATTTGAATTCATGAACACAATCTGGGCCCAGAGCTCTATTCACTGTATTCCCTAACTGTCTAAACACTTATTTTCTCAGTTTTCAGTTTAGGCCAACCACATCTCATGTCCTACAATTCACTTACCCACAGGGATTGTTTTTTTGGGCTAATTAATAGAATCTCAAAGTCTAAGACTAAGAAGGGAAGTGTAGAATCTCAGAGTTGGAAGCAATCTCAGGGACATGTAGTCCAAGGACTGGTAAATTACCTCATAAGGCCCACCACTGCCTATTTTTGTATGACCCATGAGCTAAGTTTTAAATTATAATAAATAATATAAATATATGAAAATATATCATATAAAACAATATATGAATAATAAAATGTAAATGAGTTGAGCTTTAAAACAATAAATAATATAAATATACAAGCTGTTTCAAAATACATAATATAATGAATATAAATAAATAATAAAAATATAAATGAGGTGAGTTTTAAAACATAATAAATAGCAAAAATAAATATAATTAATATAGTAGCCATTCTTAGTTTGTGGCCCCCTCCAAAAAAAAAAAAAAAAAAAAACAGGCAGTGGGCTGGATTTGGTCCCTTTGCTAAATCCAATTTAGTCCAAACCATTCTATACCAAAGTCTTTTGCAACAGTTATATATAACAGTGAGGGGCCAATGTGGCAGAGTGCACAGGGCAGTAGGTTTAGAATCAGAAGACGTAGGTCTAAATCTTGCCTGTCACTTCTACTTGTATGACTTTGAGACAGATTTTTCTCCTTTCTGAACTTGTGATCTATACTGTGAGAAGTATTAAACTAAGGTTTAAGTTAAACTAAGGTACATTTCACCTTTAAATATGGGAATCTAACGTATGGGATTCCCCCTTTTGTAC
Organism: Myrmecobius fasciatus; assembly: GCA_023553655.1. Classification (NCBI taxonomy): domain Eukaryota; kingdom Metazoa; phylum Chordata; class Mammalia; order Dasyuromorphia; family Myrmecobiidae; genus Myrmecobius; species Myrmecobius fasciatus. Next base: position 39,047 of record JAJPUD010002027.1, on the reverse strand, counting down.
ATGAACTGTTTGGCTGCTGAAGAGAGGCAATCAATCCCTCTTGGCTGTGCTTCTGACTTTCTGGATCTCAGAACTGTGTCTCAGTTTTTAGCCTCCTTTCGGGGTCCTGCCTCCATCTAAAGTCTGAAAAAAGGCAGACCTCTCAGAGATAGTTGTGTTCTCCATAGCTCTCTCTCATCGGAAATTGAGAAGCAAAGGGCAAAAGTCAGGCTTGTATCAATTGTCTATAAGTTCTATCTTACTGTTAGAAGAGATATGAAGCTGATTGAACAATGCAGAATCCCTGTTGTTTGTAGAACTGACTTGAGTTCTATGATTTCAGGGAAATGCTTATCACTGAGGTGATGATGCATTAGATAGAATGCTGGCCCAGAGTCAAGAGAACCCAAGTTCAAATCTTAGTTGATATTCTTACTATGCCATCCTGATCCAGTCACTTAACCTTTCTCAATTTTAACTTCTTCACTTTTAAAATGGGTATTATAATAATAGCACCTATCTTTATGGGGTTGTAAGGATCAAGGGAGATTATCTATCTGTATTGCTTTGTAAACCTTAAAAGTATATAAATGTTGTAAGCTACATGTAACAAAAACTGTCAAAAATATGTCCTAGAAGAGAATAGCAAAATTACGTGAGAACAAGATAGAGTACATCATTATTTCAGTTTTTCTGTCTGCTACTGGAATAATGCTGACGGTACTTTTAATGAACCTCATCTTTATATCCAAGTATAAAAAGCAATTTTTTATTCACCTGACCAAGAGTCTGCGAAATAATATAAAAACATAGTGAGTTGTGCAAAGTCTGATTCTATCTGAATTTCATCAAAAAGAATAAGAAGTATAAGAAGGCAACAGTGTTGATGATAAAAGCAATTAATACACAATTAATAGCAAATCTGAATAGCATATTATTTGAATAAAAGCATCAAAAAAAGAAGCATGCACAATGGAATCTGAAAAACAAAACTATATCAGAAAACCTTGATACACTTAACCAACAATTGAATGTAAAATCCAAAAGATTAATGCTATGCCAGGAACCAAACAACACAAGGAACAAAATGAACAATTCGGTATCAGTAATAAACTATACTATAGAAGTTTGAGAAAGAACAAAATTACAGGAGAGAAAGAATGCTCAAATGAGAAAAGTATGAAAAATTTCTGTTCATCTAAATGGTCAAATTCCAAATCAATGAAAATGCAATCTGAATTAAATGCAAATAGAAATCTACCATTGACATAATGAGTGATGAGTTGTTTATTTCTGGAGAGGTGATTAAAACTCAATTTTTTCCCAATAATTATTGGTACAAATGTTTTACATTGTCAAGTGAACTATTAGCATTTTGCCAGCTTCACTGACACAAGCCTAAGTTAATTTCTCTTACCAAAAGCTTCTCATATTTATTTTAAAAAGATTTGAATAAAAATAACTTGTATATAGACTGATTATAATTTGGTGATTATTGAACAAGCCACCCGAAAACAAGAAAACATCTATACTGTTTTTATTGATTAGTATAAAGCCCTTGACTCAGTTCCACACTCATGGATTACTCATGTAATTCAAATAGAAAGAAAATGTTAAGAATATTTCTTGTACATGTGGAAAACAGTTTTATATTTAAAACATAGCACCAACATAATGATGTCAATAACAAATCAAATACTGCAATGGTTCTTTCAAATCAAAGAGGGTATCAATAAAAATATTATACTAATCACTTCAAATACACAGATACCATTGTTCTATATCATTACATTGAAAAATATATTAAACATAAATTTCTATCATGATGTTATTTGGATTGGATAAATGTAAAATTCTTAATATATACTAATGAAGAATAGAAATTGAAAGCTTTTAACTTGAATCTAAGTCTTGTTGAACCAATAAATTATATTTAAAATGAGTGATACCTTGTTCTTCTTCAGATAAGACCCATCTAAATATAAGACTCTCAGAGATAAAATTGGGGCGATGTATGGTCAGAAATTGACTGGTATTCTGAACTCAAAGGCTTAGTGATAGACACATATTTAGAGTAATCAGCAGCTACACAGTTATATTCTTTATGCACTATTGGGACTTTATGTACCATAGATATGGATCTATGAGCTATTTAAACAAAATTCACACAATATTAATGAAACAAGATTCAGCATCCCAAAAGTCTTCTCAAAAAAGAAGAATAAGACTGATAGTTCTTCTCAGAGTACATGATAATTAGAGCACCAGCCTTGAAGTCAGAAGGACCTGAGTTCAAATCTGGTCTCAGACACGTCCTAGCTGTGTGACCCTGGGCAAGTCACTTAACCCCAATTGCCTCAGCAAAAAGCAAAAAAAACAAAAAAAAAAAACAAAAAAAAAACCAACAACAGAGTACATGATAAACAGGTTCTCTTGTAGAGCCTAAGAAATAGCTAATGTTCAAAGGTAAAATCAAAAAGGGCTCTACAAATGAGAAAATCAAATTAGAATCAACTGAATAACTAAAAAAATATGCTCAGGAGACCAGATTTATATGAATCACAGTATTTCATAAACTAACAGCCAACAGACATATCTATTATCAAAAGGATTCCCAAAATACTCTTGTGAATTCGACAAATAAACTCTACTAGAACTAGAATCTTGTCATCAAAGACAAAGCTGTAAGACTATTTTCCATAATTACTTGGATACATATTGATCTAATTTGATAACAATGCTTTTTATATAGATGTTGCCACACTGCATTTTGTTTTGCATTTTCCACTTTATTTTATTCTTAATTTGTGAACTAAAACAAGCATTTCTGATAGTATTATATTAATATTATTAATAATAATATATAATATAATTAATATATAAATATAACATAATAACATTAGTATAGTATTATTAAAAAGATGAATTCTCATGAAACTGGAAATATCCCATGTATAACTTGCTATTCCTTTCAAATATACAGCAAAATTATAGTGTAAATTTCTTTTTTTCCTTTCCTTGCCCTCCCCATCCTAGAGATATTTACCATTAACCCCCAAAAATACATATTTGTAAAATTACTCTATACAAACTTCCATTTGCCAATTCTTTCTCTAAATGCAGACTTCTTTCTTTCTATGCCCTTCATAGTTAATTTGGGGATTTATAACATTCAAAATAACATTCACTCAAAGTATTCTTAAAACAACATTGTTGTTACTATATACAATGCTCTCTTCTGCTCATTTTTCTCTTCATTCAATCTCCAAACTTCTTGGGAAAAAACTTTCAAAATATAGAGATCTAACCGAAAAAAATCACAACACATCATCTCTGTCTTTCTGTCAGCTATTGAAATTGTGTTCATGGTGAACCTAGAGAAGATGAGATTTTATCTCAGTATTTATATTCAATGACAAAAAGTCGCTTTATCCATTTGCATAACTATCCAAAAGATATTAAACAAAATAATAACAGGACAACAACTTGTTTTATAAAATAGGTGATTAATAATTGCCTTTATATAATGGTTTTGGATTTGCAGAACACTACAGGAAAGCCTTGGCTCATTTGATCCTCACAACAACCCTATGCAATGAATCTTACAGCTTATGCTGTAGATCTCCTGTAGCGGTGTCAAAGTGGATAAATTGCTGGACCTGGAATCAGAAAGGATCTGAGTTCAAAACTGCCTCACACATTTGCCATCTATGAAATCTCAGGCAAGTTACTCAACATCTTTTTGCCTTATTTTCCTCAACTGGATAATCATATACCCTATAGGATTGTTGTTAGAAGCAAATGAGATAAACATCTAGCATAATGCAAACAGTACTTGTAGCTCTATATAAATGCTAATTCCTTTTCTGTCCCTCCTATAAATTAGACCCATGCAGAACTGAGATTTTGCAAAGTTAAGTGACTGTTTTGCAATTTTGTGGAGAGATTTTTCAGTCACTCTTTATGACTCCATTTGGCAGAAATACCATGGGCTATATTCAGAATTGCAAAGATCCCAGGGCTAGGAAAGTAATAGAACTCTGCTATGTTTAGACATCTAGAGGATGATATTCAATCCTGGGTTCATTTTAGGAGAGAAGAGGGAAATATACCTGGCCCATGTTGTTCTTGTTGCTCTTGTTATTGAGTCACTTTTCAGGCACGTCCAACTCTTTGTGACCCGATTTGGAATTTTCTTGATAAAGATTCTGGGGTGTTACCTTCTCCAGCCCATTTTACAGATGAATTACTGAGGCAAACAGGATTTAAGTGACTTGTCCAGAGACACACAGCTAAGAAGTGAAGTGTCTGATTGTATCTTGCTGTTGCACAACTAACAAATATCAGTAGCAGAATTTGAGCCCAAGACTTCTTGTCTGTAAGTCCTGTTTGTGTCTTTTCTATATGATGGTAAGTGTTTCATTAATGATTAGTCTACATAAAGAAAGCATCACAAATTAACAAAACCATTATGGAGTAAGAATATTATTATTTGGAAACATAAAATGAGAAACTGAAATAAAAATCAAGCCAGAGATAAAGCACAAAAGGAGAGAGAGGGAGCAATCATGATTTCAGCTCCTTTTATTGGAGTATAAGCTCTTAGAGGGTAGGGAACATATTTATTTTTATTTTCTATTAAGTGTTTAAGACAGCACTATACATAGCAAGGAATTTTAATTTTAACTTAGAGGAATAAATTCCAAACTGCCTTGAGATAGATTATAATAGATATTGACTGCCTCTACCTCTGCTTCTGAGGATCCTCTCATAAAGCAAATACAACGAAAATATTTAAAGCTCAACATTTATGAATGTATAACGATTGTAAGTAAGAACATCACAACAATATGCTTTTCCTCAAACATGCTGTGCAGAGCTGATCAAAATTATTTTAAACCTTCTGGTTCATGTGACTTGTTGGCATATGTGTCAGGATTGTGAATGAGCTAACTATATGAGGAATAAAATATCTGGGGAAAAAATAGAAAGAAGAAGAAAGAAGGAAGCTAGGTATAGTTGCTAACAGCTGTAATTGCTGCTATCGGGAAGGCTGAGCACGGCGGATCACTTAATTCAAATATATTGAGTTGACTGTTTCCACTAAAATCAGCCCCAATATGATGAATCCTGAAGAGCAAGGGGACCACGAGGATGCCTATGGAGGGACAAATGGACCCAGGTCAGAAATAGAGCCAGTAAAACTCCTTTGTTAATCAACAGTGGGATTGGGCCCATAAGTAGGTGCAGCTCGTGCAGCATGAACAAGATAATGAGAATAAGTGAGACAGACAGACAGACAGACAAAGAGAGAAACAGAGAGAGAAGAAAGAAGAGAGGAAAAGAAAATGGAAAAAAGAGAAGATAAAATGGAAGATCTTATACTGAAGTAATTTTAAAAATACAATGAATAATGACGATTTTTATTCACTTTGGGGGTTCTAAATGTTGTAATTCATTTATTACTTTGTTGTGTTCTCTCTTTCCCACTGTTCTGGGGAAACATTTTAACAATTTTATTAACAACTGGATATTTATCCTTTTAACTCTGTAGAGATAGGCCAAACACAGCAAAAACAAATAAAATCAATGATGCTGGAAAGAAATGTGAAAGGTCATTTTATTAAAGAGCCATCTAGTGGCAGGAATCTTTCTCAGGTTCAGTGGCACAAGGGAAAAGTTAGGGGGCTTCAACTTCCAATATTAGTTTTTAGTGATAATATTTAAGAAACATGGTTTGAAGCAATATTCTAAAGCAATATGATACTATGCCATAAAGGGATTCTTCGGCAGGCAATGTTCTTTAACATTACTGATTGCTCTGATTTTATTCTACTGGGATAAGAAACTCATATTTTTTAAGGGTTGTGTATTTGTTCCTAGTTCTGTTATTTCCAATATGAGAATTAGTAGATGTTTTAGTTATTTGCAAAAAATTAGGTAAACCATTCAGATGAAACTTTGAGTTATAAAATAGTAGAAATGACTTGTCAAAAATTTAAGTATTGAAATATTAAAAATGATTTTTGTATGATAATCCATAGAGTCCTTTTTAAGTTTCAACAAACTATTATTCAAACATTGTGTTTAAAAATGAGTGGGAAAGCACTATGGAAAATCACATCCTAAATTAAAAGTTTTATGAAAGTTCCTATCTTTTTGGTCAATCAGAGATCAAAGAAGAACAAAAAATTTCCCATTAAGATTCCCACTGTATTCCTGGAGACCCATGAGTAATGAAGAATTTCTCAGAACTAGAAGGTAGACTTCAAAAAACTTGTGGTTTTAGGACACCATCCAAGAGTCATACTATTGTATGGCTTCCAGCCTTCCTTGGCACTTGAAGAGAATCAATAGAGAAGTGTTTTTCAAAGTTTTCCTTTTTTTATTTAAAAGTGTAGAGGTCACAGGACAACTTTTATGTTTTTATGACGCTTTAGATAAATGGGGCCTGAGGTATCCCTGTGAATGCTAATTAATAATAATAATACCACAGTTAAAAGGGAAGATGACTCATAGGCTGTCATTGGATAGCCAAAAAAGGAGCTTTTTTATTGTGTATCCAAAGACAACAATTTCATGAAGCATTTGGTCATACAGCAGTACTCCTGATAAGCATCTACAGCACAAACGAAGACTAAAAACTAATTTATGTACCAATATGTAGCAAAAAATAAAGAAGTAGAGGAATCATCTGAAAAAATTTAGTAAGGCTCTACTATATACTCCCCATATATATACACATACATATGTGTATATGTATTATAAATTAATATATTCACACATTTATACATATACACATGCTATTTATATGTGTATATAAATACATGCATTATATACACTAATATGTATGTCTCTGTGTGTGTGTGTGTGTGTGTGCTTTAATATTTGGTGACTTCAATACAAAATGGGTATAAAGTAGAATGATAAGTTTCATGTTGGAAAATTTTACTCAGGAATGAAAAATTAGAAAAACACATGGGTAAAACAGCCTCACATCTGTATTGCACAAATGCTTTCTTTGAAAAAAAGAATTGGAGTGTGCTGTACCATGGTGAGTACCAAATAATATTGTAAAAATAAAACTGTTTATATTTTAATAAGCTGTAAATATTGGTTAGTGATTTCCAGATAAGGCATCTATGTATCTTCAGACCATCAACTTTCTAGAGAAAAGATCAACATCAATATTTAACCAGAAAATAAAAGAAAAATAAGAATACACAAAAGTCAGTTGAAGCAATGACCTATTTAAACAAGCTATTAATGAAAAAAATGGTTATTGGTAAAACAACAGACATTGACACAGATCCTCACTATTTCCTAAGGAACTTTTCCTAATATGTCACTTTTGTTGCAATGAAAAGACCCAAAGTCCCAAGAAACAGCTTCAGCCAAATGAATACACACATAACATAGTAGTCAAGGTGATACTTGTTTAGATTATATACTCATTTGTAAAAAAATCTCATGGGAGAAGATTGTGAGAAGATTATAAATAATATTTCCTTACAAAACAGTGAGAAACACTAGGGGAAAAAAATCTACAGAAAGTTTGATAAGTCAGTTAAGCAAATCATCCTCGGTAAGATGAACTATGGAAAAGATCTATAAAGTTTTTTTTAATAAAAAACAATTTTTGTCCACATTAATAATCCCTATAATATTCAAGTGAAAATAAAACCAAAGGAAAAATTTTATGAGCAAACCAAGAAGAAAAAACTTGTGGCAACACAAATTTTTTTTTGGAAAGTATTGAGGGCTCAGTTCCAAGATATCTGAAAGACATATTATACCAACAATATGGAGAAAAAACCTCAGACCCTATTATAACTCAACCCATGTAATTATTTTCCTATCTCTATAAAATTTGTCAGACTAATCTACAAGCATATTGGAGGTAATTTTGATAAAGGTATAAGAAAGAAACAAGCAATTTTTTTGCAAATCATCTTAGTCTTCTTATTGTTTATTGAGTGTAAAAATAAAAGCAGCATTTGATTTAGTTGAGCAAAATGCTACTTTAAAGCTACTCTTTGCACGTTAACTCCCATGATTTTGGCATATGCCAAAATAATACATGATTAGGAAGAGGTGGAGTCAAAAGACCAGGTCTTTTGCGTCCAAGTTAAGTATTCTTTTACCAGGTAATGAATAGAAATTTTTGATATCAGAGCATTCATTTTGATGTTTTACAAAACAATAAATGGATGTTATGATAATAAAAATATTACAGTATATGGAAAAAACCCAGAATGTTTGAAGGATTATATCTAATGTTGAAATGTCATTCAATATATTTAATTATTTAATGGAATATTATTTAATGGAATTACTTTGATGAGAGTTCTGTGAATAACACACCCATAGAATATAGAGATTTAGAATTAAACCTTCATATTACCAGGCACCTCTTACATAGAGAGGTAGTCACTGACATATTAGTACACTTGCTTTTTCAAAATGTGTATAAGCATTGCTATTAAATACATCAATTCACAGTTCATCCTTAATTATTAACGTAGCTAGCTACTTCTCTTTCTCTTTCTCTTTATTTGAGAGTAGAATCACAGACTCTCAAAGGTGGAAGGGACCATAGAGGCTATCTATTTTAACCCCATATATAATGAAAAATCTTCTCTAAAACAAGTGGTAATTCAGATCTTAATTGAATATCTCTACTAATGTAGAAAAAGTCTTTGGGACTCAATTTTCACATATGTAAAATCAAGTAAATATTTGTATTTGTATGTCTCATTGCATCATTGCAAGAAAAATATTTTGTAAACCTTAAAGTGATAAAAAAAAAATGTGAGCTATAATTGTTAATAATTCCCGCAAATGCCCATTCTATTTTGGACAATTCTAATTGTTAGGAAATTTTCCCTATTTAGTTCTTCATGATCCCATTTGAGGTTTGCTTGTCAGAGATACTGCTGTTGTTTGCCATTTCCTTCTCCTACTCATTTTACAAATGAGGAAACTGAGGCAGACAAGGTTAAATGACTTGTTCAGGATCACACAGCTAATAAAGTGTCTGAGGTCAGATTTGAACAAGATATGTCTTCCTGTTTTCAGGCTTAGTACTCTGTTCACTGCACCACTGAGCTGCCCAGTTTTCCTTTATCAACCCCAAATTTCTACCCTCTGTTTCAATGACATTTACTATTCCTTGCATATGATGCTTTATCTCCTTTAGTCAAATGTTTACGCAGGCTATCTCCTTCATCCAGGATGCTTTCCTTTCTCATCTCCATCTTTTTGCTTCCTTCAAATCTCAGCTAACACTTCACTTTTTGCAAGAAACCTTTCCCAGTGCTCTGAATCTTTCTGAGTTTACCTATCCCTAATTCATCCTGTATTTTATTTGTACATAATTGTTTGCATATAGTCTCCCCCATTAGACTGTGAAATCCATGAGGACAGGGACAATTTGGTTTTTGCCGGTTTTTGCTTCCCCAGAGCTTAACACAATGTCTCGGACATTGTAGATGTTGAACAAATACTAGATACCTTTTTAGCTTTGGCCATTGGGGCCAAGAATAAATTTAATCTTTTTCACATGACAGATCTTTAAATACTTGAAGGCAGTAAGGCTTTTTTTTTTTTTTTTTTTTTTAAATTTCAAATTAAACAGCTTGGGTTGTTTCAAATGGTCCTCATGTGTCAGGATCTTAACAATCCTGATTCCTGATTGCCCAGAATAAATAGTATTTACTAAGTCTACAAGGGGCCAGGTGGCAGTCTGGTGGCACCATAGTGCACAGAGTTCCAGATTTGTGAGTTCCCATCTGGCCTCAGACACATATCTGTGTGACCCTGGACAAGTCGCTTAATGCCTTAATTTCCTCTTTTGTAAAGTGAGCTGGAGAAAGAAATGGCAAACCAAGAAAACCCCAAATGGAGTCAAAAAGAATTGAACATGACCGAAAAGTAACTTAACAACATCATGGGACAGGAACATTTATTTCCCTCTTCTCTCCTAAAATGTTGTACTTAGGACTGAATACCATATGCTAGATGTTGTCTAGACAAAGCAGAATTCTATTACCTCCCTGTGATCAGTGCAACTCCGAATATAGCCCAAAATTCCATTAGCTTTCTTAGCAGGTATATCATACTTCTAGTTCATCTTGAACTTGCAGTCCACTGAAACAACCAGATCTTTTTCAGAGAGCAATTACTAACCCATTCATGCCTCTTTTCCTTTGGGATGTTAATTTTTTAATACCATGTAGAAGACTTGACATTTATTTTTAGTGTATTTCACTCTATTAAGTGGATTCTAATAGTCTAGCCTGTGGAAATTTTTGAGATCCCAACTCAGCTCTTTCATCCAACGTATTAGCTCTTCTTCCTAGATTTGGATCAACTGAAAATTGGACAAATATTTCATCTATGTTTTTGTCAAAGTTATTTGATTCAATAAGCATTCATTAAGTGCCTAATAGGGAAATATTAAAAAGATCTCTGGAAAAGTCCACTATAAACATCACTCCAGGATGAATGTCTACATATTTTATATCTAATTGTGAGGTCTAGTTATTCAACTGGTTCTGTCTCTATAGTATTATTAAACTGTATTATTGTCTAGGTCATATTTCTCCATCTTGTACAAAAGAATAACACAATAAACTATGTCAGATTCTAGCAGGCTAATTACTACATAATAAAGGAAAGAAAGAAGGAAGGGAAAAAAAAGAAAGGAAGAAAAAGAAAGGAAGAAAGGAAAGAAGGAGAAAAAAGAAAGAAAGAGAAAGAAAGGAAGGAGGAAAAAAGAAAGGAAGGAAGAAAAAGAAAGGAAGGAAGGAAAAAAGAAAGGAATGAGGTTGATATGAAATGAGGTACTAGTATAATAAATCTATGTTTCTAACCCATTGCTGCTTTCTTTTCTAGATGTTCACTAACCCTCCCTTTAATTCAGTTTAGAATTGCCAGGAATTGAAGTCAAGCTTATGGTTTTTTTGTATCCACTCTTCCATTTTTGGAAATTGGAACCACATTTGCCCTTCTGCATTCATGTGACACCTCTTCCATTCTCTGTGATATCTTTCCTTCCTTTCTTTTCCTATATACCATGTTCTCTTAAGATAATGTCCCTTTCCCTTCATGTTGGAATTGTATCTCTTGCACATTTTATTCTTGTGAGTTTGTTAACCTTTCTTGAGTGACTTCTCTGAATTTTTGGCTATAGCATCTGAAACTCAGAAACTCGTCTATCAAGATCTAGGAAACGTGCTATTTTCAATTTTTCTCTCTTCCACAAAAATTCTAAGACGGAATTGTCACTTCTTCATAAGAAACACCTTATTTCTACTTCAGTAAGCAGATTCTTCTTGATAGTCAAAAAAAAAATCAGGCTCAGAATTTTATCTCCTTTGTCTACTTTCCTTTATTTTTTTTCTCACATCTCCTTCCCTCCATCCCCCCAACACCTTTTAATGGAGGAAATTAACATTAAAACATCAATAAATCATTAGCTGTTCTGCTCTTGGCAGAGAGAACTAAAGCAGATGTCTAAATTATTTGTTTTTGTTTTTGTTTTTAATAAGTCTCCATGACAGATTTGCAGTCTATTCCCAAACTCACCTATTTCTTCCTTCTGTCAAGGTGGTCTGTGGTCTATTAAGGTATTATATATATTTCTGCCTCTTTTATCTTTGACCATTTGGTGGTCAAGGAATTCATCATTCTTCTTTTTAATTTGTGATTTTTGTCATGAGTGTTTCTTTCACCATACTATGCTACTACATGTAGACACACAAATATACATTTAAGCATGCAAAACACACTTGAACTGTACTATTCCAAAGGCATTTTCCAATTATGAGTCCTACTGTATGAAATCTCAATGATGTCTATGAAGTTAAATTTTCCTCCTTGCAATTGAATCTGGTGCTCTCCTTGCTTGTTACTCATACTTTGTGCACTTATATTTAGACATTTGAGGACATGGTTTTATTGCAGGCTCTTTTTAAAACTATCTTCTGTGAATTCCTGAAGGCCTCTATTGTTATTCCTTTTTTTATATTGCTACTCTTCATGGCATAGAGTTTGATATGCATATAAGTATGCCTGTATATGTGTGTAGGCAGTTTTCTCTCCTTCCTTTTCAGCTTAAAGCCCTTTTGATTAGATTTGCAAGACTTTAAGCAAAGGCATTTTTCTCAGTCCTTTTGGAGGCAATCCATTCCTGGCCTAAAGCCCATTATTCCTATATTTTAAGCTGCGGTCCAGAAATCCAAACCCCATTCTCAGATACCATCTTTTTAACCAGCTGTTCACTTCCCAAATCTGCCTTTCTGTTCTGAAGTCTTTGCCCCAGTGATGAAAATACCACCTGTGATATAACACTATAAGCTCCAAATGGATACATGACCTAAATATAAAATGTCACATCATAAAAAAGAGGAGAATGGAAGGAAATACCTTTCAAAACTATGGCTAGGGAGAATTCTTAAGAAAATGAGAGATTGGGGTGATTGTGAAAGATAAAATGGGCTATTTTAATTGTGAAAATTAAAAAGTTTCTGCTTAAAAAATCAATGCAACTAAAATAAAAAGAGAAGCTTTCAAGTAGGAAAAATCTTTACTTCAAATATCTCCTATAAAATTGATATTAAAGATATACAGGAAATTGACATACATATAAAGAACATAAATGATCAAGTAAGACCATTCTTACCATTCTTTCAAAAGATGAATTATAAACCATTAATTGTTAATGAAAGAAATTCAAATCAAATTGCTTTGAGATTCTATTTCACATGCAGAATATCAGAAAAAAGATGATAAAAGATGAAAATATTAAATGATAGCCTGTGGGAAGACAGATACTCTAATACATTGTTGGTCAATCTCTGAATTAGTCCAACAATTTTGGAAAGAAATTTGGAATAATGCAAGAAAAGTCACTATCCCTCCATCTTACCAGTAGGTATCTACTGAGAGGTCAAAGATAGAAACAATGCTCCCTTAATGGCTCTAATGATGGGAGTGAACTAGTTTTTAAAACAAGTATGGATTTACTTTTCTTGGTGGGTAAAACAGAGCTTGCACAATGTTTTCTTCCTATTCCCAACCTAACATTTGGAAGGTGGCTTTGACCATGATGATTTAGAATTAGTACTATGTGACTATAAAAAAGTCTTCTGGTTTGTTAAGAAGCAAAAAAACAAAAAAACAAAACAAAACAAAACAAAAAAACCCAAAAAGGATGATGAAGGACACATTAGTCAGAAAATCTCATGTACCCTGAAAGTTTTCAAGAGAGGAACATCTCTGTAAACCACCAGTCTGGGAGAAGAGCAGCTGGCCATCCTGTTCCCACAACTGGCTGCCATATGTCCCTGAATATATGATGCCTGTTTCTTTTATGTTTACATATTCCTGATTTTGGGTGAATGAATGATCAGGCTACAACTTATACAGTCTGGACTGACATAACCATCAAAGGTTTCCTAAGCAGCATAGAGTAGCCAAATCTGGTAAGGGGCTGCACAATTGAGCTGCCTGCTTGATTCAGCCTAATAATTGCCTAACCTAGTAGCCCATCATGTTTTGGAAGGAGCCAGCCCAATTGAGCAAAGGAACAATTCATCCATCATGACATTATGCCTTTATTTAAACTTATTGAAGATCTCTCAAAGAGAATACTTCCAGGGCCAGGAATTGTGAGGCTGTCTTAGACCTACATGTTCCCTACATATACACTTTAAGTTTGAATCTATTTTCCCTAGGGACTAAGAATATGCACATGGAAAAATGTGTTCCTTGATGAGGATGTAGGGATACTGATTTCTGTCCTTTCTATACTTCTTAGTGAATATACTCTAGTAAAGGCTAATTAATGTCAACCTGCTGATTGATATTAGGAGATACACCAGATGAGGGTATATGAGCAATGATGTTAGAAATCAAAGCTTCTCAGAATTACTTCTGGAATCCTGAAGAGAGAAATTAGTTGTTCTCTGGTTACCTAAACTGCCAATGCAAGTGGGGGCTGAGAGAGTGAACCTAAAGGCTGTTTATATCCCAAAATATGCATTCTAGCACTTTATGTGGTAGAAAAACTGATAACAAATTGGGTTTGTTTCCCAGTTGGACTGTAAAAAGGTGGAATAAATTGAATGGAATATTATTGTACTCTAAGAAGTAAAAAATACAAGAAATTCAAAGAAACGGGAATTATTGTACGAACCAATACAAATCAAACAAGGTAGAACCAGAAGAATAATACATACAATGAACACAATACTGCCCATGAAAACTAAAAACTAAAAGGTCACTGAAATGATTGTAATATCATATTTTGGTTCCAGAGAACAGTTGAAAGAATACATTTTCCTTCTCTTAGTTTAAATGTACAGACTACATGGAATGTGGTTTACAGTCAGATAATTGTTTTGTCTGTGAGCTTTGTTTAACTGCTTTTCTTTGTTAACAGGGATAGTTTAATGAGAGGGAGGTAGAACGATAGAAAATGACTGAGGTTTTGTTTTTTTATTAAGTAAAAGATATCAATAAAATGCTATTTAGGTCTTAAAATCTTGAGTTTCTTACTCAAGAGATATTCTATTCCAAGTTTCTCCCCAATTCAATCTAAACTCCATCTAGTTGCTATCTTGTTCTCTCTCTTTTCTTTTTCTTTTTTTTTCCCCTGAGGCAATTGGGGTTAAGTGACTTGCCCAGAGTCTCACAGGTAGGAAGGCTTAAGTGTCTGAGGCCAGATTTGAACTCAGGTTCTCCTGACTTCAGGGTTGGTGCTCTATCCACTGCACCACCTAGCTACTCTGCTCTCTTGTTCTTTTCAAAGCACAGATCCAACCAAATATTAAGCTCCTTCTGATCTCCCACCCATTCAATAAATTCCATGGCTCCTTGTTACTTTGAGGATCAAATAGAATAGTCTTTTAAAGCCCCTCATAATCTATCACTTTCCTATTTTTCCATTCTTCTTTAACTTTACATACTCAGTGATCTAGTGCAAAACTGGTCTTGTTACTCCTCACATGTTACATTTCCTCTGACTTCAAGTGTTTTTATTAGCTTTTCTTCATGCTTGGAAGTCTCTTCCTCATTTCTTCCTGATTTTCTTGACTTCCTTCAGGTCTCAACTAAAGTACATTTTTTTTTTTTAATTTCAAGTCTCACCTTCCAAAGGAAACCGTCAGTGGTTTTCCTCTATTGATTAAGCTCTAATTTAACCTGTTTATATTTTTCTTGTATGTAGTTGTTTGCAGGTTGTCTTCCCTGTTAGGCTGTGAGTTCCTTGACAGGAGAAGCTATTTTTGCAACTCCCCTCCTTTTTTTTTTTGTATCCCCAATGCTTAGCACAGTGCTTGGTACTTAGTAAGCAATTAATAAAAATATTTTCATTCATTATTAGTCATTTATTTCTTTTTAATTTTTTAAAAATTTATTTTATTTTTAACATATGGAATGAAACAAGCATCTCCCATAATATAGTACAACTACAAATCTACCACACACAATTTACTAGTCTTCCTAAACTTTTTTTTCTTTTTCTTTCTTTCTTTTTTTTTTTTTTTGCTTAGGCAATTGAGGTTGTGACTTGCCCAGGGTCACACAGCTAGGAAACGTTAAGTGTCTGAGGTCAGATTTGAACTGAAGTCCTCTTGACTTCAGAGCTGGTGCTCTATCCACTATACCACCTAGCTGCCCCACAACTTGCTATTCTTTTGTGAAGTTTTTTGTTTGTTTGTTTGTTTTTTTAATGCAAGGATAAGATTTTTCATTTATTTCTATTTAACTTTGTCTTTTAAGATCTGGCCCACTGTTCTAGTCTTTCAATATTTTTTTGGATTCTTGGATTTAAATTCAAGAAATTTAACAATTCTTCCCAGCTTTGTTCCTGTTTGGAGTCATGAAACACTCTTAAATTGTTCAGAAATTCTAGTCAGTACACACAGACTATAAATCATACTCTTAATCACTAACACTCATCACTAACTACTTTCTTTCTTTGCATCCTTGAAGTCACTGTGGTCTCTGCTCAACTCAAACTCCCCTGATACTTTGTCCCAGCTCTTCAGGCCTCCTAACACTCTTATTCTACCAGTTATTAGCATCAGACAGAAGTCCTAATGTTTATTTATTGTCGTGGATAATTCACAATGACTAGCAGCTGAGAACCTTCTTCCCCTCTGAGTACTGAAATTTTTTTCAAAGTCTGTCTCTAAAAATGTTAGTAGGTTGGGATTGTCATAAACCTGAGAACATAACACTTGCTTGACTTAGGGTATTATGGGCTAGAATGGATAAGATTTTTTTTTTTTTTTTTTTTTTTTTTTGCTTAGGCAATTGGGGTTAAGTGACTTGCCCAGGGTCACACAGCTGTTACGTGTCTGAGACCAGATTTGAACTCAGGTCCTCCTGACTTCAGGGCTGGTGCTCTATCCACTGCGCCACCTAGCTGCCCCAGAATGGATAAGATTTTAAACAAAGTAGGGTGGAGGCAAGAGATTTAGTTAGTTGATTAATTGTTCCCATTTTGAGCACTGGTCCCTATATTAGAAAGACATTCCCCAAGTTATTTTAGTTTCTGGTATCAATTAAGAGTTAGTTATTTAAACAATGAAATTACATTTTACCAATAAAAAGATTATCTAATGGTGGATGAAATCTCTGAACTATTTTTCACTATCATCAGAAAAGAAGAGGCTATCGTATTACTCTACTATAGACAAAACTACTCACTCTTTTTTGTACTTCAGAGTTTACAAAGCCTCTCCAACCTTCCTGTCTCTGGGAGATCAGCAGCACTTCCATTTATAGAAATGGAAGAAGTGAATCGATTAATTGATTTGGACTAATTAATTGACTTGCCTAAGGTCACATGTTTTGGGGGCTACAGGTCTAGTCTTTCCAATACAATACATGGACCCAGATGGCACTGGAGGAGAAAGTAAGGCAGGTGAACTAGCCCAGCCCTCCTGTCACTTAAATCCAATTCACCTTCACATTATGGCATCCCCTCCCTCATGTCATGTTCTAATTCCACATGTTAAAGTTATTTGTTAATATAATCTGTATAAAAATTGAAATGGAGAACAAGGCAATTTTCTTGATAATTCAAGGCAAAAAAAAGACTTTTTCTTTGTTATCTCTCTCTCTCTCTCTCTCTCTCTCTCTCTCTCTCTCTCTCTCTCTTTTTTTGATGTAATGGGGATGAAGTGACTTGCCCAAGTTCACACAGCCAGTGACTGAGGCCAGATTTGAACTCCTGAGATTCAGAGCTGATGCTCTATCCACTGCACCACCTAGCTGCCCCCTCCCCTTTTTTTGTTATCTTTATGCTTAAAATACATATATGTTTTTGAGGCTTGAATTATCCCAATACTGAGTCCATTCTCTCTTTCAGTTTGTGTGTATAGTAAAAGTGATTCACGGATCTCTCAAATTTCACTGTAGTTCATCTTTAAAATACATGCATCCTTCAGTAGAAATCAGATTTTCTGTTTTTTGTTCATAAGCACATTAGACAAGAATGCTATGTGATCAACAGGGTGTAGAAGTCATCAAAACAACATTCATTCCCATGACATCACCTAAGACACTGAACATCCTACTGTTTCTTATTAAGCAACAGCAACAACACCTGGAGGATCTGAGGGAAATTTTCTAGTCTAGCATTAATTGAAATATATCCTTGAATAACAAGAGGAATTGAGCTTTCCCACATGTGCTCTCAATGGCGTGTTGTTTCTAACTGAAATAAGCTTTAGCTTTTCAAAAAAGAATAATCCCAGGAGCCATTCACATTGCCCATAAGGATCTGAGACCTTGATTTTCACCCTATGCCTCTAAAGAGACAGTATAGATTTAATGTTTTGTAACAATTTTTGGAATATCATTTAATATAAATTTAAGCATATTTGTGTAAATCTCATAACCTTCCATTAGCCAAAATATTATAAGTACCAGCCAAAGACAATATTTTCTCTCTTCACACACATACACAGACACATACTATCGACATGCATGTATGCATAATAATAAAATTTATTTTTATTTAATATACTTTTAAGAATATCTTCTACAGTTGTCCATTTGTTTCCAGTCAAAGAAAATATGATTGACTAGGATTTGTGAATCTACATATTATCTTAAAAGGAAAGTTGAAAAATCTGTTTGTTTGTCTTTACTTATCTTTGTTGAATTCGACTTTTAGATATGAATTATTAAACTCAGACTCAGTGTCCCTGATAAAGAATATGATTTCAACTGGCAACAAGAAAATAAACTTGGTAGAATGAAATGCAAGCACTCTTTTTTTTTTCAAGCTTTTAACCCACAGAATGTGAATTTCAAAAGTTAAGGAACAACTTAAACATTTTGAGTCAAATTTTTCGAGGGAGTGAATAAGTTACTACTAGAGATTGAATTGAGCCCTTCAGAAAACTGTATTGGCTTTTGCAGTTGCCATCAGTTTTTAGCTGTACTGCTAAGATGAACAAAGGTAAATATAGCTTCTGATTTTTAAGCCATTATAAAAGTCTCACTTTTGTTCATCCAATCAGCCTCTCAACATTTGTTGAAAAAAAAAAGTGTACAGGATGAACACAAATAACATTTATAAATCATTAATCCATGGAAAGATCCACATTAACTGCTATACAGAGAAGGAAGAAGGGTTAAGAAAAACAATATACAAAAGTATAATTATAGAAATGAAAATAATCAACAATCACAAAAAAGTCCAAAGAGAATTTTGTAAACATAAAGAATAATACAGCTTAAAAGAGATATGAGAAGACTCCTATATTACACCTTTTCAGAAGTGGAAGTCCTCTGCAAGTGTTATACATTGCACATGTTCTCAGACTTTTTTGGTCAGTTCTTCAATTATGCTGATTTTTTTTCCTTTTTCCCTTTTTTTTGGTCTTTATTTGTTATATGAGATGGCACTTTGGCAGGAGAAACTATTCTATATACAAGTCTTTCCAGATTTTTCTGAAATAAACCTGCTCATCATTTCTTATAGAAAAATAGTATTACATTATATTTATATACCAAAGCTTATTTAGCTATTCCCCAATTGATGGGCACCTCCTCAATTTCCAATTCTTTGTCACCACAAAAAAAGTTGCTACAAATATTTTTATTTATGTGGGTCCTTTTCCCTTTTGTATGATGTCTTTGGGATACAGACCTAGTAGTAAAAACCAATACTTATAAAGCTCGAGTGTGTAAATGGTGAATGATTAGTAAGACAGTATTAATCAAAGAAAGCTTAGAAAGAGACCCATTTTTTTTTTCAATTTTCACACAAGGCTGACTCTCACATGGTAGTCAAAAGTGACACAAGATGTCCCAGAAGAACTTTGGAACTGCTTGCCTGACATGGAAGATCCTGACAAAGGAACACTCAGATTGGCGAGCCTGCATCAAAGAAGGCACTGTTCTTTATAGCAGAATTGCAATAATTCAAAAGACATATTAGATGCACAAATTTAGAGACATCTCCACTTCAACTGTTCATATGCACTATCTGTGCCCAACCTGCGGTACAACCTTCTGAGCTCATATTGGTCTCATCAGTCACAGTTAGACTAGACATACTATAACTTTATTTCAACATAGTAATATCATTTTAGTCCTCTTCAAGAACAAAGGCAAACCACCAAACAAATGCCTACTCTATACTGGGATACTAAGATAAAAATGACAAGTTCCTGGCTTCAAAGAACTATACTGACATCTATAGCTGAAATATGGTAGGGATTTTGAAAATAATAACCTTTTCTCAATTTGAAACATTTCTACTGGCTTGTCATTTTATGCTAGATAAATGGAAAGATCAGGGTACTTTTTTTTTAGCCAATAAAATAAATGTTGAACCAAGAAATTATGGTTACTGACAACTGGAGTTGAACCTCACTAATACTTATGAGTTATTTACTATTTGCTTTAAAAAAGTAAACATAATCATAGGCTATCAAATCCCATTAATGTCTATTTAAAGTAATTCATTCATCCTCAGTGGGTTTAATATCTAGTCCTTCTTGTTGGTCCAATCACTGCTCTTATCCTTAGTGAATTCAACCTTCATGTTGATAACCTTTCAAATATCTTGGTCTCCCAATTCATCATGCTCCTCAACTTCCCTCTACTCCTTCATCATCCTATTTTAGTCATGCAAAGAGTAGACCACTCCTTAGATGTCCCAATCACCCACATTTTCAACTTCCGTTATCTTAAACCATAGAATTCCTCCTACTCACAGTTTTCTGTTCCACCACTTATCTCTCACTTAATCACTCCTTTTAAGTCATCCTTACCATGACTTCTGGTCCCTCCTTCTCCTCTTGTTTTCTCAGTCCATCACCCTTATTCTGAACATTCTATTTTTCCATTTATAGTCTTGACTTTAGAGTAAACTACTTCAACAAAGCACAACCTTGAACCTCTTTCTCCCTGGGTTTTATGCTCTGAGCATCTTAAATTTTAAGCCAGCCCCACAATTGGGCTTCTATTCTTCTATTCCTAAATTGCCTAATGCTTCTGAAGAAAATAATAAGATGTGAAGAATGGACCCAATATTGATTCTTACTAACTTCAAAAAGGCCATCACTGCTATACAAAAATCCTTTTATTTACCTCTGACTATTAAATTGACATACATCCTCATTAGTTTGGTCTCCTAAATATTACCACTGAGCTCTTAAGTACTTAAGCTCTTAATCCCTTTTTCATATTCTCTATTGTTCTTGACTCTGAAGTTGCTACTGTTCATTTTTTCTTTCCTTGGATCCTATGAAAGTATTCTTCCTGGTTCTACTCCAATTCATCTGGCTACTTCTCATTTTGCTTTGTGGGATCACCATCTATCTACCATATCCATATATATATATATATATATGTTCTCAAAGGCTCTATCCTAAATTAACTTCACTTCTCATATTATTGGGCTATGTGATCTCATCTGATCTCATGGGAATTGTCTCTCCACAGTCTATTTTGGTCTTTTCATTCCTAGTACCTAGTATAGTTCCTTGTACACTGCAGATGCTTAATAAATATTTGGGGAATTTGTGAAGCAACAAAGGCTTGGAATATTGATATGATTTATACAAGGTGACCCAGTAAATTAGTAGCAGAACTAAGACAATGATCCAAGACACACATTGATTTAAAACTTGATGTCCAGGTTCCATTTCATAGATCTTATTATTTTTATTATATATCATTAAATATACATCATTTAAGGATATATGTTCTCACAAATTTAAAGGACTGGAGGTTTTTCATTTGCTCTGGAAGTTGTTCAATATAGATAAAGCTCTAGAAATAGACTGGCATTGTTTTTGTCCCAAAAGAACAGGAGAAATGCCACAGAAAGATATTAAGAATCAGTTTCACTTCTGAAATAATTCTGGACCTTTGAGGCTAGAGGTAAAAAGAATTAGAAGGGGATCCCACTTTCAAGCTTCCTGCAGGTTAACATATTGTCTGACCATGACAGACACAAAGCCGCAGAGCAACTCATAAGGCAGGTGTTGTTTTAATAAATACCACAATTTGACTGTTCATGCCATGTGCTCAGCTAAAGTTAGAACTGTTAGAACTCAAACTGATGATATCAGTAGATTAATCTTGACTTTAACCATATTCACTGGAATATTTTGACTATAAATCATCATTCATTGTGGGTACAGTGGGTTCAGTTAAATTTGGGGTTAGGTTTGGGTTAGATTGAGGAAGAAATCTGTTTCACAAAAATCACTTCAGTTCTTAAGTTTTCATTAAATTTAGTGTTGAATAGTGGTAGCTCAAATAGTAATCTAAACAGAAATTTCCATCCTTTTAGTTGTCTAAATAGTGGAGAAAGGGTAAGGACAAGACTGTGTCTATTTTGCTGTTGATTTTGGGCTGACACTGGGCTGAATTGGTGTGTAGGGAAGTGAAGGCTTGCTATACTCCAAGCCATTCCTGATATTAACATTTATTAGCTGATTTCAATGATAGACAGGATGAAACTTACACAAATTTGAAGAGTCCTAAGCCATTGTTACCTAGTTGTATTGGTAAGTCTGAAAAGACCAATATATCAGCATTGATTTTATGCACATTTAAATATTATGTTGTGTTTTATAATCATGCTTGCTTGCTTTTTAAAGTCTGTTACTTGCATATTTGGTCCTTCAGAAGCTGCATATCATTCAAAATCAGCTTCTATCTGTGATTCTTATACATTAGCTAACTACCACAATCTACTTTTTAATTGTATGATCTTAAAAGAGCAGATCACATATCTTTCAGCTCTGGATTGGAGAATGGTTCTGAATGAAACAAAGTTTCCAGGAAAATTACAAAAGATGAAATATAAAATTGTGATTATATGAAATTGAGAAACTTTTGCATGAACAAAAATGCAATTAGGATAAGCAAGGAAGCAATCAAATGGAAAAAAAATCCTTGTATAAATTATTTTTGAGAAAAGTTCTGATATCCAAGATGGATAGTAAACCTACAGAAATATGTGACCAAAACCCATTTTTCAAAGTTAATTAGCAAAAGGATACGAACAAACATTTCAAAAATTGCAATTTATTAACAATCATATGAAAGGATGCTCTAGATGACTAATGATTAGAGAAATACAAATCAAAATGATTTTGAAGTTTCACCTCACATTCAGAAGATTAGTAGAAATGACAAAAGATGGAAATAGTCTATGTTGGAAGGGGAATGGAAAAATAGACACATTAATATAATACATTGTATTGGTAGAATTGTCAGTTGGTACACCAATCTGAAAAGCAATTTGAAATTATATAGAATAAGTCACTAAAATGCCCCAGCTTTTTGGCTGAGAAATTCCATTACTAGAAGACATAACTCCTAGAATGTTTCTGAGAAAAAGAAAGGTTTTATATATACCAAAATATTTAAGGTAGAATTTTGTGTTATCAAAGAACTGAAAACAAAATAGTTTTTTTCCCCATTAATTAGGAACTATCGAAACAAATTGTGGGGCATTAAAGCAATAGAATGCTATTGTATGAAATGTTGAACATGATAAATATGGAGAAGCATGAAAAGCTTTAAATAAATTGATGCAAAGTGAAATAAGTAAGACCAAGACAACAATATACACAATAAAACAATATAAACTGAATGCTGAGAAATTCTAATAACCAAACTTGATGCCAAAGAAGAGATATGAAAAGATATTTCTTTTCCAAACAAAGGAAACCATGAAATAGCATCAGACTTTTTCCTTATAAATTTAAGCATAAATAAATTTGCAGCATTTTACATTCTTGTGTAAAAAGAGGGAGTTGAATTAGATAATTCCAAAGACCCTTTCCAACACTAACATTCTTTGTCTTATGAGTGTGTAAGTTTAGAATCTGGCTAAATTTATTTCATATTTTGAGTTGGTTTAACTCAGTTCCTATTTTGTTTCTCAGAACATAATTAGAAAGTTTATGAGCTAGGTACTATACCTATCACAAGAAAAGCACTAAGTTTCTGAGTAGATGCTAGTCTGCATTGATAAGAGTTCTTCCTCAGGAATTCTTTATACCAATCAAACCACAGGTACAAACTAAAGTACTAGCCTGAAAGGAAATACTCCTTTTTCTAGATGGAGTGGACAAATGGCTCTCTCTCCAAAGTTACCTTATTGAGTGACTCTTGTCATTATATGAAACTTGTGATTCTGAAAGTGTTGAGACATTAAAATTTAGGACATATTCACCAATACAGCTGAAAAAAAAATAGTACCTTACATTAGAGATTTTTGTAGGAAATTTCTCATATGAATTTGAGTAACAAGTATTGGTGTTTAAATGCATAAGTGAATTAACTGCTAACAACTGATGATCACCCTACCTCTAAAAATTTACTTCCTTTAGTGTAATTTTCAGTGAGACTTTATGAACCAGGTATGACCACTAAATGTGGAGTGAATCTATTGATTCCTCTGGAAACAATCATCTGTGCTGGGTTGCAAAATACCATCTCATACTTCCACCTATACTTTGGTCATTTTCAATAGCACTTTTGCCACCAGGAATAAATGATTAAAAGAATACCATTGATATTTCCTTACAGTTATTGGAGTCTGCTTATTGTAGAAATGTCAGTATAAAAGTCACTTAGTCATTGATGGCTCAAATTAAGAATTCTTAGGTAAAGAAAAACTTGGTGCTTGCATTTAGTGTTTCTCCTTTTTTAAAAATTTATCCAGGCTCTTTTTTTGGTTTGTTTTAAATTAAACTTAAGCACCATTCTGCTTTATACATATACACATATATTTTACACACATATATACACACACCTATCTGTGTGTCTTTTCACACATAACTTTCAAAACCATTCTGCTTATCCATGTAACTACTTTCTGTTCTTTTGTGGACATTAATTTCTTTTAAGTTTCTATGGCCTTTTTTTTTTTTTAGCGTCACTATTCCAATGGGCTCTTAATAAAATTGTCCATGGAACTTTTCCAGCAAGTAGTATGACAAAGAATATCTTAGAAAAAGGAAGTTAGTCTTTTTAATGTGGAAATGGTGTCCATTCTGTCATGCTAATAAGCAGTAAGAAGCTGCCCCTCCCCATCCCCCTGGAGAAAATGCAACAAGATTAAAACCAACAAACACACCAATCATTTAGGATCTCAAATTACTCAGGATTTCTACCTATAAGGAAGTCTCATAAAATTGTTAATTTTATCAAACAATAAGAAAAAAAAAACTATACATTTTCCTATATATTAACTTGCACCTCAAAATTAATATGGAATTTCTATGTAAAACTAGAATGATTTGTTTGGAATTTTGAGTAAGAGGTAATATGTTTTAGTCTACCTTTCCTGTCAGATTTGGTAAGTCATATAGCAACCAAGGGTTTTTTCCTCTCTCTTTTTAGTATTAGTAATAACAATAATAATAATAAAAAAGAATTGTGTTGTTAGGTAGTTTGAAGAGAGAGAAATTGAAATCCGTGACAGAGATGTCTTAACACTGCAAATTATGGTTTTCATATATGTAATTTAGCATAGGAAATCATAGTTCTAATTTCTTTCTACAGAGCAAAGCCAGGAAAAGATAGTGTCTCAGAGGGCACTGGAGAAAGAGGATGAAACTAAAGGGGAGAAAAAGCATTTTTAAAAAGACCTCTCAAAATTGACTAATAAATATGACCTATAGAATGTAAAATGTGTTTTATTAACATATATGGGGTCTAATCCTCCTGAGAAAAAGTGTCCTTGGATGTTTTTTACTAATGTATATTTTCTTCAGGCAGAGAGAAATACAAGTATCTCATGCCCAGAAGGAATGCATAAAGTGTGTAGACTATTGACAGCTGCAGAGAGGAATAATGACTTTGAAGGTATCAGTGTCAAGGCTCTCTACTTGAATGGCATATGTCCTTGATGGCACATGGTGCAGAGCGAGGGAATCAAGGAGAGGAAGAATATAGTGAGAAAATGGATTAATGATTTGTCTCTTGTTCTAGGATTATTCCTCAAGAAACAAACTAGCACATCAATACTAATGACATTCCTGAAAAAGCACTTAATCCACCTGCATGAAGCTGTGTCTACATGCTTGAAAGAACTGTTATAGACCATGAATCTCACTCATGGTAATAAACCATGTTCTGTCTGTCTCAGATACTTAATAATGTCTGGGGGAAAAAATCACTTAACTATTATGTGCCTCAGTTTCCTCATCTATAAAATGGGATAATAATAGCACCTATATTTCCAGGATTGCTGTGAGGATAAAATGAGGTTATATTTGTAAAGTTATTTGCAAATCTTAAAATGCTATATAAGTGCTATGTTGTTGTTATTGTTTATTATCACTATTATTATTATCTACAAGGCAGAATACTAGAGTTTTTGATTATTCATTTAAGAAGTCATAGAATTAGATAGGTTTGATGTTATTAGTAAGAAGGGGTACACACCATTCCATGTGTAGGAGTGGGATTATAAAATTTAGAGGCTGTGATAGCAAAATCTAGAATGAATTGATATTGAGAAACTTTCCAATGAAAGTCATTGCCAATTGGAATAAGTCTAAAGAGCCAAGTATATTTTCCCTTATTAGTGGTCTTCAATCAATGGCTGGGTGCCCACCTGCCTGGGATCTTAGAGAGTAGATGCCTGTTCACATATTGGATTAGATGTTATATGAGTTCCTTTCTAACTCCGAGGTCCTGAGCTTCACTCTTTTCTTCAGACCTTAAAGGATTCCGATGACTCAGAATTTATTCAGCCATTGAAAACATTTAAAAAGTAGATATTAATGTAATTTCTAATGATAAATTTGATAAGTATTTTTTTTCAAAAGGTTGGGAAGCACATAAAAGGTTCTATTTTGTGCCTCATTACTCATCAAAATAGAATGGTTAGAAAAGATACCATAAGTACTACTCTTGAGCAATCTAGCTTCAGCAGAGAATCAGCCTTATTAGTTTGATCTGGTGGTATAACTCCAAATGGAAAGCCCTAATGAGATCCCGATATTGTATAAGGCAGTGAGAAGAGCAGCCTTTGAGAGACGATAGTTGAGCATAAGGAATCCAGTTGCATATCTGACATTGCTAACCTGAACAAGAATAAAAAATGTGAATTTAAAATGCATATGAAGTTTAAAAAACACAAATTTACTATACCATCTCTTTAAAATGGTTATCTTAAAATCAATGACCAACTGACTTAAAGAAATAACTTTAAAAAAATTTTTTATTAAAACTTTATTTGCAAAACATATGTATGGGTAATTCTTCAACATTAACCCTTACAAAGCTTTCTGTTACAAATTTTTTCCCCCTACTCCCCACCCCTCCCCTAGATGGCAGGAAATCCACTACATGTTAATTATGTTAAAATACTTGACAAATCGAATATATGTATACATATTTCCACACTTAGCATTTTTGTGCAAGAAAAATCATATCTACAAGAAAGAAAAATCAGAGAAAGGAAACACAATGCAAGCAAACATCAATAGAGAACATGAAAATGTTATGTTGTGGTCCACAAAGAAATAACTTTTTGATTAGCACAGTGCCTAAAACACATTAAGTGCTTAATAACTCCTTCTTGATTCATTGTATAAATGAACAACATTCATACAATTAACAAACATTAGTCAAATGCCTATAAATGATAGTAGCCATCCTCAAAAATAGGGGGACAAGTCAAATGCAGATTACAATGGATAACAATTTGTGAGAGAATCTCAAGAGAAAATGCTATGTGATACTGAAAGGAAAGGCCATTAATGAAGTGGACATGGAGTTAGCAAAGGGCTTCATGTAGGAAATAACATTTGAATCTGGATTTAAGGGTGGTCAGATGAAAAAGGCAAAAGACATTCAAGGTTTAGAGAAGAGTATTGACAAAGAAACCGAAAATAAGGAACTCTGGGTATTATTTTAGAGACAGGAGGTAACCTTGTTTTGCTAGCTTATGGAATGTGTGGAAGGGAATCATGTCAGAGAAGCTTGGAATAGTAGGTTGGAAGGTTGTCCCAGATTGTGTAAGGTACTTGTGAGCAAACAAATTTGAAATTTATTCAGAGGAGATAACAGGTAACCACTGAAAATGTTTGTAAAGAGTGGAATGGCAGGATTTACATGTAATAAAGATTATTCTTGCAGCAATCTGAAAAATAGATTGGAAAGGGCAGAGAATGGCGGCAGGGAGATCTTTTAAATTGTCACTCCAATCATAAAAAAGGGAAAAGGACCCACACGTGCAAAAATGTTTGTGGCAGCCCTTTTTGTAGTGGCAGGAAACTGAATGGATGCCCATCAATTGGAGAATGGCTGAATAAATTATGTTATATAAATGTCATGGAATATTATTGTTCTGTAAGAAATGATAAGCAGGATAAGTTCAGAAAGTCCTGGAGAAACTTGCATGAACGGATGTTGAATGAAATGAGTAGAATCAAGAGAACATTGAACACAGCAACAACAAGACTATATGATGATCAATTCTGATGGATGTGGCTCTTTTCAACAATGAGGTGATTCAGGCCAATTCCAATGATCTTCTGATGAAGAGAGCCATCTGCTTTCAAAGAGATGACTGTGGGGATTGAGTGTGGATCACAACATAGCATTTTCACTTTTTTGTTGTTTGCTTGCATTTTCTTTTCTTTCTCATTTTTTTCCTTTTTTATATGATTTTTTCTTGTGCAGCAAGATAATTGTGGAAATATGTATAGAAGAATTGCACATGTTTAATATATATTGGATCACTTGTCATTTAGGGGTGGGGTTAGGGAAAAGGGAAGGAGAAAAACATTTGGAAGACAAGGTTTTGCAAGGGTGAATCTTGGAAATTATCTATGTGTATGTTTTGAAAATAAAAAGCTTTAATAAAAATAAATTAATCCAATAATTTAAGTAAGTGACAAAGGAAAGACTGAACTTGAGTGTTGACTTTGGAAATATAGATACTAGGATGGAAAAGATAAAAGATAAAGTTTACAAGCAGAGTATGGGTGAATGGATATTAAGGTAAGAGAGAGGAAAGATCCATAATTTCAATATTATGAACATGGGAAACAGGTTGAATGGTGGAGCGACAGAGTGAAGTCACATAGAAGTGGAGGCTTTAGTGATAAAGAAAATGAAGATTTAGGTCAAAAGACTATTGAATAGAAGAGGGAAACAAATTTGAAGCTTTGATAAAGTCTTTAAAAGCATGTCTTTGTGCTGTGTACTTGGCTTTGATCTGTATCCCTCATCAAAGATAATTACTGTTATTATTAATGTCCACTGAATTCCAACAATTTTGTCCAGAACATCATCCACACAATAGCCCTTGCTGACAAAGTGATTTACATTTCCTTTATTAGGATATAGTCTTTCAAACAGCACTCTGTTATAGCAGGAATAATTCCAAAGTAAAACAAAAGTAACCTTTTCTTTCTCAGTTAAAGATGCCAAAAATATGCCTAAAGGCAAAAAGTTCCTATTGGAAAATTTCTGAAGTCATGAAGTTTAAAGACTGCACTTTGCATTTGCAGTTCCACTTGCTTTTAATTACCTAGAAAAAGATGTCTTTCCCAAGATAAACTCATCACTTCTAATGCCATCATCAGACTGCTAACTGAAGCCTTGGATACCACCTCCCTTAGCCTCTTTTCCCTGATGATTGGAGAGCTAGTGGGTGAAGTTCTAAACTCCCAAGGCTTCCTGGTGGCCCCAGTCCCTTCCTAGCTTCCATTTTTGTGTGTTGTAAATTCCTTGACAATCCTAGGACCGTCTTTTTTTTTTTTTTTTTTTTTTCTATTTGCATCTCCAGGACTTAGTACAGTGCCTGGCTCTTAAAAAGTACTTAAAATTAAATCAAATTGAATTATTTAAGACATTTCTTATTTTTTTATTTTGAACTTGGTAACTTATGACAAATACCAACAAATGCAAGCACTTCCATTTACACATATGAAAGAATAGATTAAGGATTATAATTTTTATTCTGAATAGCTTTCTCTCTCTTTCCTTCCTTCCTTCCTTCCTTCCTTCTTTCCTTCCTTCCTTCCTTCCTTCCTCCCTTCCTTCCTTCCTTCCTCCCTTCCTTCCTTCCTTCCTTCTTTCCTTACTCCCTCTTTCTCTTTCTTTCTTGAAATAATAAATGCCACATTTTAGACCCACAATTGTGTGGCTTGTCTTTGTCTTCTTTTGAACTGGTTTCTATTCTTTTTGGTACATTAAATTTTTTTTTACTGTCTCTTGATCTGCTCTACACACATATACTCTCTGTCTCTGTCTCTCTGTGTTTCTCTCTCTCTCTCTGTCTGTCTCTGTTTCTGTCTCTGTCTGTTTTTCTCTCTCTCTCTGTACATGTGTATAGTTTGCAAATATGCTGATGATTTTTACTGATCTAAATGAAAAATAACTTAGACAGTACCATACTACAGTCATGGTGCAAAAGGAGCTCTAAATCTTAGCTCCCAATGACCCTGAACAGAACTAGAAAAGAAAGAAAGAAAAAATAAATCATTACCATTTGGTGAAAAAGTAAATAGGTCTACTGGACATCAACTTAAAAATATAAGTCCATAAAATGGAAAAGATAGGACAACAGAGCCACAGAAAAGTAGGAACTAACTGAATGGCACTTGTAACAGTGGAAGGTGATGGGCTGGCCCTAAAGACAGAAAAAAATTGTGTTCAAATCCTGTTAATAATTGCATGATCCTTGGCAAATTATTTGACTTACCACAGCACCTTCCTAATAGGCTTGTTGTGAAGATCAAATGAGAAAACATATATAAAGAATATATATGGTAGCAATTATGGTCACAGAGTGGCACAGTGGATAAATTATTGGACCTGGAGTCAGGAAGATCTGAATTCAAATCCAGAAGAAGACTACTGCTAGTTGCATGAACCTGGGCAAATCATTTAACTTTCAGTTTCTTCATCAGTGAAATGAGAGTAATAATAATACCTATTTCCTAGGGTTGTTGTGAGGACAATTGAGTTAACATATTATATATATGTTACATATATATATATATGTACACCATGCTATTTAGCTAACTATGTGGGGGTGGGGGTAGTAGTAGTAGTAGTAGTAGTAGTAGTAGTCATAGTAGTAGTTGTCAACATCATCATCATCTCTTAAAAATAACTTTTTTTGCTCACTATTCCCTTTTTATTCAGTACACAAACATTAACCCCTCCATATCTTTCAAAACAAAATTTTGCCCCAAAGCTTTATTCCCATGAAAAAATAGTTTTGTGGGGTAGAAATAGAAAGGACTGGTTACAATAAAATCATTGAGTTAATGTTGCTTTAAAAGTGCAAAATGTCAAGATGGTGAAGACATTTATTCCTAGGAGATTTCCTCTGAAGCTTTGGTTATCATAATGATTTGATATCTGATCTTCTTTTAAAATACCAAATCAATATGATAATTTTGCAATGTAATTCATAATGGTTGTTGAAGGGTCTGAGTTTTTTATGTGCATGTCTGATTTGCATACTATATCCTGTTACATCAGGATCATTTTCTAAAATGTGATGATTTAGAGAGTAAAGAAAAGATAGAAATCAGAACGATTAAATCATTTCAGTCATCTCCTACTCTTAATGACCCCATTTGGGATTTTTTTTTTTTTGACAAAGATACTGCGATTTGCCATTTTATTCTTCAGCTCATCTTACAGATGAGGAAACCAAGGCAAACAGGATTAAGTGACTTGCTCAGGGTTATAGCTGGTCAGTATCTGAGTTTAGATTTGAATTCAGGTCTTTCTGGTTCTAGGTTCTGCACTTTATCCAGTTTCCCACCTTATGCCTTTAATTAACAAAAATAACAGAGAATGGAAGTTCTCACTTTAAAAAGTATGGAGGAAGGCAATGATGAGTTTTGCAATGATGAGCACAGAGTGCAAAATACTAAGTTACACATACACAAAGGACATACATCTATTAATTCCACAGTCATTTATTTAGCTTATAATTATTATTATTATGATTCTAGATGCTGGTGATACAAAAAATACAAGTAAGATAAGTCCCTGATTTCTGTTTGGGGAAAACAGCATGTATATAAACAACATTTTAATTAATTAAAACAAAATAAGTTTATGAAGGAAAGGATGATGGTGGTTGGGGTATCAGAATAGGCTTTCTACTTTTCCCTTAGTACCCAGCAGCATGGAACTGTGTTTTGAAGGAAGCTAGGGATCTAATGAGGTAGAGGCTGGAAGGAGTGTATTTTAGTCATGGGAGACAGCTTTTGCTAAGGCATGGTAATGAGACATGAAATCTCATGTACTTGAAAAACAGTTAAATATATGGTGGTGTAGAATTCTGGCCTTGGAGACAGAAAGACAAGTTCAAATCTTATCTTAAAGAAGATACTAACATTTTTGTAGGGGTTAAGTAAGAGGGTCCATCTAGTACAGAATACTATATATATAGTCAGATTTTGGGGGATGTGTTGTTAGATTTTACTGTTATTTTTTCCCCTTTTTGTGTATAAATGATTTGTTATGTGGGAAAGCTATCTAGAAAGAAGACAAGAAGTATATGGAGAAGAAGGGGGATTTAGGTGATATAAAAGCAAAGGGTGTAAGTAAATTTATTTTTTTAAAGGACAACTCAGACACTTAATTAGCTTTGTTAGCCTAGGCAAATTACCTAATCTTTCTCATAATCATTTTCTTCCTCTATAAAGTGGACATGATACCACTTACCTCACTGAATTTTTGTGATTACATAGATCAACTCAGATCTATGTAAAATGCTTTGCAAATCTTAAAGCCCATATAAATGCCAGTTATTATTATTATGCCATGTTGGAATGAAGAATGAATTACCCTGAGAAGCCTCAAAAGTTAGACTGGAGGCCTATGATGAAGCCAAACAAAAGAGTTTGCACTTAATTCTAGGGATAAGCAGAAATCACCAAAATTTCTTGAGCAGGAGAATCATAGGGTAATATCTATACATTAGAAACATCACTTTGGGAACTAAGTGGAGGATGGAGGAGAATTGTATGAATAGAGAGATGAGGACCAATGTGAGGTATATTGTGCAGGTAGAATTGACAAAACATGAGAACTAATTATATATGAAGGTAAGGTAGAATGAAACTATAAAGTTTCAAACGTAAGAAGCAGAGGAACAGGGGAAGGATAACAGTGACTGAGAAGATTTCAATGGAAATAGAGAAATTAGGCAGAGGAGAAGGGGATGGATAACCAATGTTT
This sequence comes from Myrmecobius fasciatus, assembly GCA_023553655.1. Classification (NCBI taxonomy): domain Eukaryota; kingdom Metazoa; phylum Chordata; class Mammalia; order Dasyuromorphia; family Myrmecobiidae; genus Myrmecobius; species Myrmecobius fasciatus. The sequence goes on along the minus strand of JAJPUD010002027.1, from coordinate 6,341 downwards.
TGGTTATTGGAATGATGTTCTGAGATTCAGATCCCAATTGGACATACAGTCAGGGATGTCCAATGGGCAGTTGATGCAACGGAACTTTAATTTAGGAGAAAACGTGTGGAAAGGAAATAAGAATGTTTAGGACAGAGCTCTGGGGGAGTCGATAGGTGAGACAAATGATAACACAGTAAAGCAGACTGAAAATGAGCAACCAGTTAGGTGAGATGAGAACTAGGAGAGAACAGGGTCACAAAAACCATGTGTCCGGGAGGAAGGATTAGTCAACTGTGGCAAATGTGGGAGATATCAAAAAGGATGACGATTGAGAAAAGCCGTAGGATTCATCAATTAACCCCAGAGGAGCTTTAGCGAACCATGCAACTGAGTGATAAGGGTGGAACCCGGATTGAAGAAGACTGAAAAGAGAGAAAGTAGAAGTAATGAGTGCAGACAACTTTCCCTAAATGTTGGGCTTGAGGGGATTGTTGGGATCAAGGTAAGATTTGTGAAATCCTCATTGTAGGATAATAGATTTAGAACTAGAAGGGCCATCAAAAATCATCTAATCAATTTATACTTACAAAGAAGTAAAGAAAAAAGAAGCATTTAAACAGAATTTTAGAAGTTAGATATGATAAATCTTTAGTGACAGCTGAAGAGAGTTATATATTCCTAGACTGACTTTGATCTACACAAACACATGTAGAAAAGTAGAAATATTTGTTTTGTTTTGTTTTGTTTTTGCTGGCCATAATGCAATAAAATTACATTCTATAAAGAATCCTTTGAAGAAAGGATTAAATTTAATTGGAGTCCAAATATTCAATCTTAAAGAAATTAGTGAGTCAAATAATAAATCATAGAAAATAATCATTAAAAATGACAATTAGACAACATAACAAAATTTATGGGATGCAGTAAAAATTGTTCTTAGAGAAATATTTATATATTTAAGTGCTTTCATCAATAGAAAAAGAAAAATTAGTGTATTGGCCATGAAATTTTAAAAAAAGCCTAGAAAAGCAACAAATCAAAAAACTCCAATTAAACACCTAATCAAAAATTCTGAAAATCAAAAAAGAGATTGACAAAATTGAAAGAAAAAAAAATCTTGCAAGCTTACTGAATTGATAAAGAAAAGTAGGACCTGGTTAAAAAAATTTTTATCTAAAAAAACTCCAACTAGTCATGTTAAAAAAAAGAAAAAGAAAATTGTAGAAACAATTAAAAAAAAGAATTCTTAATAACTAACCCTAATGTAAAGGAAAACTATCTAAAACAATTTCTTCCAATTCCCAACAATAACTTAGATGAAGTGGATGATTATTTACAAAAAATATTAAACATCTTTGTTTTTTTGTTTTTTGTTAACATTGTTAACAAAACAATAACTAGATTATTTCAGCATTCAAATATCAAGTAAAAAATGACTGAGCCATAAATACATTTCCAAAGGAATATCCCCAGAATGGGAAAGATTTATATGCTATTAAATATTCAGAGAATAATTAATTCTCATATTATGTAAAGTGAAAAAAATGGAGAATAATAGATTCTCCCACAATCTTTCTATGACACAAACATGTTTTTATTCACAATATTTCTGTGGTATTTATTTTATATTGATATTTAAACTAGGGAGGGTCAAAGCAGTAAAAGAAAACCATATATCAAAAATTATAAAATAAAAAGTTATTAGAAGCTAGTACAACATATTAAAAAGATTGTGCATAATGACTAGGTGGAATTTGTACCAACAATGAAGAGTTGGTTAAATATAAGGAAAATTATGAACAAATAAATTATGTTAATAGCAGATAAAATAATAAAAACCATATGATAACATCAACAGATATTGGAAAAAAGTTTTGATAAAATCCAACACACATCTTTATTGATAAGACTAATAAACATGTATTAACCTTTGTGTGATATAGTAAGTAGTATCTTTCTAAAACTCAACACCTGAATTATTGTAATTGAAAATACTAGAGGCCTTCTGAATAAGACTGAGAGTTTAAAAAAAGTTGTCCATTTCATCACTATTATTTGATATAGTATTTGACATTTGATATAGTTCCAGAAATGCTAATTATTCAATAAGAAAAGAAAAAAAAATGAATGAGAACAGGAAAAGAGGAAAGGACACATTAATTAATTAATTAAGCTATTTATCTATCTATTCATTTACTTTTTTTTTTTTTTACAAACTATGAGATGATTTAGGTAAAGAGTGCAAAAAAGAAAACTCAAAACTTAATTGAAATAGGGATAGACTCAAGACAGTAAAGTGTCAGAAAGTAGTACAGAGAGGAATCTTCCTCCCTAAACTACTCCAAACCATTCTAGAAAATGTACCAGACTGAATCCTCATGATGGGAACTAAGGAAAAAATCAGTGAGTCATTTTTCCAGCATTTATTGGCCAAGACAGATAGAGACGGAGGTCTGCAGACATGGGTGACTGGGACTGGTATGCACGTGTAACACAGTTCAAAGAAAGGCTGTGAAACAGCCCAAGAAGGGGTTGCAGACCCAAACTGTGTTGTACACTCTGAAACTCATACTAGGGCACCACAGCAGGGCAGGTGCTATTGACATCTTTGATATCCATCCCCCAGTTCTGCATCACATATCCAGGGTAGACTAACTTGTGCTTGCATCTCCCCTTCCCAAGTGGTCTCAGACCCTGCCTCATTATATGCCAAGGAAGTATGAGGGACAAGTTGAGAGGCAAGCAGCAAGGGTATGACTTGGATCCCTAAGCAGAGGAGGGTATCAGTTCTAGCCTTCAGTCTAGTCTGAAGTTCTGTAACTCTGGACTGCATGAGCTTCTCAGCTGCCTGAAAGTGGCAGAGATCAGTAGCAGTCTTTTTGGAAAAAAAAAAAAAAACAAAAACCAAAAACCAAATAAACCCAGATAATAAAGTTGCAGAATTCAGACCAAGGGGAGAGCAACCAGATTTTACCTTGGATCAAACTACTTTGGGAGTGTGGAAAGCTTTCAAGTTCTGAGCCTGAGCTGTCCCTAAGATCCAAGGTATATAAATGAATATTATTGTGCTGTAAGAAATTCCCAGAAACCTGGGAAAACTTAAACCCCAATTCCAGAGGACTTATAAGGAAACATATAATTGTTGTTTAATCACCTCCGACATTTTCTGACTCCACTGAGAGTTTTCTAGGAAAGATACTGAGTGGTTTGCCATTTCCTTCTCCAATTCATTTTACAGGTGAGGAAACTGAGGCAGACAGAGCTAAGTGACTTGCTTAAAGTCACATAACTAGTAAGAGTAGTGATCTGTCCCCTGTGCCACTGAATTCTTCATTGAGACTATAGAGTGATATATATATGTATGTATGTATATGTGTGTGTGTATATATATATATACATATATATATATATATATATATATATATATTTTTTTTTTTTACTGGACATAACCAGTACAGGAATTTGTTTTGTTTGACTATATGAGTTTATAGCAAGGATTACTTTTTTATTGGGTAGAAGAGGGAATACAGGTGGGAGAGAAGGAAGAGAGATGTAGGGGAAGGAGAAAAAAAATCTTTGAAAGTAAAATAAAATTTAATAAAAAGTGAATTGAAACAAGTTTAGTCAAATTGGCAGTACATAAAGTACATAAAGTAATGCAAATCATTAGCATTCCTATATGTCATCAATGAAACCTAATAGGAAGAGATAGATAAATTCCAAATATGTAAAATATTTGGGAGTCTATCAATATACATATGGAAATAATATAACTAAAACTATAAAAAATTCTTCATAGAAATAAAGACAGGCTTAAATTATTGGAGAAATATTGAATAAGGGCATCTGACAAATTGTTACAATATAATAAAAATTATAATACTACCTAAAATAATTTACCTATCCAGTGTCACACCAAACTACTAGTAGATTATTTTTTAGAGATAGAAACATTTTAAAAATTCTTCTGAAGAAATGAAAGATCAGGAGACTTTTAAAGGAAGTAATGGGAGAAAAAAGTGGGAAGAAAAAGGTTTAAAGATCACAAACTAAAATACAAAAAGATAGTCATAAAAATTATTTGGTCTTTGATAAAATAAAGAATTTAATCAATAAAAAAGATTAAGTTCACAATATTCTTAGTATCCTACTGTTTGATAAATGCAACTATACCAACTATTAGAATAAAGAATGATTAATTTTAAAACTTCAATGAAAACTAGAAAATAGTATGGCAGAAATTAGTCACAGTCTAACTTCTCACATCCTATATCAAAGATAAAACTCCAAATGGATATATGATAGATATAAAAGTTCATAGATATAAAAGATTAGAGGAGCAAGAAAGAAATTTCCTTATGAAACAATGGCTAGGGAAAGAGATTATAGTTAACAAAAGGAAAGAAATATAGAAGATAAATTGAATGATTTTATTATAAACCAATGAAGGTAAAACTCAAAGGGAAACAGCCAGGAAAAAATGTTTTTGCATGTTTTTTTCCGATAAAGATCTCATATACAAGATATATAAGAAACTAAGTCCAATATATGAAAATAATAGCCATTTTCCAATAGGCTAAAGGACATGTGAATAGGTGACTTTCAAAAGAAAGAAATCTAATGAATAGAGGAAGAAATCTATGAACATCTGTATGGAAAAATGATCCAAAAACTGCAATAATTACAGAAATGCAAATTAAAGCAATTCAGAGCATCTACCTCACATCCATCAAATAGACAAAGATGACAAGAAGGAAAATGACAATTATTGGTTTGCTGTGGAGCTATGAATTTGGGCTTCCCATTCAGCAAACCAATTTGGAACTCTGAAAAATAAATAAAATATATTCCTTTGACCCAGAGATATCATTAGGAGACCTATCCTCGAAAGAGATGAAAAAAAAAATAGGACCTACATGTTGAAATATATTTATAGCAGCTTATTTTGTGTATGGTAACAAAGAAAGGGAAACAAATGGGATGCCCATAAAGTGGGGTATGGTTAAATTATGACATATGAATATAAGAGAATATAATTGTATTGTAAGAAATGATGAAAGAAAATTTCAGAGGAACTTAGGAAAATTTGTATGAACTGATGCAAAGCAACATGAGAATCAGAAAAGAAAATTATCCAATAACAATAATATTATGGAAACTCATTTCAAAAGACTAAGGCCTCTGATCAATATAACCATGTTTCCAAAGAAATGATGATGAATCATGTCATTGAGAAGCGATAAATGCAGAATAAAACATGCATTTTCAGCCACAAAAAGGGAATCTGTTTTGATTGACTATGCATAATTATTAAAGTTTTGTTTTGTTTTTCAATATTGGAGTGATGGTGACAAGGAACTTGGAATAAAGTAGCTATAAAAAGAAAGAAAAGGGAGTCAGTGAAATATTTTTTTAAGTGCACAGGACAGAAGAAAAGGAAGGCCAGAATGGATCACAAACAGGTACAGCAACTTTGAAAATTATATATTTAATAAGAAAACTAATAACTAATTTGCAGTTTCAAATAAACTTCTCTTTTTCTGTTCTAATATATATATGAAACTATATATCATATGTGTATATGCATGTATATGTGTATATAAAATTTGGTTTGCCAAGTTCAGACTTAAAAAAATAAAATTCTAAAGAAATCAGATTTGCATAAGGTAACAGCAACTTTTGGTGATCCTAATAATGATATCTCTAGAAGAGTTATGGTTAAGAGTTATTAATGAACATTATAAAAGCATTGTTAGGTATTATAGAGACCCAGGTCTTGGAGTCATACTTTGTATTTTTATTATTGCAAAATGAAGACAGGGCTTTCAAAGAGGAAAAACAGATTTTTAGCAAATGAACAGGTATTTAAGATGATGATATATAAGAATGGAGTTTGTATTTTTGGATCAGGGCTTAAAAATGTTAGAATGATGAACTCATGACTAGTGATGAGAGCTAGTAAAAACATATGTGCTTGAAGATTTTTACATCTGATTAAGGGGAGTTTAAGCTGAAAAGGAAGGGAAAAAGCTGCCTATATATCTGCAAAGCCAGATAGAGGGTAGCACTTACAACACAGGAAGAATAGCAATAGAGAGGTCTAATAATTCATAAGGAATAAAATCTGAGGAAGTCAACAATAAATTCCTTGACTTCTGATGCTGACACCTATCTGTACAATCTATGGGAAAGAAACAAAGTGAATCAGGAATTTTAATGCAAAGAGTTAATGCAAAGTATTACTGAAATCTGGTAGCATGGGATTTATAACCTGAATATGATTGATTCTTTATTTATAAAGCAAATAATAGATAAAATGGAGGAAGCAGCATTGTATATTAAGAGGATATATTTATTGA
>JAJPUD010002026.1:320867-362106 GCA_023553655.1 Myrmecobius fasciatus | reverse complement strand
AAATCATGAACACATTTAGATCTTATCTTGGTATGTGGTGTTAGGTGTGGGTCAAACCCTAATTTTTTCCATACTAGTTTCCAACTTTCCCAGCAGTTTTTGTCAAATAGTGAGTATTTATCCCAAGAACTGGGGTCTTTGGGTTTATCAAACACTAGACTGCTATAGCTTGTCCTGGAATCCTATCCTATTCCACTGATCAACTACTCTATTTTTAGCCAGTACCAAATGGTTTTGATGACCACTGCTTTATAATATAATTTTAGATCTAGCACAGCTATGCCACCTTCATCAGCATTTTTTTTCATTAATTCCCTTGAAATTCTTGACCTTTTGTTCTTCCAAATGAACTTTACTACTATTTTTTCTAGATCTGTAAAATAATTTTTTGGGACTTTGATTAGTATGACATTAAATAAGTAAATTAGTTTGAGTAGTATTGTCATTTTTATTATATTCGCTCGGCCTACCCATGAGCACTTGATGTTTTTCCAATTGACTAGATCTGACTTTATTTCTGTGGAAAGTGTTTTGTAGTTTAGTTCATATAGTTGCTGACTTTTCCTTGGCAGACAGATTCCCAAATATTTTATACTAACAACAGTTATTTTGAATGGAATTTCATTTTGTATCTCTTGCTGCTGAACTTTGTTGGTAATATATAAAAATGCTGATGATTTATGTGGATTTATTTTGTATCCTGCAACTTTGCTAAAGTTGTGAATTGTTTCTAGTAATTTTTTAGTTGAGTCTCTAGCTCTAAGTATACCATCATGTCATCTGCAAAGAGTGATAATTTGGTTTCTTCATTACCTACTCTAATTCCTTTTATCTCTTTTTCTTCTCTTACTGCCAAAGCTAACATTTCTAGTACAATATTAAATAGTAATGGTGACAGTGGGCAGCCTTGTTTCACTCTTGATCTTATTGGGAGTGGTTCTAGTTTGTCCCCATTACATATGATGCTGGCTGATGGTTTTAAGTAGGTGTTACTGATCATTTTAAGGAAAAGCCCATTTATTCCTATACTCTCTAGGGTTTTAAATACAAATGGGTGTTGGATTTTATCAAATGTTTTTTCTGCATCAATTGAGATAATCATATGATTTTTGTTAGTTTGGTTATTAATATAGTTGATTATGCTGATAGTTTTCCTAATATTGAACCAGCCCTGCATTCCTGATATAAATCCTACTTGGTCATAGTGTACTATCCTGGGGATGACTTTCTGTAATCTCATTGCTAATATCTTATTTAAAATTTTTGCATCAATATACATTAGGGAAATTGGTCTATAATTTTCTTTATCTGTTTTCACCATACCTGGTTTAGCTATCAGCACAATCTCTGTATCATAGAAGGAATTTGGTAGTAGACTTTCTTTCCCTGTTTTTTCAAATAGTTTATATAGTATTGGAATTAATTGTTCTTTGAATGTTTGGTAGAATTCCCATGTAAATATCGAGCCCTGGAGATTTTTTCTTAGAGAGTTGATTAATAGCTTGTTCTATTTCTTTTTCTAAAATGGGGCTATTTAAATAATTTATTTCCTCCTCTGTTAACCTGGGCTATCTATATTTTTGTATATATTCCACCATTTCATTTAGATTATCAAATTTATTGGCATAAAGTTGGGCAAAGTAACTCCTAATTATTGTTCTAATTTCTTCTTCATTGGAGGAAATTTCTCCCTTATCATTTTTGAGACTAACAATCTGATTTTACTCTTTCCATTTTCTAATTAAATTAACTAAAGACATCTATTTTGTTGGCTTTTTCACAAACCAATTCTTAGTTTTATTTATTAATTCAATAGTTTTCTTATTTTCAATTTTATTAATCTCCCCTTTTATTTTCAGAATTTCTAATTTGGTATTTAATTGAGGGTTTTTAATTTCCTCTTTTTCCAGCTTTTTTAATTGTAAGCCCAATTCATTGATCTTTTTTTCTCTATTTTATGCAAGTAAGCATCTAGAGATATAAAATTACCCCTAGAACCACTTGGGCCGTATCCCACAAATTTTGGTATGTTGTCTCATTATTGTCATTCTCCTGAATGAAATTATTGGTTTTGTCTATAATTTGCTCTCTCACCCATTCATTCTTTAAAATTAGATTATTTAATTTCCAATTAACTTTTGGTCTATATTCTCCTGGCCTTATATTACATGTGATTTTTATTTTTTTAAGGTTTTTTTTTTTTATTTAAAGCTTTTTATTTGTATGACATATATATGGGTAGTTTCCCAACATTGATCTTTACAAAGCTTTCCATTACAAATTTTACCCCCAGTCCCCTTCCCTCCCCTAAATGGCAGGAAGTCCACTACATGTTAATAATGTTGAAATGCTTGAGAAGTTATGCAAGAAAAATCCTATCTACAAGAAAAAAAAAAGAATCAGAGAAAGGCAACACAATGCAAGCAAATGTCAATAGAGATCATGAAAATGTTACGTTGTGGTCCATATTTCATATCCCTCTCTCTGGGTGTATATGGTTTTCTTCATTGAACAATTTAAACTGGTTTGAGACAATTCTTTGTTGCAGAGAGCCATGTCCATCAGAATTGGTCATCATGTTGTTGCCGTGTATGATGATCTCCTGGTTCTGCTCGTTTCACTCAGCATCAGTTCATGCAAGTCCCTCCAGGCCTCTCTGAAATCATCCTGCTGGTCGTTTCTTACATGTGATTTTTATTGCATCATGATCTGAAAAGAATGCATTTACTATTTTTGCCTTTCTGCATTTGATTTTGAGGTTTTTATACCCTAATACATGGTCAATTTTTGTATAAGTTCCATGAACTTTTTTCTAACATTTTGTTTACCTCCCTAACTTCCTTATTTATTTTGTGGTTTGATTTATCTAATTCTGTGATCCCCCACTAGTGTAGTTTTGCTGTCTATTTCTTCTTGCATATCTCTTAAGTTCTCCTCTAGGAATTTGGATGCTAGACCACTTGGTGCATATATGTTTAGTATTGCCACCGTTTCATAATATAGTTTCCTTCCTTATCTCTTTTAATTAGATCTATCATTGCTTTTACTTGATCTGAGATAAGGATTGCTACCCCTGCTTTTTTTTGTTCACTTCAAGCATAATAGATTCTGCTCCAGCCCTTTACCTTCACTCTGTATGTATCTCTATGTTTCAGATGTGTTTCTTGTAAACAACATATTGTAGGGTTCTGGCTTTTAATCCAGTCTGCTATCCGCTTCCATTTTATGGGAGAGTTCATCCCATTCACATTCACCGTTAAAATTACTAAATCTGTATTTCCTGTCATCTTATTTACCCAAAGTTATATTTTTCTCTTTTCTTTACCCTTTCTCCCTTCCCCTTTACCCAGTATTTTGTTTTTGATGACCACCTCCCTCTAGCAGTCTTCCCCATTTAAAACCCCTCTCTCTTTTTTACACATTTCCCTTAATTCTTCTATTTTCGCTTCTATTAGTCTATCCCTTTATTTTCCTCCTTTGACTTCTACTTCCCTATAAGGAGGGACAAGTTTTTCTGTGAAACCAAATGTGTCTGATATACTCTTTTAGAGCCCAATCTGATGAAAGTAAGATTCACACAATGCTCATCACCCTCCTTTCTTTCCTTCAATTATACTGGATTTTCTTTGCCTCTTCATGAGATTTTACCTTATTTTTATCTCCTTTTTTTAATTTTATTTTACCTCCTTTCCCCTCTTTTTCCAGTATGATTGCCCTTTCACCTCTAGTTTCTTTTTCATTTTATCAAAGTAAAATCAAATTATACCCCCATTCTTTAAGTATACCCATAGTAGAAATATAGTTCTCAAGAGTTCTTTCCTTTTTACCTTTTTATGCTTCTCTTGAGTTCTGTGTTTAGAGGTCATATTTTTTGTTCAGATCTGATCTTTTCATTAGAAATAGGTGAAATTCTCCTATATCATTGAATGACCATCTTCTTCCCTGGAAGATAATGCTCATTCTAGCTGGATAGGATATTCTTGGCTATAATCCAAGTTCCTTTGCCTTTTGGAATATCTGATTCCAGGCCCTTCGATACTTTAATGTGGAAGCTGACAGATCCTGTGTGATTCTAATGACAGTTCCTCAGTATTTGAATTGTTTCTTTCTAGCTGCTTGCAATATCTTTTCCTTGGTATAATAATTCTGAAATTTAGCCACTATATTCCTTGGGGTTTTAATTTTGGGGTCCCTTTCAGGAGGTGATTGGTGAATTCTTTCAATGGCGATTTTGCCTTCTGATTCTAAAACATCAAGGCAATTTTCTTTCATGTTTTCCTGGAAGATAGCATCTAGGTTCTTTTTTTCATCATGGCTTTCAGGGAGTCGAATAATCCTTAGATTGTCTCTCCTAGATCAATTTTCCAAGTCAGTTAGTTTTCCTAGGAGATATTTCATATTTTCTTCTATTTTTTCATTTTTTGTTTTTCTTTGATTCTTGAAGTCTTATTGAATCATTCACTTCCATTTGTTCAATTCTAATTTTTAAAGTATTATTTTCTTCAGTTACCTTTTTAGCTCCTTTTGCAATGGGCCAATTTAATTTTTTGTCATTGCAATCTTTTTACATTTTACCAATTTTGTTTTTCAGTGAATTGTTGTCTTTTTCCATTTCACCAATTTTGTTTTTCAGTGAGTTGTTGTCTTTTTCCATTTAGCCAGTTTTGTTTTTCAGTGAGTTGCTGTCTTTTTCCATTTCACCATTTTTGTTTTTCAGTGAATTGGTGTCTTTTTCATATCTTTTTTTTTTTTGCTTTTTGCTGAGGCAATTGGGGTAAAGTGACTTGCCCAGGGTCACATAGCTAGGGATTTTTCATATCTTTTTTGTAGAGCATTATATCCTTCTTGCACTGATCTCAATTCATTTCCCCATTTTTCATCTAGCTCTCTTTTGAGATTCTTTATGCAATCTTCCAGGAAAGCTTTGTGAAATGGGGACCTGCTCATGTCCACCTTTGTGGCTTCCTCTGAAGTTGCTTTACCTTTAGGAACCTCAGGATCTGGGGTCTGCCCTTCTTTCTCTCTATAAAAGTTGTCTATGGTGAGAGTTCTTTTCTGTTTCTTACTCATTTTTTAGAGCTTGAGGTCTGTTTAAAGCAGAGGAGCATCAGCTGCTTTGCCCTGGGCCAGTTCAGCTGGTTGACTTCTGGTGCTGGGCTGGTTGGGTTAGTCCTGTGTTCTCAGTGGTTTTCAATCTACCTTTTACTAAAGGCAGATCTGCCAAAGCACCTGCCCACAAGCAGAGCAAAGTGGCCCAAGAGTCTCCCAGGGACTTCCCGGGTGCTTAGAATCTGCCCCGCTCCATCCCAGCCCCAGTCTCCTGCCCTGGCTGCATGCTGCTGCCTGAGCACGACAAACTGCCTGATCCCCTGCCCGTCTAAAACAGACCTGCTCCAAAGTTCTTCCAAGGTAATTTTGGCTGGAAATATGTTGTTTTCCAAGTATTTAGGGGAACTGTCACTCCACAGCCAGTTCAGAGGGTTAATCTGCTGTTGGTTTGAGAGAAGATCAGAGGAGGACACCGAGAGCCGTGTCTGCACTCTGCCATCCTGTCTCCTGCCATTACAAGACTATTCTTGTGGCATTCAAATGACATTACAAGAATATTCTACTTAGAGAAAACTTGGTATTGAGGGAAAAGGCAGAACAGTTTACTGGCTTCAAGGAATGAGATTTTTTTTCTTGGCTCCAGAGTAAAAAACTTGCACCATGTTGGAGTGTGGATGGGGGGAAAGGGGTAAGAAGAAGGAGAGTGCTTTTTTCAGGAAAGAGAATTTCAGCTCAATTGAAGAAAAACTTCAGCAAAAATGGGATGTGCTGCCCAGGAAGGAATGACTTTTTTGTATTGCGAGTTTTTCAAGCAGATTCTAGATGATCATTTGGTTTGGGATTTTTAAAAAGGTTAAATCTGCTATTTCTTGGATGAGTTTGGATAGATAACCTTCTAGAAAGATTTATTTTGATTTTGCAAAAATATATAAACAGGCAGGTTTAAAAGAAGTAATCAAAACTATCTATAATCACATGAAAAAATGCTCCAAATCACTACTGATTATAGAAATACAAATTAAAACAACTCTGAGATACTACTTCACACCCTTCAGATTGGCTAATATAACAAAAGAGGAAAATAACAAATATTGGAGGGGATGTGGAAAAATAGGGGCACTAACAAATTGTTAGTAAAGTTATGAACTGATCCAACCATTCTGGAGAGCAATTTGGAACTATGCTCAAAGAGGTATAAAACCTTGCATACCCTTTGAGCCTGATAAAATTATACCATAAAGAGATTTTTTTAAAAAAGGAAAAGGACTTACATTTACAAAAATATTTATGATAGCTCTTCTTATGGTGGCAAAAAATTTGAAACTGAGGCAATAGTCAGTTGGGAAATGGTTGAACAAATTGTAGTATATGATTGTTCTTCATGAAACAAAGATTAGGATGCTTTCAGAAAAATCTGTAAAGACATGAAATGAAGCAAAATGAAATGAGAAGAACAAGGAGAACAGTGTATACAATGAAAGCTATATTATAAAGATGGTGAATTATAGAAGACTTATTTTCTCTGATCAAGACAGTGATCCAAGACAATTCCAAAAACCTATAATGAAAATTGAGATCCAATTCCAGAGAAACAACTGGTAAACTGAATTCAGATCAAGGTTTGTTTTTGTTTTTGTTTTTGTTTTTTTACTTTATATTTCTTAGGGTTACTTTTTTGTCTCTGTTTTCTCTTACAACATGGCTATGATAATAATGTTTAATATGACATAAAATGTATAATCAAAATCAAGTCATTTGGCTTCTCAAGGACTTGGGAGGGGCAGGAGGAAGGGAGAGAATCTGAAACTCCAAATTCAAAAAAAAGAATGCTTAAAAAATTTACATGTAATTTAGAAAAAAAATAAAATACAAAAACAAGTTGTTTAAATATTTTAAATAATAAAAAATAACAAGAAATCAATATAGTCAGTCATTTTCTAATTCAGTTTCTCTGGAATAATCAGAAGGTTTGGTATTATACTACTGAACAAGCCTTCTACAATATGTAGTAAAAGAGTCTCATAAGTCCTGAAACACTTTCATTAACAATTTCCTAAAAATTCAAATTATATTCAAATATCCAAAAATCCAAACTATCCAAACTACAAATTGGTACTCATAAAGAAACTAAAAAATTAGGGAAAAATTTCCAGCATGCTACACATCCTAGACCTGTCCCTGCATTCTGGGCTTTATTGTTTCTATATCTAAGAATAATAATCACTAACATTACCATAGATGTAAAGTTGGAATGAATCTTAGAGATCATGAGATCAGAGTCCCTTCATTTCACAGAAGAAGAGAGACCCAAACATGCCACCCAGTTTTTCAGCAGCAGAACCTGACTTTAATTTTGTTTCAATTCATCCAGCATTCATTAAATACTTACTATGTACTAGCATTTTGCTAGGCACAAAAAATACAAAGACAAAAATACTAAGTTCCATGGTCAAGAAGCTTATGGTTTTGCAAAGTGATTCAGGCCAGTTCCAATGGTCTTGGGATCAAGAGTGCCCTCTGCACCCAGAGAGAAGACTAAGGGAATTGAGTGTGGATCAAAACATAGTATCTTTATTCTTTTTGTTGTTTGCTTGCATTTTGTTTTCTTTCTCATTTTTTTCCTTTTTGATCTGATTTTTTTTTGTACAGCATGATAAGTGCAGAAATATATACAGAAGAATTGTACATGTTTAACATAGGTTACCTGCCATCGAGGGGAGAAGATGGGGGAAGGGAGGGAAAAATTTGGAACACAAGGTTCTGCAAGGGTGAATGTTGAAAATTATCTGTTTCTTCTGCTGTACCACAGACACCCAATGTTCACACTGTCCTCTGTCTCTGGACAACTCCATTTTCATCCCAGTCGGCTGTCAGCCTAGCAAGTCTGGAAGGGTCAGCTAATTCTAATACTAGAACTGGAAAGGATGTCTTACATGATAGCCCAACACTGTTTATTTATAAAGAAATTGAGGCCTAAAGAGTTCATTAATTTGCCCCAGGTCCCATTATATTTCTGTATTAGAGAGAAGATTCCAATCTAGGCCTTTTGATTGCTGGTCCAGTGTCCTTCCCAGTCCATGCAACTTAAAGAAAGATGGAAAGGACCCATTTATATAAGACTATTTATAAGAGTAAATATTATGGTTATCAGAAACTGAAAACAAACTAGCTGTCAAATGGGGAAATGTTTGAACAAAATATATGAATGTAAAATAATTTTGTTGCATCTCAAGAAATAAAGAATATGATATGTTCAGAGGAAATTGGAAAGAATGATATGAACTGAGGCAGTTTTGGGGAGCCAGCTATAAGTCCTTTGGAAGATTGAAGCAAAGCACTTGATAGACTTTAGGGGATTAGCAAGACCAGTTGCACAAAAGATAACTTATATCTGAGTTCCTTGAAATTATTTACTGAAAATACAATGGTCGACATGATTGGAGTATATTTTGAAACAGGATGCCTTCTAAAAGGAAAACAAAAAACAGAAGTCTTGACTAATATAACAAGGAAATATCACAACCTTGGTTATACTCTATGTGGTTTTCTGGCATTTGTGTAATACATAACAGAGGAAAAATATGGTTATAGTGGGGTATAAAAGGGAAGCTGTAAGAAATAACGTCAGTTCCATGCTTTAAGCTTGAACACACCTGGCCCCAATCATTTCACTCACTACTTTGTCCTGCATTCATATTACTGGCAATGCAGAAGGGAACAGAACCAAGAGAACTGACCATGTTAATGTGAACAGAAATAACTCTGAAAATCCTCAGAACCCTCACAAAAGTAGTGACTAACTATAATTTCAAAAGATTAATGATGAAACAGACCTACCTTTTAGTAGAAAAGAGGTGGACAAGAAAGAGAGAACTAGACATATTTTCACTAATTATAATTTCAAAAGACTAATGATGAAACACACCTACCTTTTAGTAGAGAGGAAGTGGACCAGAAATAAAGAACTAGACATATTTTCAGAGAAAGTCAATATAGTGATTTATTTTGTCTACTTACATAGATTTATTATAAATTGGTTCTTACAGAGGACCAAAATGATATCACTAAGCTGGAGTCAAAGTTCAACTGTGACTGATCAGAATAATACAAGCTTGGAAGGCTCTGTGTAAGTTGGGCACAAACAGTCCACGCAAACATTTGGAGTGGAAATGTCTAAATTTGTTCATCTCATACTCTTTTGAGTTGTTGCAGTTCTATTTTGCTCACCCAGCACAGAAAATGGAAAGAATATTCAGTGAGAAAATAGTCCTCATTCATACAGACACAGCACCTTTGCCTCTATAGAGAGATATATCTTGTCAAAAGGAAGTGTTAAATGTGCATCAAAGTGATTTCTCTTTCAAGGATACAGGCTGCCAATTGAAGAGACTAGGTTTGTGAAGCCTTAAGCAACCAGCAAGATGGGCAAACAATTCAAACCTGAGTAACCTGAATCATTTAAATATAAATGAGAGTATACTTTCCTTCTTAAGGAGAAAATTAGACTACCCTATCTTCTTTCCTACCTCAAATGAATTTATGATGAAAGAAATTACAAATTTTGTGAATTCAGAGAATCATGATATTATTTAAGTAAACTGATTCAAAGCCAACAAAGCCAGGAAAATAATATACATAATTACAACAATGGAAATGAAAAACAAAACAATTAAAATGGAATTCTGTGAAATAACAATGCCAAAGCTTGATCACAAAGAATGATAGAATCATGGGATCACAGACTTAGAAATAGGAAGGAACTTGGAGGCCATCATATCCAATCCCCTCATTTTGCAGATGAGGAAATCAGGAAAGGTCAACTTGTTTGCCCAGCATTACTCATCTAATAAAAACCATCCTTTTCCTCAACTACTCTGCAGTTTTGGACAGTATTATCACTCTCCCATCATTGATATTCTCTTCTCCTGGATTTTCTTGTTCTTTCTGGTTCTCCTTCTCTCTATCTGATTATTTTTTCTCAGGCTCCACTAGATTCACATATAGAACATATCCTCTAACCATATGAGACCCACAGGGTTTGGTCCTGGACCTTCTTCTCCTCTCTCTCTATACTACTTCATTTGAAGATCTCCTCAACTCCAGTGGATTTAATTACCATTTCCCTATTGATGATTCTCAAATATATCTATTCTGCCCAAACTCTCTACTGACCTCCAATCTCTCAATTGTCTTTTACATATTCCCAACTCAACATTTTCAAAATAAAACTGATCATCGTTTCTCCCAAAACTTCTCCCCCTTCTACCTTTCCTATTAATGACATCACCAACTCTCCCAGAGCCTTGGATCATGGCCTAGGAAACATCCCCAGCTACTAATTATCTTTTAGCCTTCATGGCAAATCAATTGTTAAGATTTGTAAATTTCACTTTTAGAACATATCTTAAATATACTCCCTTCTGTCCTTTGATACTGCAGGACCACATCACTTCATTTGTGTACTACTTCAATAACCTGACTACTTCAATAACCTGTTTATGAGTGTGCCTATTTCAAGTCTATCTCCACTCTAATATATCCTCTATTTAGTCACTAAAGTGATTTTTCTAAAATGCAGGTTTAATTATGGCACATCTCAAAAAACTTCATCTCCTCTTTTATTGCCTCCAGGATCAAACATAAAATCCTCCACTTGACCTTCAAAGATCTTCCAGGCTTGTTACAATTTACTCCTGCTAGTACTTTTTGGTTTGTTCTACAAGTACAATACTCCATCTCTTAGCTCTGGGAATTTTCTCTGGCTCTCCCCTTATCCCTGCAATGCTCTCCCTCCTCACTTCTGACTTCTGGCTTCCTTATTTCACTTTAGATCTCCCCAAAAATCCCTTCCTCTATAAAAAGCATTTCCTAACCTTTTATAATTCTACCATCTTCTTTCCATTTACCATCTCCCATTTATCCTGCATAAGGCTTTGTTTCTACTTTCCTCTCATGTTCCATCACTCCAGGACAATTTTCTTGGATTATTTCTTGCATTATTGTATGAAGGTTATTTGTTTTGTTCTGGTTTGGTTTTTTTTATCACAGCTTTCTGGTAGTCCAATTATTTTTAATTTTCTCTGTTCTTTATAACTATTGTTGTTCTTATGTTTCACATTCTGTATATTTTTTTCATTCTTTATATTCTGTTATCTTTTGGTCTCTCAATGGCTTCCCCTTGCCCAATTCTAATTTTCAAACAGTTATTTTCATCTTTGAGACTGTCTCTCCTTTTCTAATTGGTTAATTTTTTTTTTCATAATCTTGTTTTTCTTGGATGACTTTTTAAAGTTCTTCTATAAATTCTCTCTGGGCAGGGAGCCATTTAACATTACTCTTTGTGGTAGAAGAAGCTTTCTTTTTCACTTCAATGTCTTTCTCTAAAGATGAATCCCGGTCTTCCCTGTTCCTATAATAAGTTTCTATGATTAGATTCCTTCTTCTTTGCCAATTCATTTTTTTTAATGAGAATTATAAGTATAAGAACTTCCTATTATGGGATGAGGGGATGGCACCTCTAGCTTCACTTCAAGTCTCCTTTGTGACCTGGAACTCCAAACCAAAAGCTTCCCCCTTCTGCAAGTCCAGACAGCCAGTAGTCCCTGCCCCATTGCTTCTACACTAACTGGGTTTGCTGGTTCCTTTTTGTCCAGGCTCATATCTCTGCAGCATAGTTTTTTCTTTGAAAAGCTGAACGTCCAGTGGGATGGACCATTGTATATAGTACCCAACACTTTATATACTTTGGTTTATTTTGCTGAACTGTGTTTTCCCCCTCTTCCTTACTCTTTATAAAAAGGGGTAGTTTTCTGAGAGAGGGAGGAGTGAAATACATTAAGAAATACAGGGGTTATAAAAAACAAAAGATATCTTTTTTTTAAGTAACTGTATCAGGGAAATACCATGAGCTATGATTTTGAGTATAACCACAGAGTGCCTTCAACCTGGAATAATTTTTCTGTGGACCTGTATGTGAGAAGGGATAAACTTGAGCTGAGGCCCAGAAGTTTAACTGATTCTTTCTAGGTTACCAAAGTAGTAAGTGATAGAGGTGAGATTTCAATACACATTCTCTGACTCCAGATTAATGTTCTATTTTACCATTCTTTCAACTGTATCATGTAAATGTGCAGGTAGTTTACTGCTTAGCAGAATTTGGGCTTTCCACAGAGTTGACCTCATTCAGCGTAACACTTAAGACTCACCCATTTCACAACTGTGAGAATGGCACAAGTTTCTGTTCTCTTTTCAGAGTCATATAACACAGTGCCAAGAGGAAGACCCAGCCAAATGGGCAGGTTCTGTAACTGGCAAGATGGGAGTTCTTAAAAATTCCTCCTGTCACTCGGTTTTGCAACATGTTCTTTCCTTCCTTAGCTTATTTTCTAGAAAACTGTCACCCAAAATGACCTAGCTTTGAATATGCATAAGCATGGCTAGAGAAAGTGACCCAGCCAACTATTTCCCAATCCAGAGTCATCAATATACTGTCATTAAAAGCCTGGAGAGACCTCCTGAGGTGTGCTGTATCTTGGTTAAGGGAGTTTTATGAGTCCTTTCATGCTACTTCCTTGCTAATGTACTAGACATTGCTACATCAAGATACTAAAGAGCTAGAAAAAGGCCTCTAGCATGCTACACATTCTAGATCTCCAAACATCCTCAGCTTTCCTTCTTTTATATGTAAGAATATCAGTTTAGATTAGCATAAAATCACAGATTTAGAGCTGGAAGGGTTTGGCTAAATTATGAAGTAGAATCAATCACCCTCCTTATTTTACAGATGAGTAAAGAGAACCCCAGAAAGATGAAGTATCTTCCCTACAGTAATGCAGATTATAAGTAGCACAGCCTGGATTCAAATCTGTTTGTTTCAATTCCACCAGAATTCTTTCAGTGCCACTTTATGCCAGGCACTGTGCTAGGCCCAGATAATGCAAAGCTAAAATAAAGTAATTTCTATTTAAGGAAGCTGACACCAAATTGGGTAGAAAGGTCTTTTATCCAGGTAAATAAAGAAAAAGCAATTTACAGGTGGGAATCTCACAATAACTAGTGGCATTAAGAAAAGATCACACGTGGAGGTGGCATTTAACTTGATACTTGAAGAATTCAAAGAGGCAGAGATGAGGAGGCAGAGCATTCCAGGTCTGAAGGACAGCCTCTGCATTCAGATCCAGGGTTTTTTACACTGGATTACAGATGCCTGATGTTCACTCCTGTTCCTGCATTGCTCCATTCCTAACGCTTTCTCCTGACATCTCCAATTTTCAAAACCCAGCTCACAGAATGCTAGAATTGAAAGGGACTTTTAACACCCAGTACAATACCTCACTTTACATATAAAGAAACTGAGGCCTAAAGGAATAAATTAATTTATCTAAGGTCACACTAAAATTCAGTATCAGAAACAAGACTTGAGCGCAGGTTTCCTGATTCTTGGTCTTTGTCCTTCCCATTCCATTATGTTGCCCTCTTCCTTCTATAGGAAGCTTGATTGCTGCTAGTCATATGTGATTTCTTACTTTCTCTCTCTCTCCATTAAAATCCTGAAGTACTTGGTACTTCTTTCAGGGGACTTATTGGATTCTCTTCAGCTTAATAGTTCCGTGTATCCATGGATTCTCCCTAAACACATTGTGAATTCCCTAAGTATAAGAAAAGCTACATTATTCATTTTTCCAACTCTTATAATACTTCAATCTGTTTTCTCACTTACCAATTATTTTTTAAAAGGTACTAGCTCATAATATGTAGAACTTTAAGGATTGCAAAGTATTTCATCACAAAAACCCTATGAGGTAGCAATGCAAGTATTATTACCATTTAATAGAAGGGTATACTAAGAACCAAAAATATAAAACCTTGTCTATAGTCACACACTTAGAAGTCAACAAATCAGGAACACTGAATCCAGGTTTTCTAATTCTATATCAATAATCTTTTTCAAACCCTATCAATCAACCAACCAACCAACTTGGAAGAAGAAATTCATAGGAAGGTCAAAAACAGAGATAGAAAGAAAGAAAAAAAATAATAATAAGAAACACAGAAAAAGTAGAAAAAGGGAAGCAAAAAAAAAAGCAAAGTAAAGGAGAGAGGAAAAGAGGAGATGGTTTTTATCACTATTTGGTACTTGGGAATTCATTTCAACTTAACCATTTACACTGTGACTTTGATTAAGTCATTTTACTTCCCAGTCTCAATTTCCCTATCTATAAAAATGAAAGGATTGAATGAGAAAACTCTAAAGTCCCTTCTAGTTCTATAATTTTATGACTAGAATTTGTTAAGTTCACAACACTGGGATTTTCTTTCAAGTGGTAGGCTTAAGTGATCCAGAAGGTAATGGAAAGATGCAAGGCAGCAAGTTGTAGCACATTATCAATAACGAGTTTTTGCATAAGAAATGGCATGGAAACATCAGCAAAGTTATGTATGATCGCTAAGGAAGGTAAGCTAGTCATGTAGCTTACAACAAATAAACAGCCCAAGGGGTAAACTGCTATACCTCAAATAGAAGAGAAGGGAAGTGTCTCTAAAGGATCTTTTAAAAGACTTGTACAAGATTTACATAAGAACAGAAAGCATATCCAAGGAAATCTCATAGATTTTGGACAGAAAATGTCATCTGCATTCAGAAAAAATAACCATAGAGACTGAATATAAATCAACACATGCTATGTTTACTTCTTTTTTCTGTTTTTTTTTCCTCTCCCATGGTTTTTCCCTTTTCTGATTTTTATCTCCCAACATAAATCATAAAGTAATGTATATTAAAATTGATTAATTAATCAAATTAAAATAAATTCAAATTTGGTCTAAAAAAACACAAAGTATAGAGAGAGTAAAATCTACACCATTGTAAAGAGTGCTTGTAAAATGAAATCACATATAAATTCAAACATCTATGTAACAGCCTCTCAGATTGATGTGCTATTTTCACAAAAATTCTCTTGTGTTTTTTCCCCTAATATCCTGGAAGGGAGGAAAGAAAAAGAATATAACCTTTATTTTATACAAAGGAAGTGAAGGCCCAGAAAGGTAAAATAACAATTACTTGGACAAGATTTTCTACATTTTTTAACAATTAGTTTTACACATTGTCAAAATGACATACAAAAAAATACTACATGTTTAATCAGAAAAATTTAATATGTTGAATCCTGGCTCTCCTACCAACTATTGGAGTGTCCATGGGCAAGTCATTTCCATTTTCTTGGTTCAACCATAAAATCAGAGGGCCAGATCATAAGATCTCTTATGTACTTTCACGTCCTTTCTATCTATGTACTAAGGTCCCATCCAGTTCTAAATCCCATTTACTTATGAGTTGTCTTACTCCACTGGCAGTTTCTTCTTTCTTCAGTATCCCTAAGATTTCTGTCCTTTTTCTTTTGAGAGGAGTCAGCTCTCTTGCCTTTCCTAAAATTATGCTGCTTCAATTAGGAACCAATAATTTATCTGAGTCTCTTCATTTACTTGAAAGGAAAATTTAAATTCCATGAGGAAAAAAAATAGGCTACATTGTAGTATTCATATTCATGGAGAAAGGGGAAGATATTTAGTAGGTAGAAACAGACTAAGAATGTTAATAAAGTATTTAAATAAATGTTAAATAAATAAATGTTAATTAAATAAATGTTAAAGTATTTAAAAGTATTACAAAGAAATTTTGGGGAGGTACAAATGCAGAAGGTAACAATACTTTCACAAACATAAATGTATGTATAAGAAATACTCTGCATGTGGCAGAAGTTTACTGTTTCTTATATAGTCCTATTCTCTTTTCTACAGATATCAAAATTATTGTAATAATTTATTATTGCTGAATTTGCAACAAGAAAGAAAAAATTAAATCCAGGATTTACAAATGTCTATGTTGTGTAATAGGTTTCAAAAAATGGTATAATATAGGACTTCTCTTCAGAAGCTTGCTAGTTTCCTTCAGTTGTCTTTAATAAACATACTTGATGTTTAATTTCTTAGATTTTTAAAGATAAAAATGAAATTCTTCTAAGGAAAAAAAGAGAGGATTTCAAAATTTCATTAACCAAGACAGCTAGGAATGAATCCCTTTACCCAAGAGTGAAAACTTTTTTTAATTTTATAGTGGGTTTGAGGAGGGGGAACACATGCAAAACAGCATGCCATAGGAAGGTGAATGGCATCAGCTCAGAGGACAATCTGATCACAGGTACAGGTGGGCCATCAGAGGTGGTAGACTAGAACACTGATTGAGACTCATAAGGCTTCAGTTCAAGAGTTGATGTCACCAAAGAAAAGAAGAAACCCTTTCCCAGATGTCTAAACCCTAAGGAAAATCCCACTAATTACATTTTTGAGATTTGGTTCATAACTAATCAGCCAAACATGCAAGGAAAATAATATGCAAGAAGTCAGAAGTTACTGTCAAAGAAGCACCTGCTGTTAGCCTTGTGACAAATTCATCAGCACTCAAATATTTTCAAGTTTTTTATGCCTCCAGCAGCTCCCAGCCCAACTCATGAGATTTTCCCAGAGACTAATAGAAATTGGGGAAATAAAGGATTACACAATTAGGGGAAGCCATCCAGGCAAACAGAACCCCAGAGCCATACTCCTTCCATCACTAACAATTAATGTATCTATGAATTTATAAACTAACTGTATACTCTTAGACAAGTCACTCAAATTCTCTAGATTTTCTTCTATAAAACAAGGGGATTCCAATAAGGAAAAACTCTCCTGACTCTCTTACAGTTCTGATACCATCACAAAAGGTCAGTTTGGGGAACAACTATTCACTTTCCTAGAATAGCTCTGCACCTATGAGTTTCCTTATATGAGGCAATCTCAGAATCAGGTTTTTATAGGAGCTCTAACAATGACTCACTGGCACTTCCATTCTCTTAGCCTGTTTTTCCTTTCTAACGTCTAGAATACTATCTTATTAAGAGTCCTTATCCATGATCCCTAAATAAGTAGCTATCTATCCTCTGCTTAAACATTTCCAATGATGAGTACAATGGGAGATGGCACATAATAGTTGGGGGGAAGGGGAAGGAGGAGGACACGATTCAGTTCTAAACTCAAGATTTTGGAATATTTATTAATCACTATGTGCAAGGCACCGTGCTAAGGAATGAGATGCAAAAAGAGGCAAAAGATAGCCTCTTCCCTCAATAAACTTACAATCTAATGAACGAGAAGCAGCTAGATGGTACAGTGGATAGAGTACTAGTTCTGAATGTCAGGAGAACCTGAGTTCAAATCTGGCTTTAGATCTGTGTGATACTGGGCAAGTCGCTTAATCTCAATTGCTTTGCCAAAAAAAAAAATCATAGCAATCTAATGAGAGAAACAACATGCAAATAAATATATACAATGCAATCTATTTACAGGATAAATCAGAAAGAATTAATAGAAGGAACACACTAAATTAAGAGGTGCTGGGAAAGGTTTCCTGTTTAAAAAAAATGAGATTTTACTTAGTTCTTAAAAGAAACTAAGGATGTCAATGGTAGAGTTGAGGAGAGAGAAAATTACAGGCATGTGTGATGGAGAAAAGGCCAAGAACTGGGTGATGGAATGTCTTTTTCTCTAAACAGTAAAGAAGAGAGCATCATTAAATCAATGCATATATGGGAAAGAGGAAGCTATAAGGAGACTGGAAAGGAAGAGGGGACTAGATTATGAAGGGTTTTAAATGTCAAGCAGAGGATTTTTTTTATTTGATCCTGTGATTGGGATGCCAATAGAGTATACTGAAATGGGACAGGAGGTGGCCTGTGCTATTAGATCTATGCTTGAGAAAACCACTTTTGTGGTTGAATGGAAGATGGACTGGAGTAGGAAAAAACTTGAGGCAGGTACTAACCAACAAGCTATTTATAGTAACTTAACTTTGCAAAAAA
This sequence comes from Myrmecobius fasciatus, assembly GCA_023553655.1. Lineage (NCBI taxonomy): Eukaryota > Metazoa > Chordata > Mammalia > Dasyuromorphia > Myrmecobiidae > Myrmecobius > Myrmecobius fasciatus. Next base: position 344,161 of record JAJPUD010002026.1, on the reverse strand, counting down.
CCATTTGAGGCAAAAGGGAGATAATAAAATATTGCTTTTGCAAGTTAACTGCATTACCATCAAATCTTTTCCAGTTTTCTATGCCTAAGACTTCCATCAGCTCAGTCCAAAACAACACACTTTTCCAGAGATTCATAGAACATGGGGCGGGAGGGGAGAATATAGACTTACCATGTAGGGAAAGCCACCCAAGTAGGCAGATTCCTACAGCCATTACTCTGTCACAACAAAATCTCATCTGATTCCATTGCTTCCCTCCAGGGATAGCGAACAGTTCTGCTCCCACTACATAAGACTAAGTTAGAGAATATCTACCCACATTCATGGGATATTACTAACATTAAAAGTTTCCTAAAGACAACTTCAAATTCACTTTGTTTTACTTGTTTCTTTAATCCCAAATCTGGCAGTACCTCCCTGTCACCTCTTCTCTTGGAACATCAATTTTGCCACAAAAAGGGGTAGGCCTATAAATCCGTCTCATTAGATTCCCTTCAGTTCTAATCATCCAGGATGTTTAAGCCTCTCTTTCAATCTTTCCTTCCATGCAGGAATGCTATTTATCCACAGGAATGCTACTTATCCCCTCTTTAATAATTATCTTGTCTCTACTAGAATATTTTCAGTAATGGGACCTTACTACTTCCTGGGAACTTTTTTTTTTATAACCTCAAGGGGAAAAAAAGTTGACTTGAAAAATCTTTTTCTCTCAATAATACTGTGAGGTAAGTAGTACAAAGTGCAATTGTCCCCATTTTTCAATGAGAGGCTAAAGAAGAGGTTAAGTGACAATGAAATTTGTCTCTCTCTCCACAGAGAGAAAGCTGGAAGACACATTATATAGAATGCTGGATTTAGTGTCAGGCTGAGCTCCATTCTAATCTGACTCTAGATACTAGCTGTGTGACTGGCAAGTCATTTGAACTCTGTCTGCCTCAGTTTATTCAACTATAAAACGGGGATCATAATAGAAACTACCTTTCAGAGTTATTGTGAAGATTAAATGAAATAATACAGTACCTGGTACACACCAGGAATTCAGTAAGTGCTTCCCTCCTTTCTTTCTGTCCCTCCTCCTTCCATCTTTTCTTCCTTTTCTCTTTTCATTCTTCCTTTTCTCTCTCCTTCCTCCCTTCTCTCTTTCCTTTCTTTTTCCCTCTTATTCTCCTTGTTTCTTTTCCTCATTCCTTTTCCCCCTCTTTCTATGATTCTTCCCTTCCCTCTTCTTCCCTCCTTCCTTTTTTTTCTCCTTTGCCTTTCCCTCTTTCCTTCCTTTCTCTCTTTCTCCCTTTTTTCTCCCTTCTCTCCTTCCTTCCTGCTTCCTCTCTTCTTTATCTCTTTCCTTCTTTCCCTCTTTTTTTCCTCTTTCCCTATTTCCTTCTCTCTTTCTCTCCTTCTTCCCTTCTTTTTATCCTCCCTTCTTTTATGGAGAGAGATCCTATAATGAAATTATAGAACCTTGAAGAATTAGTTTCTACAATTCCTAGTAAAAACCAAATTGGAGTGGAGCCAAGATATGGTGTTTACTGATTGATAGGTAAATATAAGTCACTGCTTTTTCTTTTTTTTTTCTTTTTATTTTGTAAAGAAATAGATTACTTCAGAAAACTGATAGTGAAACATGTTTCTTGTCTCTTCCCATGATACTGGTGGACTATTAACGTAAAATGAAACATTTTCAATGTGACCAAAGTATTGATCGTTTATTTGTTTTGTGCTGTGTTTATTTGTTACTAGAGAAGATTCTAAGAGCAGAAAAATGACAACTGAGAGAATGAAGGTAAATTGAAATTTGGCAGTGATTTTTTAAAAGAACATCAATTAAAAATGTTTAAAGAAAAACAAGAACAGTTAATTAGTTTTCTAGATTTGTTCAGAGAAGGAAAGCAGCATGGCATTATATAAGCATAGATTTTCAAAATAGGAAAGAATATCAGAGTTCATTTAATCCTAGATTTTACCCCATACATAAATCTTCTCTATGACATCGCTGCCAAGTGGTCATCTTACATCTGCTTAAACACTACTCCATGGCAAGGAGCTTATCACCTCCCAAGTCAGCAGTTCCACTGTTTCCTGCTCTACAAAGAAGACAAAGTTGGAGTAGTTGGCTTTTAAAATCATTTTGAAGTTCTATAGTTTGACTCCAGAAAATGGGCCTGTGGATTAATGATCCTTACTTAACTTTCTATTCTCATTCCATAGGCAGCATGATAACATAATTAAATCTGCACATTTTGGGAAGTGATGAATTAAAGCAGCAGTTCTGAAATATTCTCATCTCCTTTCCTTCCAACCAGAGGATCAATACAAGACATCTCTTTTTCCAGAAGAATTTCTTTCAGAATATTTGTTTGATCATCAACACTGCTTATAGAATAAAAGTAAAATTCACTGGAAAAAAATTTATTTTGGCTGAATTCTGTTAGTTAAGGGGGGAAGGAAGGAATGAGGGAAAGTAATCAAAAGACAACAAAATTCCAATTGTCATAATAGGATTGAAACAAGTAATGTTCCATCAAGAGAAGATTTGTAGGGAGAAAGGAATAACAAGCTCATTGGCTTCAAGGCTTAAATTCAAGGAATTAAATTAAATTAATTCAAGAAATTAAGATTTTTATTTTGGTCTCAGAAGATAGAGCTAGTGGGATTAGGAGTTGTGTTGCTGAATTATATTTTCAGGGAGGAGGATTTCAGCTGAATAAAAGAAAAAACTTCCAAACAAGAGTCAAACAATACTACAATGTACTACCTCAGGAAATACCTTTTGGTAGATGGAAATTGTCAAAAAGAAGCTGAATGGCATCACATCAGGGATGTGATGACTTCTGTGATGCCCATTTTTTATTCAGTTATTTGAGACCTTAAAGCTTTACCTCTTCCTCCAACAGACTGTCCTATAAAAATATAAATGGTCAGTCCTCATGGTAAAAAAATTCCAGGAGAAGGATCTGTGAAAATAAGAAAAAAGTCCCTCACAAAGAAAAGGTATCAGAGGATGCGGAAAATTTAGTCTTTTTTATCTTTAGAAGGGTTTTTGTATGACTGTGAATATTTATTTTTTTAATTTAATATTTTTTATTAAAGCATTTTATTTACAAAACATATGCATGGGTAATTTTTCAACATTGACCCTTGCAAAGCCTGTTCCAAATTATCCCCTTTCTCTCTACCCTCTCCCTTAGATGGCAGGTAGTCCAATACATGTCAAATATGTTAAAATATGTTAAATCCAATATATGTATACATATTTATACAGTTATCTTGTTGCACAAGAAAAATCAGATCAAGAGGGGAAAAAAACTGAGAAAGAAAACAAAATGCAAGCAAACATCAACAGAATTCATGAGAATGCTATGTTGTGGTCCATACTCAGTTCCCATGATTCTCTCTCTGGGTGTAGATGGCTCTCTTCAACACTAGCCAATTGGAATTGCTTTGAATCATCTCATTCTTAAAGACAGTCACATCCATCGGATTGATCATCATATTGTCTTGTTGCTGTGTATAATGATCTCCTGGTTCTGCTGATTTCACTCAGCATCAGTTCATGTAGGTCTCTCCAGGCCTCTCTGAAATCATCCTGCTGGTCTTACAGAACAACAATATTCCATGACATTCATATACTATAGTTTATTCAGCCATTCTCCAATTGATGGGCATCCATTCAGTTTCCAGTTTCTAGCCACTACAAAAAGGGCTGCCACAAACATTCTTGCACATGTGGGGCCCTTTCCTTCCTTTAAGATCTCTTTGGGATATAAGCCCAAACTTATATGCTGGGTCAAAGGGTATGCAGTTTGATAACTTTTTGAGCATAGTTCTGAATTGCTCTCCAGAATGGTTGAATCCATTCATTGACTGTGATTATTTCTATTTGGGTACATTTACTCTATAAGAAGCATGTTGGCGTTAATCCTTGGATCTTAAGACCAGATCCCTATAAAACCTTTGTCTTGAAGTGAGCCATGCCATGGTTTATTGGAAAAACCAGGGAATCTGGAGCAGGAGTTTGAATCCTAGCTCTGTAATTCACTACCTAGGTGAAGTGGAGTAAATCAACAAACCACTCAGGGCTTTATCTTCCTTATTGAAAAAATAAGGATCTTAGATTAGATAAACTGCTAAGGGTTCTTTTACCTATGATCTAAATAGCCTATGGGAAAACTCTGGGAGAACTCCTGTCATCTCTGTTTCACAAGTTAAGTCTTATGTATTGATGTTCCTACTGGTCAGCAAGTTCAGTGATATGAATACCAGACATTAAAATTTTTAATTTTAGAGCAAAAGTCACATGACTAAAGAGTAGAAGATGGGGCAGCTAGGTGGCGCAGTGGATAGAGCACCAGCCCTGAAGTCAGGAGGACCTGAGTTCAAATCTGGTCTCAGACACGTAACAGCTGTGTGACCCTGGGCAAGTCACTTAACCCCAATTGCCTCAGCAAAAAAAAAAAAAAAAAAAGAGTAGAAGACTAAACAACATCTCTGGTCCTGGTAAACTCTTGAAAACTATACCAAAAATAGAAATTCTGTGTGAGAGGTAAAGAAATTGTCTTCATAACCCAAAATAACAAGAGTTCTACAAAGGTAATAACATTAGGAATTAATGAGAGAGAGACTAACTTCTAGCATACTCAGTCAGTGTCTCCCTCCTCTAACAGCCCCTGAATTCTGGCATGGCATACAACCTGACCTAGTGACAACAAACAGCAGAACTGAGATCTGTCTATCCACTTCTAGAGAAGGGAGTGATATAAGGCAGAGTGCTAGAATGCAGTAATACTCAGCCAGAGAACTAAAAAATAGATGGAAGAACAAAGAGCCTCAAGACTCACCTCAAGGTGATCTACCCCACAAATCTAAGCCAAACTATATTTGAAAAAAATATAGTAACACCCAATAAATGAAAGACATTCAAAACATTCTTAGAAAGAAAACCAGACCTGAAGACACAATTTCCTTCTCAAACACCCCCCAACAAAAGAAATACAAAAAAGTTAAACAAATACAACAACCAAGGACAAGAACAGAACCTTTAAAAGATCACTATAAATATATAGAGAATTGACCCAAATTTGCAATAATACAAGCTATTCTCCAATTGATAAATAGTCAAAAGACATGAACAGACAATTTTCAGATGAAAAAATTAAAACCATTTCCAGTAATGAAAAAATGTTCTAAATCACTATTGATCAGAGAAATGCAAATTAAGATAACTTTGAGGTACCATTACATACACCTCTCAGATTGGCTAAGATGACAGAAAAAGATAATGACGAATTTTGGAGGGGATGTGGGAAAACTGGGACACTAATACATTGTTGGTGGAGTTGTGAACTGATCCTAACATTCTGGAGAACAATTTAGACTTATGCCCAAAGGGCTATCAAACTATTCATACCCTTTGTTCCAGCAATGTCTCTACTGGGTCTGTATCCCAAAGAGATGATAAAAAAGGGAAAAGGACCTACATGTAAAAAATATTTGTATCAGCCCTTTTTGTAATGGCAAGAAACTCAAACTGAGTCTATCAGTTGGGAAATGACTGAATAAATTATGATACAAGAATGTTATAGAATATTATTGTTCTATAAGAAACAATCAGCAGGATGATTTCAGAGAAGCCTGGAAAGAATTACATGAACTGATGCTAAGTAAAGTGAGTAGAATCAAGAGAACATTGTACACAGCAACAAGATTATATGATGATCAACTCTAATGGATGTGGCTCTTTTCAAAAATAAAGTAATTGAAGCCAATTCTAATGGACCTGTGGTGAAGAGAGCCATCTGCACCCAGAGTGAGAACTGTGGGGACTGAGTATGGATCACAACATAGTATTTTCACCTTTTTTGTTGTTTATTTGTTTGCATTGTTTTCTTTCTCATTTTTTTTTCCTTTTTGATCTGATTTTTCTTGTGCTGCATGATACTTGTGGAAATTATGTATAGAAGAATTGCACATATTTAACATATACTGAATAACTTGCTGTCTAAAGGAAGTGGGGGGAAAGGGAGACAAAAACTGGAACACAAGGTTTTGCAATGGTGAATGTTGAAAATATCTTTGCATGTATTTGAAAACAAAAAGCTATTTTATACGTATACATATATATGAATGTTGAAAATATCTTTGTATTTTGAAAATAAAAATCTGTTATATATACATATATAAATCTATACATATATATTAAAAAGAACCTTGTGGCATTGACAAAATGCTGCGCTTCTCGCAATACCTGGCACATAGTAGGAGCTTTATAAATGTTGATTGATTGATTGAAGAAATCACAGGCCCTCACAGTTCCGAAGTGCAACCCTCTCGTTTTCGAAAGTAGAAGAATGAAATGATGAGACCTGCACTCACACCCCCAGGATTCTTGACAAGGTTCTGCACTAAGTCCTTTCATATTTTACAATCCCGGAAGTAGTCCTGGTCAGAGGCGGAAAAAGAAGCGGCGTGGCGGGAAAGTCGGAGGTATTTGCTGGGGTTCTTTCTCCCTCCCCTTTCTCGAGCTACAATAACCAACGGGAGGCCGCCAGCAGATGAGGTTGGGGCAAAGGCTGGGGAGGTCCAGGTCCAGGTGTGCTGGGGCGGCTGCACTTCTGCCGAGTCCGTGTCTTTTCTTGTGTCTCTCTTACAGACTCAGACGCAGTCTCGGAGCTGGAACTTAGTCTTGCCGCGGTCTCAACCCCGGCAACCACAGGCCCCGGGCGCCTCGTAATGGGGGAGAGAGAGCTCCTCTTTCCAGTCCGGGAGATGTCGGGAAGTGGAGAGGGGATGTCTCCTTTGCGCCGAGAGAGCCTGGGACTCGCCGGGGGCGATAGTGTAGGGCATGGGAAACCGATGATGTCATGGGTACCTAAGTGGGAGAAGGGCACAGGCAGGGCGGAGGTTTAGGCTGGAGTGGGGGCAATGGACAGTGGGCCCCGGACCCCTGGAGGGCGAGGAGGGAGGATGGGGAGTTGTGAAAAATACAAATGGGGGAGGGATGCAGATTGGGGTGGGGAGGACTCCATGGCTGGGATAGAGAGGAAGGGCAGGCAGAGAAGGGAATTGCTGAGACCAAGCTCAGGAAAAGTGTAATCCTCATGAATCAACGTGTTGAGGAAATCTTAGAGCAAAATTACGAAAATGTATTATAAGTAAGATTTGAAAAAAAAATGATTTCATCCTTATGAAAAATATCACAAGCCTTGAAATTTTACCAAGAACTCCGCCTTACCTTGCATGAAATGAGTTTGGGAAATGGGTTTCTGTATTAACCTTGACAGTTTCATTAATTGAAATTTTAACCTTCCTTCAAGGTTCAGATACCACCTTCTGGTAGTCTTTCATGAGTTTCATAATGAGACAGAAGCTTTATCCTTATCCTTTGTATTTCTTTGGTAATTTGGATGTACCCCTCTCTCTTCTAGTCATTGTATTTTATATCATTTTATAGTTTTTTCTGTCTTTATCCCATCCACCAGATTGGGAACTTCGGAGGTCTGGGACCAATTCATATTTTTTCTTTATTTTCCAAAAGGTCTTCTATAAGATATTAATCATTACTACTTTTTACATAACACTTGGCTGTTTACAGCTCTAAACTATGAGCTCTTAAATTCCAATTCCAATTCCAAATGACCTCAGTTATCCCGTTCCATTTTAAGAACTTATAGACTGTCCTTGTCTCTTTAAATTGTAAAATTTAAAGGGGTGTGGGAGGGGTGCAGAATGAGTCCAGCAGCACTGATTTTGGGCTGCTTGACATTGTAATAAATTGGATGATAGACAAGATTTTTAACTAGATCTTTTTCAGAGAATTTGCTAAAGAGATAGGAAACTAAATGGAAAATCTTAGAATCATAAATTACTTTCTAAAACTTAACAGCCTTCTTGACAAATAACAAATGCTTGTAAACCTCCAGGAGTGATGAACCCAATCTTTTCTAAGACAGACCATTCTACTTTAGTATTATTCTAATTGTTGGGAGACACATATTGAGCTCTAGCCTATTCTAGGTGATGGTAATGTTTCAGGGTTTGATGCAAATACCAATTGATGCAAATGTCAGTTTCAAACAGTAGCATCATAGGGCCTAATTGTTAACAAGGATTTCCTTTTCCACATAACTTGGCTCCCATCACAATAGTATATGTCTTTTGGCTCTTGGTAACACAAATTATTTGATATTTGTGTTTTGAGGCTTCTTGAACCTAATTATCTGTTACATCTTTTCAAGGAATCAAAGGGAGATACTGTTGGAAGTGAGCCTTTAAGGAGTGGTTTTCTCTTTTAAGTGGTACTTTTTCATAATCCACAAGCACAATAAGAACTTTAATTTTATATATGTATATGTATATATATTGGAAATAGTGTGATGATAATTCAGTATACTATGCAATATGATATGAAAAGTCACCTATTTCTAATAAACCTTGATATCTTTGTGGTGATTCTCACACAAAAAATTTTTGTATGGTTGAAAAAGTAGTTATCAACAGGTTGTTTGTCGATTATCTCTCAGTAACCTTTCTTCTATTTTTGCAGAGTTGGAAATTTTTTTCCCATGACTGATATCTCTTCCTTTTAACGTTTTTGATACAGTTCCTCCAAATCCTCACTGTTATATTGCCTCCAGCATGGATCTCCTCATGTTACACTTGTTCCAGCATTAACTTTGTCCCCCATATTTGCATTCTTTAGCATATTTTCTGTTTCCTCTATACCACATCTGCGACTGTGACTTCTGACTTCACTCATCATTGATTCTGTTGTCTTTGAGAGTAAAAACTTAAAAAAATCTTTGCCAATCTCTTCCATTTTTTTTTTATTTTCTGCCTTCCATTTTCATCTGCAAATACTTTTGAAATTATCTTTCTTGGGGCTCTTGCCAAACTTTAATTGTACCAGTTTTGCCCTCTGTAAGTTCTCTGGCTTCATATAGGAATACTGCTCATAATCTTTTATATTTTTACATAAGTTTTTATATGTATTTATATTCTAAACCAGTGTTATTTTTGTATGCTATTGCTCCTTGACAAGCAAGTCAGATGTTGGCTGACCTGGTATTTTTTAGTTTTGTGTGTTATCCTTGTTAAGGCAATTGATTTACACTAAAAATTCTTGATGATTATAATTAGTGTTGATTTTATTTCTACTGTGAATTAAATGTTTTTCATTTTGAATAACTTGCTTAAATAGATCAGAATTAGTTATTTCAATTGCATAACATCTTATTATTTCACTAACTTTATACTTGCTCCAGCAAGTTAGTGTCGTTGTATTCAGATAGATGATTCAGAAATGACTCTCATCTCAATAATGATATTTTTTTGATGCACATCTTGTGCACTACCCACTGATTGTTGTTTTGTGTATTTTTTGAAGAAAATATTCATGACAGAAGCATGAAGCTTCTTTTAGTTATCAAATCTTTGACCTCTTAATTCCTTCCTATTGACTAATGCTTTCTGGTATATTTCTCACCATCCTCATCTAATCTTACAATGTATTTGTTGATTTAACTTTGAGAATTTTGTTTAATTATTCACAGAATTTTCTCTAGCTCTGCAATTTTTCTCATTTTCCTGCAGTTACTGTTGGTGCATAAGCTGTAGTTATTTTCATGTTGGTCTTTTTTGTAAATATTTCCCATGAACAATTCAATTATATTAAATGACCAAAAGTCTCACCGAGTGAGGTTTCTTATTGCTTTGGAGCTTATAATATAACCAACTCCAAATCCTTTCTTAGATTCTGCCAAGAAAATCAGTGAGCCATCTTTCTGTTTAGTTGCATCTTTCTCCTTTTTTCTAGGGTCATTTATAGCTAGAATATAAAAATTAAAGTGATTTACCTCCTGCTGCTGCTGAGTATGTTTACTCATTGATGATTGGAGAAGGATTTTGTACTTACACCATTAAAAGCCAAATTAAAATTAAGATAGTCTAAAAATTTGATTCCTAACACATTCTGCCCTCTTTACTATGACTGCATATCACTGCCAAAACAGAAGCAAAAGATACATAGGCCTGAGAGGTAGGCTTTTTTTGTTTTTTTTTTTTTCTTTAAATTTTTCATAATTTCGGGACTTCCTTCCGGGGGTGGAGCCATGGTGGCAGAGATCAGACAGGAGTCTCTGTAACCTCCTCTAACCTCTCCTCAAACCAACAAAATATGAAGCCTCTAAACTGATTTTGAAGCAAAAAATCCACAATATCTGGAGGACAGCACGATTCTAGAAGAAGATACTCTGGAAGAACTTCAAAACAGGTCTGTTTTAATTGGGCAGGGGGGTGGTCTGCTGAACCCAGACTGCAGCACAGGGAGACCAGGGCAGGGAGCTAGAGCAGGGAGCTGGAACAGGAGTCGAAACAGAAGTGGGAGCGTTGTGCTTTTCACACACCTGGGAGTCTTCTGGGGGCCTCTTGGGCCAATCTGTCCTGATTGTGGGCAGGTGGTTTGGAGGGTCTGCCTTTTGTGGGGGGTAGATTGTGAACCACTGAACCCCTGATGAGCATCGGATCTAGCTGCCATTACACAGCACCCTAGGGTGATCAATCAATCAACAGGACTGATCAGCACCAGAAATAATTCAATCAGCAGAACTGCCCAATACCTGAAATAATTCAGTCAGCAGAACTGCCCCAGGGCAAATTAAAGCACCTATCCCACCTTTGCCTTAAACAGACCCCACACCTTTAAAAAAAAATGAATAAAAAACCAAAAAGAGCTCTCACCATAGACAACTTCTATGGAGAGAGGGAAGAACAGACCTCAAATCCTGAGGCCCCTAAAGGTAAAGCAACTCCAGAAAAAGCCCCAAAGAGAGACATAAACTGTTCTCCATGTCACAAGGCTTTCTTTGAAGATTACATAAAGAATCTTAAAAGAGAGTTAGAAGAAACATGGGGAAACGAAATGAGATCACTGCAAAATAAAATAGAAAAAATGGAAAAAGAATGCAATGAACAAAAAAATGTAATTGGTCAATTGCAAAAGGAACTAAAAACAGTTGTAACTGAAGAAAATAAGACATTAAAAATTAGAATCAAACAATTGGAAATGAATGACTCATCAAGATTTCAAGAATCAGTCAAACAAAAACAAAAAAATGAAAAGATACAGAAAAACATGAAATATCTCCTATGAAAAACAACAGACCTGGAAAATAGATCTAGGAGAGAAAATCTAAGGATTATAGGGCTTCCTGAAAGCCATGATGAAAAAAAGAACCTAGACACTATCTTCCAGGAAATCATAAAAGAAAACTGCCCTGATATTTTAGACCCAGAAGGCAAAATACTTATTGAAACAATCCACCGATCACCTCCTGAAAGAAACCCAAAGATTAAATCCCCCAGAAATATGGTGGCTAAATTCCAGAACTATCGCACCAAGGAAAAGATATTACTAGAAGCCAGAAAGAAACAATTTAAATATCGGGGAGCCACAACTAGGATCACACAGGACCTAGCAGCTTCTACTTTGAAGGATCGAAGGGCCTGGAATCAGATATTCCTAAGGGCAAAGGAACTTGGATTACAGCCAAGAATAAGTTACCCAGCTAGAATGAGCATTATCTTCCAGGGAAGAAGATGGTCATTCAATGATATAGGAGAATTTCACCTATTTCTACTGAAAAGACCAGAACTGAACAAAAAATTTGATCTACAAACACAGAACACAAGAGAAACATAAAAAGGTAACAAGAAAAAAAAAAACTCTTGAGAACTATGTTTATGTTATAGATACTTATACAATGAGGGTTGATTTTATGAATCTATTATTACATTATGATTATGATATGATTACTGTGATTTTATGATTATTATGATATATTTATTGTGATTTTATGATTATTATATGATAAACTGAAAAAGAAATTAGAGGTAGAAAAGGGATAACACTGGAAGAAGAGGAAAAGGAGGAAAAATAAGGGAAATTACAACACTTGTAGAGGCAAAGAAAACCTATAATGATTGAGGGGAAAAAAGGGAGGGGAATGAGAATTGGGTTAATCTCCATCTCATCAGATTTGGCTCTGAGGGAATAATAGACTACTTATAAGGAAACAGGAGGGAAAGGGGGAAAAAAGGGGTGGGTGGAGCTCTAAAGGGGAAGGATTGTTTGATAGAAGTGGTTATCAAAAGCAAAATAGTAGGAAGGAGGGAAAGGGGATAAGAAAGAGAAAAGCATAAGCTAGGGTAAATAAGATGGCAGGAAATACAGAATTAGTTATTTTAACTGTGAATGGAATGAACTCTCCCTTAAAGCAGAAGCGGATAGCTGACTGGATTAAAAACCAGAATCCAACAATATGTTGCCTACAAGAAACACATCTAAAACATAGAGATACATACAGGGTGAAGGTAAAAGGCTGGGGCAGAATCTATTATGCTTCAGGTGAACAGAAAAAAGCAGGGGTAGCAATTCTGATCTCAGACCAAGTAAAAGCAAAGATAGACTTCATTAAAAGAGACAAAGAAGGAAATTATATGTTCCTAAAGGGTACCATAAACAATGAAGCAATATCAATACTAAACATATATGCACCAAGTGGTATAGCATGGAAATTCCTAGAGGAAAAGTTCAGAGAGATGCAAGAAGAAATAGACAGCAAACTATAATAGTGAGGGATCTCAACCTCCCTCTCTCAGAGCTAGATAAATCAAACCACAAAATAAGAAAGAAGCTAAGGAGGTAAACAAAATGTTAGAAAAGTTAGGTATGATAGATCTTTGGAGGAAATTAAATGGAGACAGAAAGGAGTTTACTTTTTTCTCAGCAGTCCATGGAACTTATACAAAAATTGACCATGTGTTAGGACACAAAAACCTCAAAATCAAATGCAGGAAGGCAGAAATAATAAATGTATTTTTTTTCAGTTCATGATGGAATAAAAATCACATGCAATATAAGGCCAGGAGAAAATAGACCAAAAACCAATTGGAAACTAAATAATTTTATCCTAAAGAATGAGTGGGTGAAACAGCAAATTACAGACACAATTACTAATTTCATCCAAGAGAATGACAATAATGAGACAACATACCAAAATTTGTGGGATACAGCCAAAGCGGTAATAAGGGGAAATTTTATATCTCTAGATGCTTATTTGCATAAAATGGAGAAAGAGAAAATCAATGAATTGGGCTTGCAACTAAAAAAGCTAGAGAAAGAACAAATTAAAAACCCCCAATCAAATACCAAATTTGAAATCCTAAAAATAAAAGGAGAGATTAGTAAAATTGAAAGTAAAAAAACTATTGAATTAATAAATAAAACTAAAAGTTGGTTTTATGAAAAAACCAACAAAATAGATAAACCTCTAGTTAATTTAATTAGAAAAAGGAAAGAGGAAAATCAAATTGTTAGTCTCAAAAATGAAAAGGGAGAACTTTCCACCAATGAAGAGGAAATTAGAGCAATAATCAGGAGTTACTTTGCCCAACTTTATGCCAATAAATTTGAAAACCTAAGTGAAATGGAGGAATATCTACAAAAATATAAATTGCCCAGATTAACAGAAGAGAAAATAAATTACTTAAATAGTCCCATTTTAGAAAAAGAAATAGAACAAGTCATTAATCAACTCCCTAAGAAAAAGTCCCCAGGACCAGATGGATTTACATGTGAATTCTACAAAACATTTAAAGAACAATTAACTCCAATATTATATAAACTATTCGAAAAAATAGGGAATGAAGGACTCCTACCAAACTCCTTTTATGATACAGACATGGTACTGATACCTAAACCAAGTAAAATCAAAACAGAGAAAGAAAATTATAGACCAATCTCCTTAATGTATATTGATGCAAAAATCTTAAATAAAATATTAGCAAAGAGATTACAGAAAATCTTTCCCACAATAATACACCATGACTAAGTAGGATTTATACCAGGAATGCAGGGATGGTCCAATATTAGGAAAACTATTAACATAATTGACTATATTAATAACCAAATTAACAAAAAACATATGATAATCTCAATAGATGCAGAAAAAGCATTTGATAAAATCCAACATCCATTCCTATTAAAAACATTACAGAGTATAGGAATTAATGGACTTTTCCTTAAAATAGTCGGTAGCATCTATTTAAAGTTATCAGCTAGCATCATATGTAATGGTGATAAACTGGAACCATTCCCAATAAGATCAGGGGTGAAACAAGGTTGCCCACTATCACCATTACTATTCAATATTGTATTAGAAATGCTAGCTTTGGCAATAAGACAAGAAAAAGAGATTAAAGGAATTAGAGTAGGTCATGAGGAAACCAAATTATTACTCTTTGCAGGTGATATGATGGTCTACTTAGAGAACCCTAGAGAATCAACTAAAAAACTATTAGAATTAATCCACAACTTTAGCAAAGTTGCAGGATACAAAATAAATCCACATAAATCATCAGCATTTTTATACATCACCAACAAAATGCAACAGCAAGAGATACAAAGAAAAATTCCATTCAAAATAACTATCGATAGTATAAAATATTTGGGAATATATCTGACAAGGGAAAGTCAGGATCTATATGAGCAAAAGTACAAAACTCTCTCCACACAAATAAAGTCAGATCTAAACAATTGGAAAAACATCAAGTGCTCTTGGGTAGGCAGAGCGAATATAATAAAGATGGCAATACTACCTAAACTGATCTATCTATTTAGTGCTATACCAATCAAACTCCCAAGAGATTATTTAACTGACCTAGAAAAAATAACAACAAAATTCATCTGGAAAAACAAAAGGTCAAGAATTTCAAGGGAATTAATGAAAAAATGCAAATGAGGGTGGCCTAGCTGTATCAGATCTAAAACTATATTATAAAGCAGTGGTCACCAAAACCATTTGGTATTGGATAAGAAATAGAGTAGTGGATCAGTGGAATAGGTTAGGTTCACAGGACAAAATATTCAATGACAATAGTAATCTAGTGTTTGATAAACCTAAAGACCCCAGTTTTGGGGATAAAAACTCACTATTGGACAAAAACTGCTGGGATAATTGGAAACTAGTATGGAAGAAATTAGGCATTGACCCACACCTAACACCATATACCAAGATAAGGTCAAAATGGATTCATGATCTAGGCATAAAGAATGATATTATAAACAAATTAGAACAATGTAGGATGGTTTACCTCTCAGACCTGTGGAGGGGGAAGGAATTTGTGACCAAAGATCAACTAGAGGTCATCATTAATCACAAAATAGATAAGTTTGACTATATCAAGTTAAAAAGTTTTTGTACAAACAAAATGAATGCAGACAAGATTAGAAGGGTAGCAATAAACTGGGAAAATATTTTTACATCCAAAGGTTCTGATAAAGGCCTCATTTCTAAAATATATAGAGAATTGACTCAAATATATAAGAATTCAAGCCATTCTCCAATTGATAAATGGTCAAAAGATATGAACAGACAATTTTCAGATGAAGAAATTGAAACTATTTCTGGTCACATGAAAAGGTGCTCCAAATCACTATTGATCAGAGAAATGCAAATTAAGACAACTCTGAGACACCACTACACACCTGTCAGATTGGCTAAAATGACAGGAAATGATAATGATAACTGTTGGAGGGGATGTGGGAAAACTGGGACACTGATACATTGTTGGTGGAACTGTGAACGGATCCAACCATTCTGGAGAACAATTTGGAACTATGCTCAAAAAGTTATCAAGCTGTGCATACCTTTTGACCCAGCAGTGTTTCTACTGGGCCTATATCCCAAAGAGATTTTAAAGGAGGGAAAGAGACCCACATGTGCAAAAATGTTTGTGGCAGCCCTTTTTGTAGTGGCAAGAAACTGGAAATTGAAAAGATGCCCATCAATTGGAGAATGGTTGAATAAATTATGGTATATGAATGTTATGGAATATTATTGTTCTGTAAGAAACGACCAACAGGAGGATTTCAGAGAAGCCTGGAGAGACTTGCATGAACTGATGCTGAGTGAAATCAGCAGAACCAGGAGAACATTATACACAGCAACAAGACTATACGATGATCAATTTTGATGGACATGGTTCTCTTCAACAATGATGTGATTCAAACCAGTTCCTATTGTTCAGCGATGAACATAGTCATATACGTCCAGAGAGAAGCCTGTGGGAACTGAGTGTGAACCACAACACAGTAGTTTAACGCTTTCTATGAATATTTCCATGCATTTTGTTTTCCTTCTTAGGTTGTTTTTTTCTTCTTCTCTTTCTAGATGTGATGTTTCTTGTGCAGTAAGATAACTGTATAGATATGTATACATGTATTGTATTTGTCATATAATTTATCCTATTTAGCATGTATTGGATTACCTGTCATCTAGGGGTGAGGGGTGGGGGGAGGGAGGGGAAAAGCTTGGGAAAAAAAGTTTTTGCAAAGGTCAATGTAGAAAAATCACTCATATGTTTTGTAAATAAAAAGCTTTATTAAAAGAAAAAGAAAAAAATAAATTTTTCATAATTTCACAGGTTGCCAAGTGTAATAAACCTCTCCATACTTGGATACAATGGTCCTTAGAAAAATACTTGTGTAACACAAGTATTACTAGGACACTTTTTTTAAAAATTAATCCTCATTTTACAAATGAGGAAACTAACACTTAAGATTTTAAGTAACTTGTTGAGGGGTCCCAGGGCTTGTCATTGTCAGAATTGCTCCTTCAAAGAATAGTGCTTTTCCTATTTTGTATCATCATTTGTAATTTTATTTTTTGTGAAAGGGTCATTAGGCCTGAAAATCTTTAGATCTCTCCCAAAGTAGTGAACAATTATGACTTCAAAAGACCAGTGATGAAATAGAAATTCTTCTTCCTGGTAAAGAGGTGATAATCTAGAGGTAAAGAATTTAACCTACATTTTCAGACAGGACTACTGTGGTCATTAATCTTATATGCTTACATAGGTTTGTTAAATAGATTGTCATCTACTAGAAGTCCAGTGAACTCAGTATTAAAAATTACCATCTACTAGAATTTTTAAATCATACTCTAAAGGGAATGGAAGGGAGATAATGATTCACAAGGGTACACAAATATAGTAGTTTGTTCTAAAATTTGTTATATATATATATATATTATTGTATACCTATGTATGTCTTTTTTTAATTAACTGCATATTACAGAAATTTATCTGTTATTTCACAATTATCTTCACTCTTTTTCATATCTCAAAATGTTCATAATTGTTGGCTTAAAAAAATAAGATTGCAAATGTCTAATATTTTTAAATTTCTATACTGTCTCAAGTTCCACAGAGAAAATAAGAGATCTTATAAGGCTTCTTTTCAGAAGTTGTTTCCCTTAATTGTCTTTCTTAAAAAAATTTTTCACCCAATATTTTACTGCCTAAATATTAAAGATTGAAGTAATGATTTTTTTAAATAAGCTTGGATATGAGGGTTTCATAATTAGAATTATAACTAGGAATTCTTTGACCTGGAGCAAAAATGGTTTATTAGAGATGGATCCAGGGAAGAGAGCACCAGTGTAAAAATAAGGTTGCCATAGACTATTAAATGTCATCAGCACAGAGGACATTCTGATAATGAGTATAGTTGCTGTTGGAATTGGTGTCTTGTGACCTGGCAGAGGAACCATAAGGCTTCAGTTTAAGGAGTCCATTTATCAAAAAAAGAAAAGCAAACATCCCAGATATCAGCATTCTTGAGTTAAATCCCCATGATGACATGTTTGTAGCTCTGCTCATGACGAATAAGCCAAACACACAAGGAAGGGATCAGAAGGCATTATCAAGGCAGTAACTGCTGTTAACCTTCTAACAAATGTTCATCACTCAACATTTTTTCAAATTCTCAATATCCAAAAATTGCAACAGCTTACAAACCAACCCATGAAATTTTCTTAAGAGAGTGAGAAAGAATGAAACATAAACTTGCATACATAGGGAAAGCTATCTGTGTAACCAGAACCATACAGCTATGTCACAATGAAATCCTTTCTCCCCCTCCCTTTTTAAATAGTACTTTTTTCTCAATTATATATAGACAATTTTTAACATTAATTTTTTTTATAAAATGTTGAATTGCAAATAGTTCTCCTTTCCTTCTTTTTTCCTTCCTCTCCCTAACACAGTAAGCAATTTGTTATAGATTATTTATGTGTCTTTCAGCACTAATACTTATTCTATTTATGATTTTGTGTACTAGTTGATAAATTTAGACAAGTCACTCAAACACTGGCATTGGCTTTCATCTCTAAAACCAAATGCAATCTTTGAGCTCCAACATGCTATACCTTGTCCTTGTTCAGGGATTCTCTCTTATAAAACCACGAGAATCACAGGTTCCTCTTATTCATCCTTTTTATCCATTCAAAATGAAAGCGTATGCGTATGAACATATATACACACAAAAATATAAAAGTTCCATGTATTTCATTTTAGGTCAGTAACTTTGTCTTTAAATTCTAGTATGACTTCATACTTCTGCTAATGTGCTCCTCTAATGCCTCATTGTGACAGGAAAGTGGCCCTGAATTTTCATAGGTTATGTTCTAACCAGGTCCTACTAGTGCAGAAAGTTTTCAACTATGAATCCAGTGACAGACTCTTTGCCTTCTGGAGACTTGACTGCTGAAATTGAGAAAGACATTACCAGAAGGTTGGCTACAAGATTATGAAGTTTCTTTGAACACAGCAATTGGAGGAGTTATGTGACCTGCTTCACTGCGGGGAGTTCTCCTATTTACAAAACTACAGATTCTTGAAAGAATAATTCATATAACTCCTGACAAAAATGAGAGTGTAGTAGAATAAACAAATTGCATTGACTAACTGATAAACTCCCATTAATCACTTCCTTTATAAAAGAAATAAGTTGTCTGTACAGAGGATTTATGATGATGTATATGGAGGGTTCTATATCAATCCAGAGTTAAAAGGAATTAGCATCCAACTAGACTAGAATAATCTTTGTAAGTTACTTGAGGCAAGGACTGAGCCTGGTGTTGAGAATTACACAATTTAGAAGGGGTCTAAAATCCTGTTGCATCTACCATAAAATGAGAGTTGGAAAATGAGCGATAAATAAATATGAAGAAAAATCCAAAATTGCCAAATATCTTAAAGGGAAATAAATTAAGCTAAGAAATCAAAACAAACAAATTTTTAAAAAGAAAAAATATTTTAAATGGAAGAGTAATTAGAAGAATTTTAATCTGTTCTAGCAGATAGGAGTGGAGTTTTTGAGAAAACATGATAAAAAGGTTCATGAGAGGGAAAAAATGGACAGTTTTGATTACATAAGATTTAAATTTGTGCACAAGTAAAACCAATTCAGCTAGAATTAGAGAAACAGGTAATAAGTTGGGGGCAGTCTTTACAATTCTCTGATTAAGGACCTAATAAGATAAGGAACTTAATCAAATTTATAAAAATAAGAACCATCCCCTAATTTATAAATGTTCCAAGGATTTGAATTATTTTGCCCCAGTTGCCCATCTCAGTTTCCCTGAATTGTTCTGCCTCAGTCTCCCTGGTGGCAACGCCCCTTCCTGGCCATTAAGACTGAAATAATCAGGGCTGTGGAGCTATGGCCACTGGCATTCCAAAGAGTCATAAAACTCGAGATGGATTATCTCCATGGGGGCATATCTTTCTGGTCTCAGACTCAGTGTCTCTTGGCTCCTTATCAGAATTTATGATCCTCCATACCCCCAACCTGTCAGAACTGAATTTATGGTCCTTTCCTAGAACTTCTATCCCTCCAGTGTGCTAATCCCCACTTCTGCCTTTGTTTCCCCAAGGACTGGAAACCCTATAAGAGCTGGATGCTTTGAGACAAGTCCCATTCAGTCCCATGATCATGGATTCCAAACTCTCCACTACTATCAATAAACTAAAAATCTCTAATCTCTATCCTGCCTCAGTTTCTCAGGCATTACAGTAGGACTATGAACAGGTCCAGCCATTGTAGGGAACAATTTGGAACTATGCCCAATGTTCTTTAAACTATAACCCTCTGACCCAGTGATATAGAGATCAAATAAAAAGGAAAGGACTAATTTATAGCAGCTCTTTCTGTTGTGACAATTAGAGGGTGCCAATCAATTGGGGAGTGTTTGAACAAGTTATGGTCAATGAATGTAATAGGATACTATCAGAGAAATCTGAAAAAACTCATATGAATTGATGAAGGTGAAGTGAGCAGAACTAGAACTATTATACGGTAACAATATTGTATAACATAGTCAACTTGGATAGAAATTCTGATCAACACAATAGCAAGTCATGGTTCCAGAAGACTTAGGATGAAACTTATCCACTTCCAGATAGAAAACTGACTCAAGTGCAATTGGATGTTTATGTGGATGTATTTCTTTTTTGGACATGGCCAGTGCAGGAATTTGTTTGATTTAGGTTTATTTTTTCTTTTTTTCTCAAAGCAGGTAGTTGTGGAAAGAGATGAGAGAGCAAAAATTAGAACCTGAAAGTAAGATGAAATTAAACTTTTAAAATAAAAATAATTTTTAAGTCACTTAATAAAATTGTATTCCTTTGTGAAGGGCATGAAAAGTTAGGTTTCCATAGATATTGTCAAAGGAGAATGAAGGGAGAGGTGAAATACCTTGTTAAGATATCTCCAACCAATCATCTTTTGAATCAAGAAACTGGCTAAATAACAAAGTTCCTGATAAAAGGGCTCTGGGCTAAACTGTCCCAAACAGCTAGGATCAGTAACAGGGCATAAGCTTTTTGCAAGTACCCATGATTAATGAACCTCACTCCCTGGGGGGGGAGGAGATAGCCCCCATTTTCTGACACAGATTTGGCAGATAAGGAGGGTTCTAACTCCAATTGTAACTCTGATTGTAAATTCAACCAATCCAGAGCTTGAAAAGAGAAGTAAAGAATCCAATTAACAATATAAAGCTTGCTCTCACGTCTGTATTTGGTGTGTATCCCACTTGGGAGCACACCTGCTTCTCGTGAATTCTCTCTCTTTACTATTTTTGCTTTCTCTGAGTGTCTTTCTTCTGGAATGTACCCAAGTAGAGCAGGAATTCCTGAGCCAAATTCAAGGACCACCTGAGAACTCTCCAGAGGGCAACTGCCCAAAGATTCAGTACAGGACATCCCTTCACAAACAGGAAGTATCTTGGAATGAGCCCCCAAACTGTGAGACAGTATCAACCACAAAAACAGAGGCTCCAGAGTAAGAAAAAAAATTAAGAGGTTTATTATGATCTTGTCAGAAAGGGCATCTCTCGTGACTCAGTGCTTGTCAGTAAAAGGGGAGTGCTGAGTAAAAACTGCAAAACACAAGGTTAAATAGCCTGAATGCAGAAGCACCACCTCCTCCCCAAGTCTGACCTTTTCTCCCATTGGGGGAGTCTGGGCTTCTATGCTGGAAACAAAAGAAAAAAAGACAAGTGCTAATTAAGAGATGGTAGGAAACAGGAGGGGACAAACACAATTTTTTTTAGCTAAAGCTCTCTAGTTATTATAATGTCTCAAGTCACAAAGTACAGTTATGAGAGTGGCTTCACTCAGTTAATTCCACACACTGTGAAAGCAACAAGCTATTTCCCCTCTTTACACTTCTAGAAAAGAAAAAGGAAGGAGAAAAACAGGAGTAAAGAAGTGTGTATGGGCCAGTATTGGTCACAAAAACAGATTCTCAGAGTAAGAAAAAGCAAAAGTGTTTATTCTGATCTCGAAAGAAAGTGCATCACCCTTCTGAGTAGATTTAGTAAAAGAGTGCGAAGCATAAACTGCAAAACAAGATTAGATAGAACAGAAGTTTCCCCCACTCCCGATCTTTTTTCCCATTGTTGGGAGTCTAGGCTTACACCCTAAACCCAAAAATCTATCCTAGAAACAAGAATACAAGTCAGTAATAAACTCATAATTTACATTTCCCTAGAGAACTGCTGTAATGCTCTGAGAGAAACTGAGCCAGTACTACAGATTGGAGACTAAGTGATATTTTATCGATGTTAATGGAGAATTTAGAATCCATGGCTATGGGTGGGACTGAATGGGACTCTTGTCTCAAAGCACCCAGTCCTGGAGAGTTAGATTGGCAGCTATTAGCCAGCCGTCTGGATCTCAAAGTATCCATCAATTAGTGACTTTGCTCCAATGATTCTTATAGGGCTCCCAGTGCTCAGGGGAACAAAGAACTCATAAGGCAGGAGAAGGGGGAGGACACTGGGAGGATTGGAGTTCCAGGAAAGGACTATCAATTCAGTTCTAGCAGGTTGGGGGGTATCAAAGATCATAAATTTGAATAAGTTTGGGAAGAAACGGGGGGCGGAGCCAAGATGGCGAACTGCGGACAGCTTTCTCTCTGAACTCCTCCGACATTCCCTCAAACCCAGACAAAGTAAGCCTTCCAACTGGTTTCTGAGTGAGGGCCCCGCCAAGCATTTGGACTACAACGCACTTCTATAAAAGATCTACCTTGAAAGAACTCTGGAGAAGGTTAGCCACAGGGGAAATCGGCCGCTGGTCACCATCGGACTCCAGCTGGGGCGGAACTCAGGGCTGCGATAGAGGGGCGGATTTTGGGCACCCAGGAAGCCCCTGGGAGAAGGCTGGACCACTTTGCTCTGCTTGCGGGCAGGTGCTTTGGCAGATCTGCCTTTGGAAGGGGGTGGATCGAGAATAGCTGAAAACGTGGTCCTAGTGCGAATCTAGCCCGACCAGCCTCAGACCGGAAAACAACTCAGCAAACTTCCCCAGGGCAAATACAGATTGTTGCAGTTTTCTCGGCTTTTGACCAATATCCCAACTTTAAATCATGAGCAAGAAGCAGAAGAGAGCTCTCACCATAGAAAGCTTTTACGGAGAAAAAATAGAACAGTCCCCAGATCCTGACATTATGAAAACAATCCCAGATGAAGCCACAAAGGCAGACTTAAGTTGGTCTCCCTTTCAGAAGGCTTACCTGGATGATTGCATTAAGAATCTCAAAAGAGAGCTAGAAGAAGAATGGGGAAATAAATTGAGATCAGGGCAACAGAAATATCAAAAACTGGAAAATAGGACTGGTGAATTGGAAAAAGAAAACAGTTCACTGAAAAACAAAATTGGTGAATTGGAAAAAATCACCAATTCACTGGAAAATAAAAATGGTGAACTGAAAAACAAAATTGGTGAATTGGAAAAAGACAACAATTCACTGAAAAACAAAATGGGTGAATTGGAAAAAGACAACAATTCACTGAAAAATAAAACTGGCAAAATGGAAAAAGAATGCATTGAATCCAGAAATTCAACTGGCCAGCTACAAAAGGAGCTAAAAAAGATAACTGAAGGAAATAATA
>JAJPUD010002026.1:205587-315867 GCA_023553655.1 Myrmecobius fasciatus | reverse complement strand
ACACAGATATGGTGCTGATAGCTAAACCAGGTAGGGAGAAAACTGAGAAAGAAAACTATAGACCCATTTCCCTAATGAATATTGATGCAAAAATTTTAAATAAGATTTTAGCAACAAGATTACAGAAAGTCATCCCCAGGATAATACATCATGACCAAGTAGGATTTATACCAGGAATGCAGGGCTGGTTCAATATTAGGAAAACTATTAGCATAATCAATTATATTAATAACCAAATTAAAAAAAAAACATATGATTATCTCCATAGATGCAGAAAAAGCCTTTGATAAAATCCAACACCCATTCCTATTAAAAACACTGGAGAGTATAGGAATAAATGGGCTTTTCCTTAAAATGATAAGTAGTATCTACTTAAAACCTTCAGCAAGCATCATATGTAATGGAGTCAAACTAGAACCATTCCCAATAAGATCAGGAGTGAAACAAGGCTGCCCACTGTCACCATTACTATTTAATATTGTATTAGAAATGTTAGCTTCAGCAATGAGAAGAAAAAGAGATAAAAGGAATCAGAGTAGGTAGTGAAGAAACCAAATTATCACTCTTTGCAGATGACATGATGGTATACTTAGAGAACCCTAGAGACTCAACTGAAAAACTACTAGAAACAATTCACACCTTTAGCAAAGTGGCAGGATACAAAATAAATCCACATAAATCATCAGCATTTTTATATATTACCAATAAAGTTCAGCAGCAAGAAATGCAAAAAGAAATTCCATTCAAAATAACTGTTGATAGTATAAAATATTTGGGAATTTATCTGCCAAGGGATAGTCAGGAACTATATGAACTAAATTACAAAATACTTTCCACACAAATCAAATCAGACCTAGTCAATTGGAAAAACTTAAAATGCTCATGGGTAGGACGAGCAAATATAATAAAAATGACAATACTACCCAAACTAATTTACTTATTTAGTGCCATACCAATCAAACTCCCAAGAAATTATCTTACAGATCTAGAAAAAATAGTAGCAAAGTTCATTTGGAAAAACAAAAGGTCTAGAATTTCAAGGGGATTAATGAAAAAAAAGGCTGAAGATGGTGGACTTGCTGTACCAGATCTAAAACTATATTATAAAGCAGCGGTCATCAAAACCATTTGGTACTGGCTAAGAAATAGAGTAGTCGATCAGTGGAATAGGATAGAATCACAAGACAAACTAGGCAATAACTATAGCAATTTGGTTTTTGATAAACCCAAAGACCCCAGCTTTTGGGATAAGTATTCACTATTTGACAAAAACTGCTGGGAAAACTGGAAACTAGTGTGGAAGAAATTAGGGCTTGACCCACATCTAACACCACATACCAAGATAAGATCTAAATGGGTTCATGATCTGGATATAAAGAGTGATTTTGTAAACAAGTTAGAGGAACATAATATAGTTTACCTCTCAGACCTCTGGAGATGGAATAAATTTATGTCCAAAGAAGAACTGGAACTCTTAATTGAAAACCAGATAGATAACTTTGACTATATTAAGTTAAAAAGTTTTTGTACAAACAAAATCAATGCAGACAAGATTAGGAGGGAAGCAATAAATTGGGAAATCATCTTTACATTTAAGGGTTCTGATAAAGGTCTCATCTCTAAAATATATAGAGAATTGTCTCATATTTATAGAAATTCAAGCCATTCTCCAATCAATAAATGGTCAAAGGATATGAACAGACAATTTTCAGAGGATGAAATTAAAACTATTTATAGTCATATGAAAAGGTGCTCCAAATCACTGTTGATCAGAGAAATGCAAATCGAGACAACCCTGAGGTACCACTTCACACCTGTCAGATTGGCTAAAATGACAAGAAAAATTAATGATGAATGTTGGAGGGGTTGTGGGAGGGCTGGGACCCTCATGCATTGTTGGTGGAGCTGTGAACGGATACAGCCATTCTGGAGAACAATTTGGAGCTATGCTCAAAAAGTTATCAAACTGTGCATACCCTTTGACCCAGCAGCATTTCTATTGGGCTTATATCCCAAAGAAATCATAAAGGAAGGAAAAGGCCCCACATGTGCAAGAATGTTTGTGGCAGCCCTTTTTGTAGTGGCTAGAAACTGGAAATTGAATAGATGCCCTTCAATTGGAGAATGGCTGAATAAATTATGGTATATGAATATTATGGAATATTATTGTTCTGTAAGAAATGACCAGCAAGATGATTTCAGAGAGGCCTGGAGAGACTTACATGAACTGATGCTGAGTGAAATGAGCAGAACCAGGAGATCATTATACACGGCAACAACAGTACTATATGACGATCAATTCTGATGGACATGGCTCTCTTCAACAATGAAATGTTTCAAACCACCTCCAATTGTTCACTGAAGAAAGCCATATACACCCAGAGAGAGGGATGCGAAATGTGGACCACAACATAACATTCTCATACTCCTTGATTGATGTTTGCTTACATTGTATTTCCTTTATCTGATATATCGTTTGTGTAGATAAGATTTTTCTTGCAACAATGATAAGTTTTGAAATATGTATACATATATTCTATTTGCCAATATTTTAACATAATTAACATGTAGTGGATATCCTGCCATCTAGGGGAGGGGTGGGGAGTTGGGGGGAAAATTTGTAACGGAAAGCTATGTAAGGGTTATTGTTGAAGAATTACCCACACATATGTTATGCAAATAAAATAAAATTAAAAAAAAAAAAGTTTGGGAAGAAGCTAGGAGCCACTGAGTCTGAAGCCACAAGATAAGACGTATGTCTAGATATTTGAGATAAACCATTTGGAGGTTTTATGACTGTGCAATGCCAGCGGCCATTACTCTGCAGCCCAATTATCTCTGAATGGTCAAAAAAGGGGGGGGGGGAATTGCTACCAAGGCAGAACAATTAAGGGAAACTGAGACATGGAACTGTGGCATAACACTGCTATACAAGCAGATATCCTCCAAAAAGAGAATTCAAAGCATCATCACCTTTAAAAAAAAGTACTTACATGCTAATTAAGAGCTGGCTGGAGACAGGAAGAGAATGTTCAAGACCTGCAGCTTTTCAGCTATAGCTCAACTTATAATGTCTCGAGTCATAATTAAGTCATATTCCCATGAGGAAGTCTTCACTCAGTTAACCCCATTCAAGTGGGACCCTCTATCAAGTTTACTCCCCCTTTATCAGTTTCCCCCTCCTACTGTTCTTCAACGCCCTGCTATACTCCCACTATCCTTTATGGCAACAGCAGCAGCACCCAGAGCACAAGGCACCTCAGGAGGAGGAGAGGGGATCCCACTAGCTTAAGAAAAGAATTGGCTCAATGTCAAAAAGACTTAGAAAATCTTACCTTACACTTCACTCAGGTCTTCATGAACCCTCCTCATGAGGTTCCCATGGTGTTGAGGTTAGGAAGAGACCCCAAAAGGTTGGGAGTCACAGACCAGTGTTGCAAGGTGTCTCAAAAGAATTTGCAGGTTTGCACCCATATCCAAGTCAAGGGGCAAGGTTTATTGTGATTTTAACAATTGAAGTGGTCTAAATTCCAAGAGAATTTAGCAAACAAAAGCAAGGAGATATATTTACCTAGTAGTTCTTGTTACAGATGTGCTAATTTTATAATCTGGGGTACAACAAATGAGTGATCTCAAGAATTTGGTTATCACTGACCAAAAAACAGTAATGTTTGTTGACAGATTGTTAGAACAATAGATTGGGGGTCACAGATTCTAAAACCAGAGGTCTTTAAAATCACTGACAGATCGTTAGAAGTCCCCTAAGATCAGGGGACCTTAAAATTATTGCTGTCTCCCCTAGATGCTATATTACATCAATGGGAGGGCCAGGAGGAAGACTTGGATGATGTACGAATGTTAATTATGAATTAAATTAATGAAGCCCTAAAAGAGAATCTTGTAGGGTTATCATAACAATTAGAGCAATTTTGGTGCTGATAGATTTATATCTGTTATGAGTTAATGTCTAGTCTAAATATTCTCTTCACTGGGAAGGAGGGCAGCTATGGAAGAGTAGAAGAGATATTCTGCCTGCTGAGGATAATGTAAGTACTGGGTGGGATAACAATGTGGCCCACAGAACTCATATGCAAGATTTTAAAAAGAATAAATTATAGCTAAAATTAAGAAAGCAATACCAAAATCTGAATAGGACCTTTGACATCAAAAGAAGGATGAAAACTTCCTCTGAATCCTTAGAATGAGGGAACATATGAACAAGTATTCTGAACCAGATGTGCAAGATCCAATAGCTGAAGGAATACTTAGGGTTAATTTTGTAGCAAATTTTTGGCCAGATATTAACAAGAACCTCTAGCTAGCAATGGTTAGAATACCTGGCCATTAGAGGAACTGTTAAGGCAAGCACAGAAAATGTATATAAGGTGAGAGGAGCAGAAGCAGAAGGCTAGCCTTAAGGTGCAGACAGTAAGGGAAGTTGTGAAGAAAGAACCCCCTAGAATAAGGGACCTGGGGGAGGGAAAAGGCAGATTGAGTTATTAGAAACCTTGAAACAGAAAAGTTAGTGAAACAGGACACAAAGTGAAGTGGGAGGGTAAGAAGGAGTGTTTTCATTGTGGGAAATTGGAACATTTAAAGAGAGAATGCTCCAACTAAAAAGGGAGGAGAAGATAGCGTTTCTCATCTTTTGACAAGGAAGATGAATAGGATATTTTGGGGTTCTTCCTCCCTAAGCTCGACCAATATCTCCTGCTAAATTTAAAGGTTGGGGACTCCAGGGAAGAAGTTGTTTTTCTTGACACAGGAGCTGAAAGATCATCCATGGCTCTCTTACTAAAAGGAATGAAATTAAGTGGAGACACTGGAGTTAGGGGAGAAAATTTAGGTACCATTTTTTGAAGAAGTAGACATAGAATGGGAAGGTAAAACAGACAAAGCCAAATTTTTGTATATACCTGAAGCAGGTACCAACTTATTAGGGAGGGATTTGATAATTAGGCTTATTTTGAAAATGAATTAAATAACAGTTGAGAGTTCAAATGTGAATTTTGACAACTAAAAAAAATTAATCCTGGTGTTTGGGATAGGAATGGGAATTGAAAAGTACTAAAAATAAAGTCTTTAAAAATCACTCTAAAGAATCCTTAGATGGTGGCATTTGTAAAATGATACCCCATCCTTTTGGAGGGAAAAGAAAAGACTATAGTCAGTAATTGCACATATACTGCAGGTGTGCAAGCATGTCTAAATTGAATATACCAATATTGCCAGTAAGGAAACCCAGTGGTAGTTACCAAGTATACAGAATCTTAGAAAAGTTAATCAGTTGGTATCAATCCACTACCCAGTGGTGCCTGATCCATATACTTTACTGATTCAGATCCTCGCAGAACACAAGTTAATATCATAGGTCTAAAGCAGGGACATTTCTGTGTTAACTTGAAAGAATCCTGATCCATTCAGGACAGTGCTACTCCTGGGGTTCATTGAGGCACCTAATCTTTTAGGGCAAGTTTTGGAAGGGTTATTGAAGCTATCCTGAGTTTCCCCTGGAATCAAGATATTACAGTGTGTGGATGATCTCTTTTTGTCTGGAAAGAAAGGAAGATGTTTCGAGTATTACATTGCATTATTGAGCATTTTGGGCTCCCAGGGTTTGAGTTTCACCTAAGAAATTATAATTTGTGAAGAGAGAGGTAAGGTATTTGGATAGTGAAGGAACAAGGAAAATCAACTTTGAACAAGTTCAAGGAATTATTGGCCTCTTACCCTGAACTAAGGGGGAGCTTAGGAAATTCCTGGGATTGATGGAGTATCCTGGGTTATGGATAGACTTTTATGCCCAGATGATTAAAGGATTATGTAATAAATTATTAGCAGATGAACCTGATGGCCTAACTTGGATAGTGCAAGAAAAAGAAGAGGTGGCCAAATTGAAACACATCCTTCTGACTATTCTGGTCCTGGTCCTTTCTACTCTAAAACCATTTCACTCATTTGTCACTGTGGACAAGGGAGCAGCATTAGGGATGTTAACTCAGATGAACCAGACAAAGGCAGCCAGTAGCCTTCTCAAAATTATTAGACCCAGTGCTTTAATGATGGCCTGAGAGTATTCAAAATAGCCATGACTATCTTAGTAGGAGACGGTAGAAAATTGATATTTAGGGAAACATTGCTAGTGAGCATCCCATACCAAATTAGAATGATACTAAACCAAAAGGCAGGAAGTTGGCTGGCTGATTCTAAAATCTTAAAATATGAGGCTATATTAATGGAAAATATAAATCATCTGGCCATTGATGATAATGTCAATCTTGCAGCTTTTCTGCAGAAAGGATGGGTCAGGACAACTTAGAGCATGATTGTTTCAATCTGATGAATTTTCAAACCAAAGTAAGGCTAGATTTAAAAGATACTCCCCTCAACCCAGGAAGATTGTTTGTTGATGGGTCTTCCAGGGTGGTAGAAGGAAAGTAAAGAAACAGCTATGCAATAATAGATGGGGAAACTTAGCAAGTGTTAGAATTAGGAGCCTTGCCAAAGCAATGGTCTGCTCAAAACATGTGCATTGATCATCCTAAATCATGCACTTACGGACTTGAAAAAGGAAGTTGAGACTATACTGACTCTAAATATGCTTGTGGTGTGGTGCATACTTTTGGAGAAATTTGGGAAGAGAGGGGGTTAACAGCAAGGGAAGGAACTAGCCCATGGAAAGCTGATTAAGCAAGTGTTAGAAGATCTATTATTTCCCTCTGAAACTGTAGTAGTGCGTATAGAGAGACATTAGAAGGGAAGCTCCCCTGAAATAACTGGGAATAGATTGCAGATGAAGAGGCCCAGAAAGCCTTCCAAGAGGAGGCTGAAACTAAAATGTTGATCCTTATCCCCAACATTCCCTGTATTCAGTAAGAAATAACTGGCCAGGGTCAGGGCTTTTAAAACTGAGGAAGGGTACTGTATACTCCCTGATGGAAGGAGAATGCTCAACAAGGAAATAACGAGAAATATTGGGAATATTTCACAGGAGAACTCATTGGGGAAGCTAGGCTATGTGTGATACTTTTCTGAAGACCTCCCAGTGTATGGGATTATATACAGTAGCCAAACAATTTACTAAAAGTATGTATACCAAAAGATTAATAGGTCTTGAGAAAATTTGTACCTGGAGGGGCAGCAAGGTGGTGCAATGGATAGAGCACCAGGCCTGAAGTCAGGAGGACCTGAGTTCAAATCAGGTCTCAGACACTTAACATTCCCTAACTGTGTGACCCTGGGCAAGTCACTTAACCCCAACTGCCTCAGCAAAAAAAAAAAAAAAAAGTACCTAGAGGAAGAGAAATTAGTCTAAGGCCTTTCCAGAGTATTCTAGTAGGTTATACTGAATGGGAAGACTAAAGTACTTATTAGTTGTGATAGATCACCTGACAGGATGGGATGAAGTTTATCCCTTAACTTCTTCAGGGATGAGATGTTAAGTAAACAATTGAGGAATATATGCTTCCAACTTCAAAGCTGAGGGTTGAGAGACCAAAGTAATTTGAGAAAAAATGGATCCGCACTTACCAATAGGTTGTGATCATGGAATTACTTCAATGGGTCAGTGTGTTGTCTTCCCCTTCCTATGGGCTACTAATACTGTCCCTATTTACCAAACAATAGTTAAGAGAAATGTATCAGTCCAAAAAGCCCTTTTTGACATGTGTAATGTGGTTACTTGTAATAAGAGTGGAAATACAAAGGAGAAACCAAAATTATAACAGATAAAACGTGCCCAGAACCACAACATCAGCATGAAAGAGACAAAAGGAAAATTCTTTGTCCCCACCAGTCACACGTTTGGTTTATGACTTCTGGCTGGCAGTCATGTAATGCCCAGAGTAAGGATGGGGAGAGCGTAACTTCAAAGATTATCCTGACCACGGGCCCCAAGGGGAAAGCTGCAAGACAAACTAATGTAGCCCTACTGTTTTAACCTTTGTGAACCCTGACCAAAAAGTAATGAGCATGTATGGATTTGGAATAGGGGCACCATGGCAGAGTTGTAGATGCTGTAGGGAGAGTGAATATTAGCTTTGAGATCCCAGAGCCAAGAGAAGTTTCAGAGTCAAGTACAAGTCCAGCTATGGATCCATGGATTCAAAAATCATCAAAATAATTGAAGTGTCTGGTCTAAAACAAACCCTAGAGATAGAAATGGGATATGGGAATACAATGGAGTAGATGAAATACACTAGTGAAAAGCCTGAATAAAAGCATTTGGCATGCTTGTGCCATGAACTGGCCTGCTGCACAGACACGGGGGCACGTAGGAGTGGGTTCAAGTGCATGGTATAGCTATTACTCCAAGAGAAAATTGTAGTGCATTATTATATCTCTTTCTGCTCATGAAAAGAAGAAAAATAAAATTCATTCTACCTTTTACCCCCAGAATGAGGAGCCATACCACTTGCCTCTCAAGACGAGGGGAAGGTTTCCAAACCCTGGGGGAGATGGCTGCTTGCATCCAGGTAAGAAATATGACAGAATAGTGCTGAAAAATTCTCTCAAGTGAATTGGTAGTTGTGTGAAAGAAACACTCAGGATCCACTCTGCCCCATGACTGGAGTGGAACCAGTGCGTGAGTACAACTAGCTGTAGCATTCACTCTAAGATTCCTAAACCTGGACTCACATCCAGCAATAAGACCCAAGCTCAGGAAAAGAGGAAACACTTCTGAAGGACCTCATGTGATGAAAAGATATATTTAGTTACAATCGGTGTTCCAACAAGAGTCCTGATGAATTAGCTACTGGATTTGAGTCCCTATTTTGATGGGTTATGATTAACAAAAATGTAGATTGGACAAATTATACATATTATAACCAACAAAAATTATACATTGCATTAGAGAGGCAAAAAGGGTATTGCTAGCCAACTGGATGCTATAAGCACGATGGCCTTGGATATACTGTCGGCAGAAAAAGAAGATTGTAAGATGATAGCTGCTGTACTTTTATACCAAGCAATACTGCCCCTGATGGTACTATTACAAAGCCTTTGCAGTGGCTTACCTCCCTCAGTGAGGAACTAGCTCAGAATTCAGGAATAGACAATCCTATCACTGATGGGTTAGAATTCTGGTTTTGTAGGTGGAGAGAAACAGCAGGATCAATCTTCACCTCCCTCATAGTAGTTATGGGAATCCTCAGAGCTGTGGGATGTTGTAGAATCCCCTGTATTAGAGGATTAATACAAGACTAATAAAAACATCCCTAACAAAGGTGACATCAGTAAGTCCAACCACTAATGTGCAAAAGATGGAATCAGGTCATGTAAAGATAATGGCAGAAGGAACACATGACCAATTTCCCAGTGATGAGGAATGTGAATGGATGCTAAAAAGGTTTGAAGAAGAAGCAACAGAAAGGATGAGGAAACCAAATCCTAATTAAAAGAGAAATGGGTGAATTATGAGTTAGGTTTCCACAGATATTGTCAAAATAGGAAAAACACCCTATGGGCCATGTTAAAAAAAAAAAAACAAAACAAAGAATTCCTTTAGAACCCAAGAGACTAGAGAATAAATAGAGAGCAATGACCTTTCCACCTAAACTGCTTGGGAGGAAATATTGTCTTGATTTTCTGTGTACTTTCAGTAGTTTGCACACAGTAAGATCTTAATACATGTTTTAGCATTCCCTTTCATTAATTCAAAATGAAACAAACAGAACCAGGGAAACATCATATAGTATAACAATGTAAATAGAAAGAACAAAACTAATAAAACAACATTAATGTAATCATAATGATCAAATTTGGCCATAGAGAAGAGTTGAGGAAAAAGTACTTTCCTCCTTTGCCTACAGAAATGGGAAACTACAATTATGGGATTTTGCATGTACTGTCAAACAAAACAGACAATTGAGTTTTTTAATTTGTTTTTCTGAACCATTTTTCTCTTTCTTTAAATTTATGCTACAAGAAATGACTTAATGTTGTGGATTGGAAAGGAGAGAATATATTTAGAAATGATGCATTGTAAAAATGAAAGTCATCCATTAAAAATGACTAAGTCCTAAGCTTGTAATTATCAGTCATAGGCTTTAGACTAAGAATGAAATTTTTCAAGTTGATAAAGTTGTGTTTCTTTTAATAATTAGCAAATATACAATTATATTGTATATCTACAATATATACTGGGGGTCTGGTCCTGGGCTGGAGTTTCCTTCTGTCACTGTTGTTCAGTCATTCAAATGTGACTGTATGGATTTTCTTGGCAAAGACACTGAAGGTTTGCCACTTCCTTCTTCAATGCATTGAGGCAAACAGATGTGACTTGCCTAGGACCACATAGCTAGTGTCTGAGGCCAAATTTGAATTCAAGCCTTTCTGACTCCAGGTCCAGCACTCTGCCTCCAGCTACTGCCATCACTTTGTAGCTGTATAATTATGAACAAGTCACTTCTCTGAGCCTGTCTCTTCATCTACAAAATGAGAGTAAATATCTGGAGTATCTATTTCACAGTTGTTATGAAGCTTAAGTATGATAATGTACTTTAAGCATTCTATAAACATCAGTTGTTTCCATTGTTCTTTGGGCCACCTGTAATTTAGATTTTCCTCAGATCATAGGGTATCATGATCTATTGGAGAGAAATTATTTTTTAAGCTGAATCTATAATTTCAATGCTCTAGGGAACCCCTAGCAAGAAATTTCTATCTGTGTACATTGGCCCCAGTTCCACAGTTTAGTTTTAAAGTTTTCCTGGGAAAATAAGAAGTTATAACTTGTTCAATAACGTGTCAGAGAGAGAATCTGAATTCATTTTTTCCTGACTCCAAGGCCAGCTCTACCCATTGTGCTAGTTTTCCAGGAGAAATATTAAAATAAGAAGCATTTGAAGTAAGAGCAAGTTAGATTCAATATAAATCCTATACAGTTCCAAATCCAATCTAGCCTGTCTACTTCCTATTCCATTCAGTCCTCCATTGTACCTTTTAATATATATGTAATATTAGATTAACAACAGGTTGCCTGGCCACATGTGTCTTACCATCTGGGCAATATACATTCTTCAAAGGCTTGACTTTTTGTGTGTGTATAATTAAGGTGATTTTTTTCATTAACTATTTCATTGCTCTCTAGAGTTCCACAATTTAATTAAGTTAGCACAAAGTCTGTCATCTGCAGACAGAAAAATTTGCAAACCTCACTATCCCTAAAGGATCCCACTTCAATTTAGACTTTGTATAGAATATTTTCTGTGATACTTACCTTTATACCTTTATCGAATGTACCTGGTTGTCTCTGTTTTATTTTTACTTGATCAAATACTGTGGATCTATCTGGTTACCGTGTGTAATCAATATATGCAAAGAAGAAAATTTGTTAGAAAATGAACTTTAAGGCTACATTTTTTGTGGTCAGGTTTTTTTGTTTATTTGTATATCCCAGTATACAGGGATCTCATGTTCTTTATATTAACCAGTTGTACAGCTGAAATTATGATGTATTGTAGAAAAACTTGATTATTCATGTCTCATGTATTCATCAAAGATATGATTGATATAAGTATTGGGGCATAGAGAATAAGAACTAAACCTGTGATTTAATTAAATAGAAAATATCAAAATGAGGAAACACCCTCTAGCATTGCAGGTTGTCTCCTTTTCTTCAATTTTCACACGTCTGGCTTTTGCCCTAGAATTATTTTGTTTTGAGCATTATATTTTAGGAAGGACATTAATATACAAAGAAGAAAAACCAGGATGTTGATAAGATAAAAAGTTATGACATGAGGATCTTTTGAAGAAAATTTTGATATTTAAATGGGAGGAGACAAAGCTTAGTGAGGAAGTACATGATTGCTCTTTGCAACCATCTGAAGGCTCCTACATGGTGGAAGGATTAGATTTGTTCTGGACAGTCCTAGAAGACTAAAGGACTAAGTAGAAAAAGTGACAGTGATCCAGAAGTGGGGATAATATTAGGAGGAATTTCCCATAAATGAGAGTTATTCAGCAATAGGATTGGCTACTCAGCAGAAAATAAATGTTTTCCATGAAAGTGGAAGTATTAAAAATGAGTCCTTTGGCTCCAAGCAAAGGTCAAATATTATTATCATGATTGTTGAACAGGAGAATCATTTGTCAGATAAAAATTGATCAAGTTGACCTTTGTGACCCTAGATAAGCCACTTGAATTTTGGGGGACTTTGTTTCCTTCTCTGTAAAATAAAACTTTTATACTAAATAACTGAGGACCTTTTCAAGTTCTAGGGCTATGATGCCATAAAAGATAACGTGCTCTGCAATTATAGTTTTATACTAGTGTGTCTCTAGATAAGGTTACATGGAATGTTATATGCAAACTAAATGTTAAATTTCTAGATCCTTGGAGATCCAAAGACAGAAATTAAACAGTCCCTCTTGTTTAAGTTACCCAGAGCTTACATATCTCTGTGAATTGGGAAGGTGAAAAGGAACCAGGCATGTGATATACTCAGTTAAATATGCACAGAGTATATACAAAATAAAAATAAAAAATTCAAGAAAGTCAGCAAATTGGGATATCTAGAAAAGCCTTAAGAGGTGATATCTACGCAGATCCCCTAAGTACTGATGATACCTATTGGGTCTAAAAATAATATACAATTTGTTTCTAATTCTTAATCTCCATAATAGCTCTCTTATATATCTGTTTCTCTCCAAGCACATCACCACCATCCATTTTCTGGGCTTATCAGTTGACAAGTGCTATAATAGTCCAGACTCCTAATTTGTCTCCTGCTTCTAGCCCCTCCTCTTTCTGTTCTCCAGGTTTCCAGAAAAATTTTCCTAAAGTGCATTTTCCTGCTCAGAAATCTCCAGTGGTTCTCTAATGCCTTAAAGATAAAGATCTCTAATGCCTTAATATTTAAAAATATCACAATAGAGTCTATCTGCTTTTCCAGATGTACATTCAGTTTACAATCCAACCAAACTAGTCTACTTGCTGTTCACCAAACCTGGCATTCTATTTCTGGTTTCTGCTTTTTCATAAGTTTCTTCCAATGTCTGGGATACATTTCCTTCTAACCTGAACCCCTTAAAATCTTTACATTACTTCAGACTATATTTCTAATGCTACTTCCAAAGGAAGCCTTTCTTGGTCCCACTTGTTACTAGTACTCTCTATCTTCTCCTCCAAATTTGTATATATTGTGAGGGCTATCCCATACAGAAGGATAAGAAAGCCCTGTGCCCCAGCCTTTTCCAGGAAGTATATATGTTCTGTTCACTGCAAAAGCATCTGCAAAGCCAACATCACTGGGACTATCTCCACATCCTTTGGGACTATTTCAAAGATGATTTGTGACTAAACCAGAAAGAATTATATACCCAATGAGTTTTAAGAAACAAGATCAAAGTTTCTACTCATCTTTTTTCTACTATCTTTTAGAATGTCATTTGGGATTAAAGGTGCTTCTCCTTTGGGTTTCCCATTGAGGTAAGAAGAAAAATCTCTTTTCCTATTTTATCCATGATAAGATACATATATATTTATTTCTGTATCTATTGCGTCCTCCAGTTGAATGTAAGCTACTTGAAAATGGACATTTTTTTTTACTTTTTCCCCATTTTTGTCTGTCTTTAGAATGTAGAAACCAAAGAAGTCATTAACTTGGTTATTTCCAAATTCATCAATATGTTTACCTGAGAGCATGTTAATATTGTGTCCATTTAAGGACCTAGGTACAATATGGATAAACAATAGAGAAATGAATCAATAACTACTTTTTTCAGGTTTATCCAATTCCATCTCAGAAAAATGGACCCAGGTAGAAAATGATTACAGCCCTGGTCCAGAGGTCAGAATATGTAAGAGTCCTGTCTCTGCTACTACTATATGTGATCTTTGGCAAATCATTTCCCCTCTAAGAGCCTCAGCATCCTCCTCAGTAAAAGGTGACTTAGTCATCTTACTAGTCACAAGAATATGCTAGAATTGGAGTCCTGATATCTGAGTTTGGACCTGGGATTCAACACTTATATGAATAACTTAATCTCTCTGGGTTTCAATTTCCTCAACTATAAAAATGGAGATAATTATAATCATATTCTTTGCTTTGTTGGATTGTTTTGAGGGAAATTACTTTTTAAAACATGAAGATTTATGGAAATGGGAATTATTCATATTATTTCTCTATGCTAAATAGAATATTGCTTCATGAAGAGCATGTGCTTAGTAAATGTTTTTCATTGATAGCAGAATCATGTCCTCTACAGAAATCATCAAAAGATTTAATTTTTCAGGGGCAGCTAGGTGGCACAGTGGATAGAGCATAGCCCTAAAGTCAGAAGGATCTGAGTTCAAATCTGGTCTCAGACATTTAACATTCCCTAGCTGTGTGACCCTAGGCAAGTCACTTAACCTGAATTGCCTCAGCAAAAAAAAAAAAAAAAAAGGAAAAAGAAACAAAAGATTTCATTTTTCATTAAAACAACCTGAAAGGATTTTATGACTAGTAGGTGGTGCCATTTCATTGCTTTGATTGACCAAGGAAAAAGGTAACTGACAAATATGCTGCTTGAAGCATAGTGCTTTAATATTTACATAGCACTTTCTTCACAACAAGCCCATATGGTATACTTATGAAAAAACTGAGGTTCAGAAAGGAGATATGAAATTGTCCATGAACATCTAACTAGGAATTTTAACAAGGTCTTCTGACTTAGGATGGCTTTGAAAGAATATTCAATTTGGAGTCAAATATCCTAAATTTGAATCATAATTGTATGGCATGATATTGGACAACTAGTTTCCCTTTCTAGGTTCAAGTTTTTTTTCTCTCATTGTAAGGAGGGGGTAAGCCTAGATAATCTGAAAGAGTCCTTCCAACTGTGAATTCCATAATTTTATAATCCAAGTCTAATACTTCGTAGTATATTATATTATCATCATCCTCATCCTTAAGTCAGAATTTAGGGAGAACCTACATGAGTACAACTCATCACACAGTTAAGCTGAAAGGAAAGAATATAATGATGCTTTCTTTACCCCTAAAGAGATCTTTTTTCATTATATATTATATCATGTAATATATATGTATATGTATATATATATCTTTTTTTTTTTGCTGAGGCAATTGAGGTTAAGTAAGTGACTTGCCCAGGGTCACACAGCTAGGGAATGTTAAGTGTCTGAGGCCAGATTTGAACTCAAGTCTTCCTGACTTTAGGGCTGGTACTCTAACCACTGCGCCACCTAGCTGCCCCTTATATATTTTTTATCAAAAGTGACTGAATGTTTTCTGCTTCACACCAGATTTTTTCAGTAAACATATAGCAACTGTTTTGTTCAACAACATAATCAACTATGATTGAATAAGTACCTACTGTGTGCAAGGCATCATGCTTATCACTAGGAAGAATAGAAAATGTAGCTAAAATATTTGACTCTAGTAAAAACCCATAAAAGCATAATCCTATTAAGGACCTAGCAAAGACCATCTGATGTGTTGTCAAACAAGCACTAAGTCCTGTATTGATTTATTCCCATCTAGTTCCTGAGAGGGTGTAATGCTCATTTTGAGGAGTCCTCCAAATGTGATGCTCTGGGAAACACCAAGGCAGTACTACACATTGGATATTGGTTAATATTTTACTGATGGTAATGGAGAGTTTAGAATCCATAGCTATGGATGGGACTGAATGGGACTCTTGTCTCAAAACACTCAGTCCCGGAGAGTTAGACTGGCAGCCATTATTATCCAGCCATCTGGATCTCAAAGTATCAAGCAATTAGTGAATTTGCTCCAACAATTCTTATAGGGCTCGCAGTGCTCAGAGGAACAAAGAGCTCACGAGGCAGAAGGAGGGGGAGGGCACTGGGGGGTTTGGAGTTCCAGGAAAGGACTATCAATTCAGTCCTGACAGGTTGGGGGTATGAAGGATCATAAATTCTGATAAGTTTGTGAAGAAGCTAGGAGCCACTGAGTCTGAAGCCACAAGATAAGGCATATGTCTAGGTGTTTGAGATAGGCCATCTGGAGGTTTTATGACTCTGTAATGCTAACTCTGCAGCCCAATTATCTCAGTGGTCAGAAGGTTGGGGTTTGCTACTGAGAGAGAATAATTGAGGGAAACTGAGACATGGAACTGTGGCACAACCAGGGATCCTAAGACTTTTCTGTATATGACTTGTCTTTTTTTTCTGGACGCTTGTGAATGGTGCCCTAAATGACTAGCTCTCAATGTAAAATAAACACCCTTTTCATCTCTTCCCTGTTATATTTTAGCAAAGTCATTTCCCAAAG
This sequence comes from Myrmecobius fasciatus, assembly GCA_023553655.1. Classification (NCBI taxonomy): domain Eukaryota; kingdom Metazoa; phylum Chordata; class Mammalia; order Dasyuromorphia; family Myrmecobiidae; genus Myrmecobius; species Myrmecobius fasciatus. The sequence continues at coordinate 299,623 of JAJPUD010002026.1, read as the reverse complement.
CAAACAAGTAAAGCAGTAGATAGAATACTGGACTTGGAGTTAGGAAGACCTGAATTCACATCCAGCTTCAAACAATTCATAGTTGTGTGTCTGTCTCAGTTTCCTAATAATAGCACCTACCTCCAAAATTTGTTGTGAGGATCAATAAGAATATTTATAAAAGTTCTTAGCACAATGACTAGCACATAATAGGCATTTAATGCTCATTCTCCTTCCCAAAGCATAACTGTATCCTGACCTTTAATTGCAATATTATATTTAAATACCAATAAATACATGAAAATGCACCCCATATAAGTATCTGTTTGCTCTTGAAGCCTCTCCATACCAGGAAACCATATCTCCAAACCCAAGTACTATGTCTTGCTACATCAGGGTTATTCCACTCTTGGCTTGAAGATTCAGCCCTCAGTTATTTGGAATATCCCTTGAGTTAAGGATATTCTAGCTGATCTCTGTCTCTCTCTCAAGGGCAATACTGTTTGAACTAGCAAGGACAACTTGAGGTTGGCTTAATCAGGTACCAATCCTTCATTCCTGTTGTGTTTCCGTTGCAGGATCCTGTTATTCTTGGCAGGATCTGTCCTTGCACAAGAAAAAGTAGCCATGGATAGGATCATAGATTTTATGTAAGAGCAAACTAAGCTTCAGAGGTTAAGTGTTTTGCCTCACGTCATACAGATAGCAAGTAACAGAGGCAAGATTTGGATCCATCTGTTCTGATTCTATGACAAGTGTTCTTTATACTGCATCATATTGCTAGTTAGTAGAGAATAGTTTCAAAGAATTATGCTTATTCTCTCTGCCATTAAAAGTTTAGTTGTTGTCAGGCTCTTTCCTTTCTGTCTACAACTCATTGTCCTGTAACGTAAAATCATTGAGCCATAGAGTTTAGAGTTGGAAGGACCTTTAGTCACCATCTAAATTAACTACTTAATTATACAGATAAAGAAACAAACAGAAAGAAAAAATGCCAAAATTACATAGGTAGTCTTGCTCTGGATTCTAAAATTCCTACTGCCCTCTGTTATCACACAGACTATATCTAATTTCTTTGCTTTGTGACAGCACTTCAGATATTCTAAACTCAGAAATCACACATCCTATAAATCTTCTCTTGGCAAAACTTTCCCAGTTTCTTCAATTCATATGACAATGAATCTAGAGCTAGATGTCATCTAGTCTAGCACTCACCCTATTTTACAGAGGAGGAAACAGAGGTTTAATCTTTACAAGGTGTTTAATCTTTATAGTTCCATCCATTTGACTAATGAAAGTTCATCAATAGTCTTTCTAAGAGCTAGCCAGAAAGAGAAATTATTTACACTTCACTAAGACTATAGTTTATATAACTTGAAGCAGCTCTGGAAAGTAAATAATGCAAATATTGTAAATCCCATTTTATAAATAAACAAAAGCTGAGAGTAGTGAACTAATTTGTCAAAGGTCACAAAGCTACTATGTGTCAGAGGCTTCATCAAAATCCAGGTCTCCTTAATTACACAGCAAGGTTTTTTTGTTGTTGTTGTTTTTATTGTAACACTTTAACTCCTTTTGTGATCTGACCTAACAAAGAAGAGTGATATCACGTCTACTTATCTGGATACTAGGGCTCAAATCAAGCAGTCTAAGGTCATAGTACCTTTTTTCAGGACATCATGACACTAATATTTCTTGTTGTTGTGATCTATCAAGACTCCACATCCTTTTCACTTGAACTGCTATTTACCCAAGACTCCCACATTTCCTATTTGTGTACTTGATTTTGAACTAAAGAATAGAATATTTCTTTTAAATTTCTACTCTCAATGCAAAGTAAAAAGCTGGCTGCAGAGAAACTCAGCTTGAATCTCTGCTTTTATACTAATTGCCAGCATGATTTACAGCAAACAATTTAAAATCTTTGATACTCAGTTTTCATATATATAGTATGAAAGGCTGTATTATCCTTTTAAGTGCCATCTAGACCCTCTCTTAGGTTTCCAAAATGCTCTTTCTTTCCCCCCCAATTCCATAAAAAATACCATCTCTCACAACATTCTTTTCCATTATTATAACTGATTTACAGTAGCTTCTCATTAAAAGCTTTTGACTTGTACTAATTTCATTTTCTGGCTCACTAATAAACATTAACACATGTAGGAAACTAAACAAATCATGGTAATAGACGGTATTCTGAACCAGGCCCAACTGGCCAGTCTGGTTATTCTGCGGAAGATTAGAATCAGTTGAAAAACTCATAGGCTCTGTAACATTTTTTCTACTCCTCACCCCCACCCCAACATCCTCAACTACCATCTCAATGCATAAAATGTCAGACTTTTTGGATGTTTGGGTTCATATTCCTTGGATTTTTCCCTCTTTCTTTCTATTATTCACAATAATTCAGTAGGAGGGAGAGAAGAGGTAAGCTAGAATGGGAAATACAGATAACATAAAAGCAAAAGATAACAATTTTTTAAAAAGAAACATCAATGAGGGCCTACAAACTGTGGTTTTGAGTGAATGCAGAACCACAAGAGTACCTTGGACCTGGTACAGTTTTTCTGTAAGATGGAGTAAGAGGGAGTACCTCTGGTACTGTACACAGATGAAGGAACTGAGGGTAAAAAAAAAGCTGGGATTTCAATGCAGATTTTTTGACTCCAGATTAAATGTTCTGATAAATCAAGTTTTCAGCTCTTCTATGCAAATGAACAAGTTGTTTCATCCTTTGATGAATTTGGGGTTTTTCCACAGAGCAGCAAAAAAACGTGAAGCCTTCTATTAATAGTATTGGCTTCTTTCTCAACTTAGTCAAGGGAATAAGGTTCTTTTCTCTTTTCAAAATTACCTAACACTGCTTCAAAAGATGGACCTTGCCAACTGGACAAGTTCTGTAATGGATCATGGGAAGATGTTAAAAATCCTGTTGTCTTTTAGTTTTTAAATTGATCGTTTGCTTCTTGATATTATAGTTATAAAGAATTTAGGTTTTTATTATTCTTTTGGGATTTTTTACATCATTATATTTATTATCTGTATTATTTACCTGGCTCTGCTTATTTTATTTTTAACCAACTCATAGAAATAATTTGTACTTAGGGGCCTCATCATACCTCTGCTTTATAGTTAGATGTATTAATGGATAAATATACACACAGAGAGCTACATTATGAATTCCCTGAGGACAGGAAGACTGGCTTATTTTTTGCTTTAAAATTGGGCCTGGGATTTTAAGACCTCCAAGAGAGTCTACCTTTAAAGAAGGCTGTACCTTATATAATCTCTGCATGGAAATCACTGCTATGAGATTAGGCCTGATGATCTTGAGGCCATTAGTATGGTTTACCCTTAAGGCTGTGGGTTTATAGAACATACTCATGGGAAAAAAATAGACAATGACATTTTTCTAAGGTTCATACAGCTGTGTGCCCCAAATAATATTTTGCCTACCAAAAGTTTATTTTTCTACCTGATAACAAACACACCAAATAATATTTAGCCTGGGCCATTGATATGCAAATTGGCTAGCTCCAGAGAAGCCATTTCCAAATCAGAGTAACCCCAGACTCTGAGAGGCACTTTGGAGCACACTCTTCCTCCAGCAGAAGCACACCTTTCCTCTGGTACTTCTGCTAAATGGACCTGTGTCAGTGTGCTCCCCAATGCAGCATCATTCTTAGGGGAGTTATACTCTTATGTTTGTGTGTCCAAGTTGCATATTGGATTCTCCTTTTTTCCCTCCCCTTTCTGTCCATTTCCCCATTATTTGCAATAAAGCTTGCATTGAAATAATTCTCATTGTTTTTACATGTTCTCAGCATCTGAGTTCATTACTGGATTGTTTTTTTCCCAATATCTCTGGCTGATCCATGACATAAATTGGGTATCCAATTCTCTTCTCTTAGACATAAACTGAATACCTCAACAAGGACTTAAGCTATTGACTGTGGCAATTATACTGGGGCAATGAACCCAATCATAGAAAGCAAGGCCAATAGGGGAACTTTGCATTCTCCTAGAAGGGACTCCTTTATACCAGAGGACTGTCACAAAACATTTATTTATCAATATTCCATAATACTTCCTATCTGACTTCTCACATAGTAGGGCTTGACAAACATTTATGGAATAAAGGAATATTGTTAAATTGTGAAGAAATCAGTGTTCCTTTGTAATTTAAAAACAGATTTTTTTCTATTGCCACTAATGATGATGATGATGATGTGTATTTCAGTGATTGATTACTTGAGCTCAAGAAACAGTATAAGAGATAGTCTAGACTTGTAATGTTAAAAGAAAGTGGGCAGTCCATGAATCATGAGAAGAAAACTTGTTAGTCCAAAGGCTACACTGGTACTCTCAAAAGACTAACAAAACTAAAGGAAGTTCTCTTGGCATGTTGGGTGAATCATCTCTAACAGCTTCCAGAAAAATAGAGATAGGAATCTTCTGGGATAGATGTGGAGGAGTTCCAAGCTACATCACTGGAGGGAGACTGACAAATGAGATCAGGGATCTACTGAAGCATTATAGCATTTTTAATAACAAGTTAATAGATCCTAATTATATAGCAATTCAAAAATCTAAAAATCGTTCTCATCCCAACAACTCCATTAATGTGTCAATCTGTTTTGTAGAAAGAAAAAGTGAGATCAGAGATCAAAAGACTTGCCCAAGTAAATAACAATCATAGAAAGGGTTGCAGAAAAATAATATATTTTTACACTTAATGATCCATAATTTTAGACCCAGCCTTATTATTATTATGAATGTATCTCATGAAATTCAAAGATATGGAAAGGATCCATAGATATTAGACTATTTGTAACAGTATGTTTTTCCACAGCAAAGAACTAAAATTGAAATATTCTATTTGGGAAATATATAAACTGTGATATGTGACTATTACAGAATTTTACTGTATCATAAGAAATAAGGAATATGGTAGATTCCAAAAAAAATATGGGAAAATTCATATGAACTAATGCAAAGTAAGGTAAGTAGAATCAAGAAAACAATTTATGCACTGACTACAATATGAAGGGATATAAATGAAAAATCTCAGAAGTGACTAAAGTCGTGATTGATTATGATGTCAAAAAAAGTAATAGACTGTCTACCTCACAGCAGAGGAAAAATGGACCAGAAGTATAAGATTAAATGTGTATGTTCAGACATGGTTAAAAGGTTACACAATTTTGCTTAAGCACACATATGCATTAAAAAGATGAGCTAGAGGAAATGAGAAGGAATTCAAGGAGTAGAGACATGAAAAAGGAATGTTTCCAAAGATGTGCAGAGATACAGATGTGAAAGGAACATGGAGATAAGCAATTTATTTTAATATGTTTTATGTATTCATATCCAAATATAGATATTTTTAAAGAAAAATCTTTGAATATAACAAAAATCTTTAAATAATTTTGACAATATGAAATTGAAAAGCTTCTTTAAATTAATACATATAGAAAAGTACAGGGGGATTGGAAGATTCATTTACACTGGGGCAAAAGCTGGCAAGAAGTATATATGAGACAAAGGTAGCATTGGTGAGTATTTTAGCATCAAAGAATAGAATGTCAAAACAGGAAGGAGTAGGGCAAAAAGAAAATCCTGAATTAACACTGGATAGAAGAACAGGTACCATCTGGAAGCTCTGTCACCATTACCCAGTTCTGAAACTCTAACTAAATAGTAACCATGGAACAAATTCTGAAATGTGACCATGTGGTTCTGATCTCCCAAGTTCAGTGGGGATCCAGTTCCAGCCTTTATCTTAGGACATAAACCTATAATAAGAATAATCAGGGCAAGATCAAGGGGGAGCCAGTAATTCAGTCATTCTAAACCTGAAGAACTTTCCATCAAGTAAATAATGGTTAAACCCAGTAATAGTCAACTGAACTCAACCACATTCAAGTTAACAAATACAAACAGGAACTTGCAAAGATCAAATGGTACAGAAGTGTAGTTAAGAGACTTCAGTCTGGATTTTATCATTTTGGGAGGATTGAAAACTTGGAGCCCTCTAACCTGAGCTGGGACAACAGCAGAGGAATGTAAGAGGAAAGATGGGGCCAGACGTCTCGGTCCCCTGGCTAATATAAAGTCCAAATTCAAGAAGTAAGGTAGAAAAATGAGCAAACAAAAACAACTCAAATTATAAATAGCTACTATGGTACAATTGAAGCTCAAGACAGACACAGAAAAAGACAAAAAATTGAGAATATCTACAAGCAAAGCTGCAAAGAAAATTGCTGATTAGAAACAACATCAACAAGAATTTCTAAAAAAGTTAGAGTTTTTTTAAAAGAGCAAAAAAAAAGTAAAACCAATTAAAGAAATAAAGGATAAATAGGAAAAGATATGAGAGTTATGTAAGAAAAATATGAATAGAACTAATAATTTAAGAAGTACAAAACCTTGCAAAAGAAAATAATTCCTTGAAAATTAGAATTGGCTGATTAGACATTAATAAATACATGAATCATCAAAAATAAAAACAAAGTCAAAAAGACTTGAAGAGAGTATAGAAAATGAGTTATGTCAATGAAAAAAAATTGACTTAAAGAATATATCAAAGACAATTTAACAATTATTGGATTACCTGATATTCATTAACAACAAAAAAAAATGCCTATACATAATATTTCAAGAAATCACAAAAGAAAACTATACACATATATTAGAACCAGAGATAAAGTAGAAACTGAAAGAACCTATCAGTCACTTTCTGAAACTCCATAAGAAAAACTATCAGGAATATTGTCCAAAACGTAGGGCTTTTAAGTTAAATCCCCCTCAAAAAAAAGTCTAAAAGTAGCAAGAAAGAAGGAATTCAAGTACTGCAGAGTCATAGTCAGGATCACATGAAATTTAACAGCTACCACTAGAAAGGAATAGAGAGCTTAGAATATGAAATTACAGAATGCAACATCACAACCAAAAATAACTGGCACAGCAAAATTAAATATCATCCTATAGGGAAGAGGGAAAATTAAAATTTAATAAAGGACTTCCAAGCATTCCTGCTGAAAAGACTAAAGCTGAATAGAGATTTTGATGTAGAAATCATAGCTATGGATGTGAATGGAAGGAATTCATCCATAAAAAACAGAAGACAATAGGATGTTTTAGAACCAGAAATTCAAAAGTATACAGTTTACAAAAATTACACTTGAAACAAATGGAATAAAATAAAATAAATAAAAATAAGAGTCTGGAAGCAAACTGAAGAAAAATGCTAGGAATAGCAAAGATTATCACAAATGAAAAGTGAAAAGAAACAAGGAAACAACATTTTGTTAAAGATATTGAGGGGGTTGAGCCAAGGTGGCAGAGAAAAGATAGGGAGTCATCTGAACTCTCTCCCAAATCCCTCCAAGCACCTTCAAATTGTACCCCAAAACAAATTCTAGAGCAGCAGAACCCAAAAAAGATAGAGTGCAACAATTTTTCAGGCCAGGACTATTCAGAAGGTTGTCAGGGAAGGTATGTAGCACCAAGGAGACAACAGAGTGCAGTGCAGTGCAGCCTGTGCCAACATAGAGCAGGCCCCAGAAAAACAGGGGTAGGCATTGGGAGCAAATTGAATCAGTGGCAGCAGTGGCAGTTTCCGTATTCCTCAGGGAAGGTCAAACAATTGGTCAGCAGGAGATTCCAGGTATTTCTTTGCTAGCACCAGGGGCAGAACTGCATTTCATACTTGGATCTGGGTCACAGTCCTGAGACTCAATCCCAAGAGAAGTTTGTGGCCACAGGGGACTAGAGTTCCAGAATGGAAAACAGTACCTATGTCCACTCACAGTAATAAGCGCATCTCTACCTAGATCATACCACTCTGGAACAACTGAAAACTTAGAAGTCCCCAGAATTAACTCTGAAAACAGCTGTCCCACATTAACAAAGAGTTAAAAGTCAAGAAAGACTGGGAAAATGAGCAAACAACAGAAAAAATTCTGAAAATAAAAAGTCACTATGGTAACAAGGAAGATCAAAACTTTTACATCTACAAAGTCTCAAAGAAATATGACCAGTCCCCGGGCCATGGAAGAGTACAAAAAGTACTTTAAAAATCAAGTAAAAGAGGTAGAGAAAAAATTGGGAAGAAAAATGAGAGCAATGCAAGAAAAACACACAAAAAAGTCCAATAATTTGGTAAAGGAGACACACACACACACACACGCACGCACACACACACACACACATACACACACACACACACACACACAAGAAAACAACACTTTAGAAAACAGAAGAAGTCAAATGGTTTTAAAAAAAAATACAGAAACCCACCAAAGAACTCCTTAAAAAGTAGAATTGGCCAAATAGAAAAAGAGGTTCAAAAGCTCACTGAAGTATTAGCTTCCAGTTGCTCAATTCAAAATTTTAAGGAATTATTCACTGAAGAAAATAATTCCTTAAAATTTTGAATTGAGCAAGTGGAAGCTAATACTTTTGAGAGACATCAAGAAACAATAAAAACCAAAAGAAGAAAATGTGAAATATCTCATTGAAAAAACAACTGACCTGGAAAATAGATCCAGGAAAAATAATTTAAGAATTTTTGGATTACCTAAAAGTCATGATTGAAAAAAAAGTTTACACATCATATTTTCAGAAATTATCAAGTAAAATTGCCCTGATTTTCTAGAACCAAAGGGTAAAATAGAAACAGAAAGAATATACCAATCACCTCCTGAAAGAGATTCCAAAATGAAAATTCCCAGGAATATTGTAGCCAAATTCCAGAGTGCCCAGGTCAAGCAGAAAATATTGCAAGCAGCCAATTCAAATATCATGGTATCACAGTCAGCCTAAGATTTAGCAATTTTTATGTTAAAGGATCAGATGTCTTGGAATATGATATTCTGGAGAGCAGAGAGCTAGGATTATAAACAAAAATTACCTACCCAGGAAAATTGAGTATAATCCTTCATGCAATGAAATTGAGTATTTTATGAAAATACCAAGTATTTTCCAGTATTTTATGAAAAGACCAAGGCTAAATAGATATTTTGACTAAAAAATACAAGACTCAAAAGAAGAATAAAAATGTAAACAGTAAAGAGAAATCATAAAGGATTCAATAAAGTTAAATTGCTTACATTTTTACATGGGAAAATGATATGTGTTAACTCCTAAAAAGTCTCATTATTAGAGCAATTTTAAGGATTATATATCTAGACAGAGAACAATTGTGTGAGTGAATATGATGGGATAATTAACTTTTAAAAATAAAATTAAGGAGTGAGAAGAAAGAATGCACTGGAAGAAGAGGAAAGGGAGAACTAGAATGGAGTAAATAATATGATAAAAGAAACCTAAAAGAGTTTTTTCAGTAGAAGGGAAAATAGGGGAAGGTGAAAATGAAGCACAGTAATTTTACTTTCATCAAAATTGGCTCAGAAAAGGAATAACACTCAGTTTGGTGTAGAAATCTATCTTACTATACAAGAAGGTAGGAGGGGAAGGAGATAAGAGAAGAAGGTGGGCTAATAGAAGGAAGGGCAGATTGACAGAAGGTAAAAGTCAGAAGTAAAACATTTTTAAGAAAGGACAGGGTAAAAGGAGAGAGAGTAGGATAAATGAGAGAAATAGGATGAAGGAAGATATATAATAATCAATACTGTGAGAAAAAAGTTATAGTACATTTCTCTGATAAAGACTTCATTTTTCAAATACATAGAAAACTTGAGGCAAATTTATAGAAATAAGAGCCATTCCTCAATTAATATACGATGAAAGAATATGAACAGGCAGTTTTTAGATAAAGCAATCAAATCTAACCATAGTCATATAAAAAATTGCTCTAGACTACTATTGATTAGAGAAATACAAATTAAAACAACTCTGAGGCACTATCAATCAGATTGGCTAATATGGCATAAAAGGAACACATTAATGTGGGAGGGGGTGAGGGAAAATTAAAACATTAATGCACTGTGGTGAAGTTGTATGCTAATTCAACCATTCTGGAGAGCAATTTGGAACTGTGTCCAAAGACCTAGAAAACCATATTCACCCTTTGACCCAACAAACATCACAAATGTAGAAAAATTTAATGAAACTTTAACTAAATAACTTGATCCTTGAATTTGTCATGCAAATTCATAGAAAACATTTCAAAATCCTCAACTGGACAACAAAATAGAAATATTGTAAATCAAAAAAGAGATGAAAGAAACTGAATATTGAGCTAATAAAATGAAGAGCTGATTTTTTTTAAATCCAGTAAAATAGGCATTAGCTAAGTAGATTTTCTAAAATGAATAAAGAAAAACAATCAGTGCAAAAAAATTTAAAAGGTGAATTAACAAACAATAAGGAAGAAATAAAAGCAATTATTAACAGCTACCTTGTCCAATTATATACTACTAAAATCTAAGTGAAAGAGATATTTATAAAAATATAAATTTTCCAGGTTAACAGAAGAGAAAATAAAATACTTTTTTAAAAAATTTATTTTAGAAAAAGAAATTGAATAAATCATAAATGAGCTCCCAAAGATAAAATCCCTAGGACCAAATGGACTTGCAATTGAATTCTACAAAGCATTAATTCCAATTAAATTCCAATCAATTGTTTGAAAAAAAATAGGTAAAGAATACCTGCCAAATTCCATGATACAAATATTGTCTTGATATCCAAACCAAGGAGAGTGAAAGCAGAGAAAGAAAATTGTAGACCAATTTCCTTAATGAATATTAATGCAGAGATTAAAAAAATAATAATAGCTTTTTATTTTAAAAATACATGCAAAGATAGTTTTCAACATTCACTCTTGCAAAGTCTTGTGTTTCAAATTTTTCTTCCTCCCTTCTTTCCAATGCCCTTCCCTAGACAAGTAATTGAAAATAGGTTAAACATGTACAATTCTTCTACACATATTTGCACATTTATTGTGCTGCACAAGAAAAATCAAAGCAAAAAGGAAGGAAAATGAGAAAGAAAAAACAAGCAAACAACAACAAAAAAAGATGAATATATTATATTGTGATCCATATTCAATCCCCATAGTCCTCTCTCTGGATACAGATGGCTCTCCCCATCACAAATCTATTGAAATTGGCCCAAATCACCTCATTGTTGAAAAGAGACAAGTACATCAGAGTTAAACATTACATAATCTTCTTGTTACTGTGAAGAATGTTCTTTTGGTTCTGCTCATTTCACTTAGCAGCAGTTCATGTAAGTCTCTCCAGGCCTCTCTGAAATCATCTTCCTGATCATTTCTTATAGAACAATAATATTCCATCACATTCATATACCATAATATATTCAGTCATTCTCCAACTGATGGACATCCACTCAGTTTCCAGTTCCTTGCCACTACAAAAAGTGCTGCCACAAACATTTTTGCACATGGGAGTTCTTTTCCCTTTTTTATGATAGCTTTAGGATACAGACCCAATAGAGATACTGCTGGATCAAAGGGTATGCACAGTTGATGCAGAAATTTTAAATAATATAAGAGCAAGAAGATTACAGCAATATATCACAAAGATTACATATTGGAATCAGGCTGGATTTATACCAGGATTGTTGGACTGGTTCAAAATCAGAAAAACTAGAAATATGATTAATTGTCTTAATAAAATAATAAAATTCACATGATTATTTTAATAGACCAAAAAATCTTTCAACAAAATACAAAACACATCTTTGTTAAACACACACACCCATGCATGCATACACACACACAATAAAGCACAGAATAAATGCAGCTTTCTTAAAATGATAAGTAGTATCTATCTAAAACCAAAAGTAAGCAGTATCAGTATTAGAGATAAACTAGAAAACTTTCCAATAAAATCAAAGGTGGAGCAAGGATGAACTTTGTTATTATTTTTTCTATATCTGTATAATTTCTTGGGAGTTTGACTGGTATGGTACTGAATAAGTAGATTAATTTGGTAGTATTGTCATTTTTATTGTATTAGCTCAGCCTACCCATGAGTACTTGATATTCTTCCAGTTGATTAGATCTGACTTTATTTGTGTGGAAAGTGTTTTGTAGTTGTGTTCATATAGTTCCTGACTTTGCCTTGGTAGGTAGACTCCCAAACATTGTATGTTATCAACAGATATTTTAAATGGAATTTCTCTTTATATCTCTTGCTGTTGGACTGTGGATAATATGTAAAAATGCTGATGATTTATGTGGATTTATTTTGTATCCTGCAATTTTGCTAAAGTTGTGAATTATTTCTAGCAGTTTTTTAGTTGTTTCTCTAGGGTTCCAAGAGAACAATTTACAGCATAACAACAATCTTATGAAAATAATTAGCTTTGAAAGACTTAGTAATTCTTATTAAAACAATGATAACCATAATTTCAAAAAACATAATGGTCCATAGTCCAGACTGAAGGATACTTTTTTCTTTCTCTTTCCTGCTATTTTTGAGATAGCTAATATGGAAATTTGTTTTAGTATAAGTAAGGAATTATATTTTTCTTGCCTTCTCAATGAGTGGGCAATATAGGATGAAGAGAATTCAAAACTAAAAATAAGACAGAATTGAGTTATTGGGGAGAAAATTAAGTGATATGTAAAGAGGCAATGAATAAATTGATTAAAATGGCCATACCTTTCACTCAGAGATTCAATTAATACTCATATAACAAGGAAATTACTCAATAAAAGAAAATCCCCTCATATGTCAAAATATTTATAGAAGCACATCTTGTTGTAGCTGGGAAACGAAATAGATGCCATTGATTAAGGAATGGCTAAAAAATTGTAATGGAAAAATACAATGAAATATCAATGTTCTCTTTAAAAAAAAGACAAACTTGATGAATATAAAGTATGGACTTGCATGACTTTACATGACCTGTTTTAGTGTGAAGCATAAAATACATAAAAATTAGAACATTATAAATCTAGAAAGATCAACCACAAAGCAATCCAAAGTAAATATTGTAAAATGACAAAGAAAAAAATACAATTCCAGTAAAGCTTGAAGATAACTCCTCCCACAATTTTGTAAAGGTAGGAAGTCTACAGGTATGGAATATCACATATTTTCAGATTCTATCAATTAATTTTGTTTTTTTTTTCTCTTCATTTCTTAAAAAATATTCTTTTTATATAAAATGACTCTTTGGGAATGGGAAAGGGGAAACTATGGGAGAAATTTAGGTAAAGTCAAAGCAAAATGTATTCATTAAAATTTATTTTTTAAAAGAATGGTAGAATAATTATAAAAGTTTCTATATTCAATATTACATAAGAATAAAGAAAAGCAAGTTTTATAAAACAAAAAGACAACTTCCTGTTTACTTCCTTCCTGTTCTATAATGAAAATGAAAATACTCAGAGTTTTTTTGGATATTTGTTAAGTTTAGAATTCAAAACAAATGAATAGATGAATGGATAAAGAAATGCAAGTTAATATTTGCATTTAAAAAGTAAGAGAAACTTAGGAAGACCAATATGAACTGATTCATTGAAAAATAAACAGAACCAGAAAAATTTACATAATGACCAAAAGCCAAAGGGACAAAATCCAACATGGAAAGATATCAGGATTTAAAGCACAGATTCAAGTATACCATACTCTTACTCAGTAAACTTCAATAGCTTCCTATGTCCTCCAGGATCAAATATAAAATATTACTTGTTGTTCAAGATTCTTCATGATTTAGCCCCCTCCTAACTTTCTAGGTTTCTTATACCTTATTCCCTAATATGTATTCTTTGATTCAGTGACACTGGCTTCCTTCCTGTTCTACTAACAAAACACTTCACTCGTGGGCTCTAGGCGATTTCTCTGGCTGTTCCCCATGCAGGGAATGTTCTTTCTTCTCATCTATATCTGCTGTCTTCCCTGGCTTTCTTTAAGTATCAGCTAAAATCTCATCTTGTGCAGCAACCCTTTCCAACCCTGTTTAATTCTAGTGCCTTCTCTCTCAATTAATTCCTAATTATCCTGTATATAGATTATACATATTTGTTTGTTTATTCTTCTCCTTGAGGATAAAAAATGTGTTTTTCTTCTTTTTGTATCCTCAGCTCTTAATACAGTGGGTGGCACATAGTAAGCACTTAATGTTTATTAGTTGACTGTTTTTATCAATGAAATAACCAATAACAACTTCAGTGAAATGATTATAAAACAAGGCAGAAGTACTTTGAAAGAGGAAAAAAATGGAAAATAGGTGCAGAGGGGGATAGTACTGCAAAAACAAATTAAAATTTACAAAGACAGGATATGTTAGTTAACTTGATTTAATAAATATTTATTGAATACAGACTGGGATAAAAAACAGTGTTCAAAAACTATAACCAGAATGGGGATGTAAGGGTTTTGCTATAGTACACCAAAGTTTTGAGGGAGATGATGATACTTATATTTTAGAAGCACTGAAATAATTGAGATTAGAACCTAGTTAGCAAGAATAGTTGTTAAATTAGAAAACTATCAAATGATCTACCAGAAGGTTCATACCAGGTAAAATCTTCAGTAATATGCCTACAACCTCATCTCTTTCACCCTCCCAGAAAACTTAAAAGCTTGTTGTCATGCCATTTGTCCTCAGTACATTTTATGCTACTTGCCCCAGGTGCAAAAATTGCTAATTACACTTAGCAAATTATCTTTAGCAAAACTAACTTTGACAGGAATTAAGCACTGAAAGAAGCTAGAGGCAGAAAAGATTACTTCGATAATTTCACAATGTTAAATTATCATCCCTGACTAGTTTAAATTAAAAATATAAACAAGCAGTATTTGTGTTGTGTTGTTGGTTGAAACAAACTTTCATGAAGATAAGACTTGAACTTGTGAATAATTGTAAATTTTTTTTCAAAAAAAAATCTAATATAATTTCCATGTTTTGGGTAGAACAAGTCCTGATTAAAATAAGATATGTGTGACTAAGTTCCTAATGACCTTTTCTTTATTGTCCCATAAAACTGGTCATTCTGAAAATGACTTCATAATAAGGGAAGGGAATGTTCTATCCACCAGTTTCATCAACGTGAACTGAATCTTCATGTGTCTGCATACAAATCAGTCACTAAGGACCTTTCAGGTGGATAAAATCACTTTCTGTCTCAGGAAAATGAAAATAATGCTGCTGTTCTTCATCTTGGCATATTATGATTTCTTAGGTAATTTCATTAAACTTAAATTCTAACAACTTAACAATACTAGGACAGAGTAACCAAGATGTAGTTATTTCTTGGACTGAATGTTGAGACATTGGGCTCTCCTACTGATTACAAGGTTCATTCCCAGGATTAAAACTTTGTGTTTACTTGGTATATATTTTCTGCTATCTCTTCACAATAAAACTTAAGTTTCTAATGGGCAAGGACTGTTTCATTTTTGTCTTTGTCTCTCTAGCAACTAGCTTGACACATGCTAGGGATGTGAGTGATGTAGACACCAGATGATGGAAGGAACCAAAGTTAGGTTTTGATCATGTGAAGAATTCACAAAGGCCATTGTCTTTGGCAAAAGGTAGATTTATTTAGGGAAGGGATTACAAACAAAATGAAGGGAAACAATAGACACCAGGCATGGTAAATAAGAAATAACCATATGAAAAACAAGTTCTTCAGTGGAACTTACAATTATCCAGGAGAAAGGGAGAACCCCCTGAGGTTGGAACATACCCTTAGCTGGCAGGCTAAATCCTGAAAGGTACTTAGCACCCCAAAAGAGTTAGCTGCCATGGGATGGCCCATAAAAAGATTTTATAAGGAAAATGTAACCTCAGGGACAGAACCTGGATTTCTGAGAGAATTTGGCAAGGTGAACCATACAGAGGGTGGGTCTCAGGGGTCTGACATAACTCAAATTTCTGAATAGACAATCTGACAGATAAATTAATTCCATGCTCTCTTAATTTGCTTATGGTATCATTCTTTAGGAATAAATTGTACACATTTTAACCTTATCTTGGTATAGTGTGAAATGTTGTTTTATACCTATGCCATACTATTTTCCAGTTTTCTAACAATTTTTGTCAAATAATGAATTTTTGTTTAACACATACTAGATTATCATGATCATTTACTGTAATGTCATGTGTACCTAATTTATACCACTGATCTACCATTCTATTTCTTAGCCAGTACTAGATTGTTTTGATAAATAACACTTTATAATAATTTGAGATCTGGGACAACTAAACTACTTTATTTAGTCTCTTTTTTTCCATTGGTTCCTTTGATATCCTTGAACTTTTGTTCTTCCAGATTATTTTCATGATTTTTATACCCTTATAAAATACTTTTTTGATAATTTGATAAGTTAATAGATAAGTTTAGATAGAATTGTCATTTTTATTATATTGACTTGTCCTACCAAAGAATAATTAATATTTTTCCACTTGTTTAGATTGGACTTTATTTGTGTGAAAAGTGTGTATAGATGTGTTCATACAAGTCTGGGTTTGTAGAATCCAAAATATTTTATACTGTCTATATTTATTTTAAATGGAATATCTCTATATTTTCCTGTTAGATGTTGCAATGTATATATATATATATAATATTATATATTTTACACATATATATGTAGATATAATATACTACATAAAATGATAATGATTTATGTGGGTTTCTTTTATATACTGCAAATTTGTTAAAATTATTAATAATTTCAAGTTTTCTAGTTGATACTCTAGGATTTTCCAATTATAACATGGTATTAGCAAAAAATGATAGTTTCATTTCTTCATTGCCTATTTTAATACTTTTAATTTCTTTCTCTTCTCATTTTTGCTATAGCCAACATGAAATATTAAATTATAAAGGTAATAATGGGCATCCTTCTTTCATCTCTGATTATATTGGGAAGGCTTCTTTTTTATCCCCATTACAGACAATGCTTGCTTGGTGGTTTTAGACAAATATTATTATTATTATTATTATTTTTCTGAGGCAATTGGGGTTCAGTGACTTTCCCAGGGTGACACAGCTAGGAAGTGTTAAGTGTCTGAGGACAGATTTGAACTCAGGTCCTTCTGAATTCACGGATGATGCTCTATCCAGTATACCAACTAGCTGTCCCTAAAAATCATTTTAAGATAAAGTTCATTTATTCATATGTTCTCTAATATTTAATTGGAAAGAGTGCTGTATTTTATCAAAGGCCTCTTCTGCATATATTGAGATAAATACATGATTTCTGTTGCATTATTACTGACGAGATCAATCATACTAATATTTATCCTAATATTGAACCAGCTCTGCATTTCTGGTATAAATCCCACCTGATCATAATGTGATATATTGCTGTAATCACTTCACTAGTGTTTTATGTAAAATTTTTGCTTGAATATTCAGTGGAAAGATGGTCTATAATTTTCTTTCTCTGTCTTCACTTTTCTTAGATTAGGTATCAGCAACAAATTTGTGTTGTAAAAGAATTTTTTTTAGTATTTCACCTATTTTTTCATATACTTTATATGATATTGGGATAATTGCTCTTTAAGTGTTTTGTTGTGAACCCATTTGGTTCTGGAGATTTTCTCTTTTTTTTATTAAAGCTTTTTATTTATATAACACATGTATGGGTAGTTCCCCAGCATTGATCTTTACAAAGTTTTCCATTACAAATTTTACCCCCAGTCCCCTCCCCTCCCCTAGATGGCAGGAAGTCCACTACATGTTAATAATGTTGAAATGCTTGAGATTTTCTCTTAAGAAGTTCATTGATGGTTTGTTCAATTTCTTTTTCTAAGATCATGTTAAGTATTTTATTTTTTCTTCTGTTAATCTAGTTAATTTGTATTTCTATCAGTATTCCTCCATTTCATTTAGATTGTCAAATTTATTAGTATATAATTGGGCAAAAGAGCTCCTAACAATTGTTTTAATTTCCTTTTCTTTTTTAATTAAAGTTATTTATTTGCAAAACATATGTATGGGTAATTTTTCAACATTGACCCTTGCAAAGCTGTCCTTTACAAATTGTTCCCCCCTAGTCTTCACCCCTTTCCCAGATGGCAGGAAGTCTACTATATGTTAATTATGTTAAAATACTTGACAAATCAAATATATGTATACATATTTTTACAGTTATCTTGCTGTGCAAGAAAAGTTGGATCTACAAGAAAAAAACTGAGAAGGGAAGCATAATGCAAACAAACAATAGAGAGCATGAAAAATTACATTGTGATCCACATTTCATATCCCTCTTTCTGGGTGTATATGGCTTTCTTCACTGAACTGGTTGAATTGGAACTGGTTTGAAACATTTCATTGTTGAAGAGAGCCATGTCCATCAGAATTGATCATCATATAGTCTTGTTGTTGCCGTGTATAATGATCTCCTAGTTCTGCTCTTTTCACTCAGCATCAGTTCATGCAAGTCTCTCCAGGTCTCTCTGAAATCATCTTGCTGGTTGTTTCTTATAAAACAATAATATACCATAACATTCATAAACCATAATTTATTCAGCCATTCTCCAATTGATGGGCATCCATTCAGTTTCCAGTTTCTAACCACAACAAAAACGGGTGCCACAAAAATTCTTGCACATTTGGGTTCCTTTCCTCCCTTTAAGATCTCTTTGGGATATAAGCCCAATAGAAACACTGCTGGGTCAAAGGATATGCACAGTTTGATAACTTATTGAGCATAGTTCCACATTGCTCTCCAGAATGGCTGGATCTGTTCACAGTTCCACCAACAATGTATCAGTGTCCAAGTTTTCCCACATCCCTGCCAACATTCGTCTTTATCATTTCCTGTCATTTTAGCCAATCTGACAGGTGTGTAGTGGTACCTCAGAGTTGTCTTAATTTGCATTTCTCTGATCAGTAGTGATTTGGAGCACCTTTGCATATGACTACAAATAGTTTTAATTTCATCATCTGAAAATTGTCTGTTCATATCCTTTGACCATTTATCAATTGGAGAATAGCTTGAATTCTTATAAATATGAGACAATTCTCTATATATTTTAGAAATGAGGCCTTTATCAGAACCCTTAAATGTAAAGATGATTTCCCAATTTATTGCTTCCCTCCTAATCTTGTCTGCATTAGTTTTGTTTGTACAAAAACTTTTTAACTTAATATAGTCGAAGTTATCTATCTGGTGTTCAATTAAGAGTTCCAGTTCTTCTTTGGACATACATTTATTCCATCTCCATAGGTCTGAGAGATAAACTATCCTATGTTCCTCCAATTTGCTTATGATATCACACTTTATATCTTAATCATGAACCTATTTAGATCTTATCTTGGTATGTGGTGTTAGGTGTGGGTCAAGCCCTAATTTCTTCCATACTAGTTTCTAATTTTTCCAGCACTTTTTGTCCAAGAGTGAGTACTTATCCCAATAGCTGAGGTCTTTGGGTTTATCAAACACTGGATTGCTATAGTTAATGGCTAGTTTGTCCTGTGATCCTATCCTATTCCACTGATCGACTACTCTATTTCTTAGCCAGTACCAAATGGTTTTGATGACTGCTGCTTTAAAATATAGTTTTAGATCTGGTAAAGCAAAGCCACCTACATCAGCCTTTTTTTTTTCATTAATTCCCTTGAAATTCTTGACCTTTTGTTCTTCCAAATGAACTTTGCTACTATTTTTTCTAGGTCTGTAAAATAATTTCTTGGGAGTTTGATTGGTATGGCACTAAATAAGTAAATTAGTATAGGTAGTATTGTCATTTTTATTATATTTGCTCGGCCTACCCATGAGCACTTGATGTTTTTCAAATTGATTAGGTCTGACTTTATTTGTGTGGAAAGTTCTTTGTAGTTTAGTTCATATAGTTCCCGACTTTTACTTGGCAGATAGATTCCCAAATATTTTATACTATCAACAGTTATTTTGAATGGAATTTCTTTTTGTAACTCTTGCTGCTGAACTTTGTTGGTAATATGTAAAAATGCTGATGATTTTGTGGATTTATTTTGTATCCTGCAACTATGCTAAAGTTGTGAATTGTTTCTAGTAGTTTTTTAGTGGAATCTCTAGGGTTCTCTAAGTATAGCATCATATCATCTGCAAAGAGTGATAATTTGGTTTGCTCATTACCTACTCTAATTCCTTTCATCTCTTGTTCTTCTCTTACTGCCAAAGCTAACATTTCTAATATAATATTAAATAGTAATGGTGACAGTGGGCAGCCTTGTTTCACTCCTGATCTTATTGGGAATGGTTCTAGTTTGTCTCCATTACATATGATGCTTGCTGATGGTTTTAAGTAGATGATAATAATCATTTTAAGGAAAAGCCCATTTAGTCTTATACTCTCTAGTGTTTTAATAAAAAATTTAAATAGGCAATATAAAATCCAAATTAAAAAGGCAAAATAAAATCCAAAATTTGGATTTTGTCAAATGCTTTTTCTGCATCTATTGAGATAACCATATGATTTTTGTTAGTTTGGTTATTAATATAATTGATTAAGCTGTTAGTTTTCCTAATATTGAACCAGCCCTGCATTCCTGGTATAAATCCTAGTTGGTCATAGTGTACTATCCTGGGGATGACTTTCTGTAATCTCATTGCTAATATCTTATATAAATTTTTGCATCAATATTCATTAGGGAAATTGGTCTATAGTTTTCTTTCTGTTTTCACTACCTGTTTTAGCTATCAGCACCATATTTGTATCATAGAAGGAATTTGGTAGTACACCTTCTTTCCCTGTTTTTTCAAATAGTTTATATAGTATTGGAATTAATTGTTCTTTGAATGTTTGGTAGAATTCACGTGTAAATCCATCCGGCCCTGGAGATTTTTCTTAGGGAGTTGATTAATAGTTTGTTCTATTTCTTTTTCTAAAATAGGGCTGTTTAAATAATTTGTTTCCTCTTCTGTTAACCTGGGCAATCTATATTTTTGTAGATATTCCTCCATTTCATTTAGATTATCAAATTTATTGGCATAAAGTTGGGCAAGGTAACTCCTAATTATTGCTCTAATTTCCTCTTCATTGGTGGAAAGTTCTCCTTATTCATTTTTGAGACTAATAATTTTGTTTTCCTCTTTCCTTTTTTTAATCAAACTAACTAAAGGCTTATCTATTTTGTTGGGTTTTTTGATAAAACTAACTCAGTTTTATTTATTAATTCAATAGTTTTCTTATTTTCAATTTTATTAATTTCCCCTTTTATTTTTAGAATTTCCAATTTGGTATTTAATTGAGGGTATTTAATTTGTTCTTTATCAAGTTTTTTTAATAATAAGCCCAATTCGCTGACTTTTCTTTCTTTATTTTATGCAAGTAAGCATCTAGAGATATAAAATTTCCCTTTATAACCGCTTTGGCCATATCCCACAAATTTTGGTATGTTGTCTCATTATTGTCATTCTCCTGGATGAAATTATGGATTGCTCTTTCACCCATTCATTCTTCAGGATTAGATTATTTAATTTCCAATTAACTTTTGGTTTATTTTCTCCTGGACTTATATTGCATGTGATTTTTATTGCATCATGATCTGAAAAAGATGCATTTACTATTTCTGCCTTTCTGCATTTGATTTTGAGGTTTTTAATGCCCTAATACATGGTCAATTTTTGTATAAGTTCCATGGACCACTGAGAAAAAAGTAAACTCCCTACTGTCTCCATTCAATTTTCTCCATAGATCTATCATATCTAAGTTTTCTAGCAATTGGTTTACCTCCCTAGTTTCTTTCTTATTTATTTTGTGGTTTGATTTATCTAATTCTGAGAGAGCAAGGTTGAGATTCCCCACTAGTATTGTTTGGCTGTCTATTTCTTCTTGCATCTCTCTTAATTTCTCCCCTAGGAATTTGGATGCTATTGCACTTGGTGCATATATATTTAGTATAGGTATTGCTACATTATCTATGGTAAACTTTAATAAAATATAGTTTCCTTCCTTATCTCCTTTGATTAGATCTATCTTGGCTTTCACTTGATCTGAGATAAGAATTGCTACCCCTGCTTTTTTTTCTTTACCTGAAGTGAAATAGGTTCTGCTCCAGCCTTTTACCTTCATCCTACATGTGTCACTATGTTTTAGATGTGTTTCTTGTAGACAACATATTGTGGGATTCTGGTTTTTAATCCAGTCTGATATCTGCTTCCACTTTATGGGAGAGTTCATCCCATTCACATTCACAGTTAAAATAACTAATTCTTTATTTCCTGCCATCTTATTTACTCAAGTTATGTTTTTCCCTTTCCTTTCCCCTTTCTGCCTTCCCCCCCTCAGTATTTTGCTTTTGATGACCCCCTCCCCCAAACAATCCACCACCCTTTAGATCCCCTCCCCCTTTTTTACTCCTTTCCCCTGATTCTTCTATTTTCCCTTCTATTAATTTATCCCTTTTTTTCCCTCTTTTCCCTCCGACTTTCCTCTAGCAACAGACAAGTTTCTCTGTGAAATAAAATGTCTGATATACACTTTTAGAGCCCAAACTAATGAGAGTATGATTTACACAATGCTCATCTCCCTCCCTTCTTTCTCTCAAATATGTTAGGTTTTCTTTGCCTCTTCATGAGATATTATCTTGTTTTTACCTCCTTTTTTAAAAAATCTTATTTTACCATCTTTTCCCTCTTTTCCCCAGTATGATAACCTTTCCCCCCTCTAGTTTTCTTTTTCATATTATCAAAGTAATATCTAGTTAATTATACCCCCAAACTTTTATTATCCCCATAGTGGAAATAAAGTTCTCAAGAGTCCTTTCCTTTTTACCTTTTTATGCTTCTCTTGAGTTCTGTGTTTGGAGGTCGAATTTTTTGTTCAGATCTGGTCTTTTCATTAGAAATAGGTTAAATTCACCTATATCATTAAATGACCATCTTCCTCCCTGGAGGATGATGCTCATTCTAGCTGGATAGGTTATTCTTGGCTGTAATACAAGTTCCTTTGCCTTTCAGAATATCTGGTTCCAGGCCCTTCGATCCTTCAATGTGGAGGCTGACAGATCATGTGTGATTCTAATTATTGATCCTCGGTATTTGAATTGTTTCTTTCTAGCTGCTATCTTTTCCTTGGTGTGGTAGTCCTGACATTTAGCCACAATATTCCTTGGGGTTTTAATTTTGGGGTCTCTTTCAGGAGGTGATCGGTGAATTCTTTCAGTGGTCATTTTGCCTTCTGATTCTACAACCTCAGGGCAATTTTCTTTCAGCATTTCCTGGAAGATAGTGTTTAGATTATTTTTTTCATCATGGCTTTCAGGAAGAACAATAGATTCTTAGATTGTCTCTCCTAGATCTATTTTCCAAGTCAGTTGTTTTTCCTAGGAGATATTTCATATTTTCTTCTAATTTTTCATTTTTTTGTTTTTGTTTGACTGATTCTTGAAGTCTTATTGAGTCATTCACTTGCTTTTGTTCAATTCTTATTTTTAAAGTGTTGTTTTCTTCCGTTACCTTTTTAAGCTCCTTTTGTAACTGGCCAATTTGTTCAATGCGCTCTTTTTCCAGTTCACTAATTTTATTTTTCAATAAATTGGTGTCTTTTTCATATCTCCTTTGCAGGGCATTATATCCTTCTTGCACTGATTTCAGTTTATTTTCCCATTTATCCTCCAGCTCTCTTTTGAGATTATGCAATCTTCCAGGAAGGCCTTTTGAAAAGGGGACCAGTGATGGTCCTTAATAACTTCCTCTGGAGTTTTGTCTAAAGGAACCTCAGGATCTGGGGTCATCCCTTCTTTCTCTCAATAGAAGCTGTCTATGGTGAGAGTTCTCTTTTGTTTCTTCACTTTTTTTTTTTTTTTAGACAGCGTGGAGGTCTGTTCAAGACTAGAAAAGCTCGGCTGTGGTAATTTGCCCTGGGGCAATCTGGCAAATTAACATAAATTGCTGGGCCGGTGGGGGCTAGGACTAAGTCCGAATTACTCCTTAAATAAGGCAAGTCTGCCAGAACGCCTACCCCCAATCAGGGCAGAGTGTCCCGAGTGCCTCAAATAAACTGCAGGTGTTTGGAGTTTGGAGTTTCTGCCATGCTGAGCTGAGTCCCACCCTCACTTCTGGGTTGCACCGAGTAAACTGTTTATCCCTCTGTCCGAGTTAAACAGACCTGATATGAAGTTCATCAGAGGTAACTGGAAGCAGTGTACAAATATTTCTGTAGTCATTGACTTGAAGGTCAATTCAGAGGCTTATTTTATTGTTGATTTGAGAGATCGGAGGAGGACTCGGAGAGTCATGTTTTCACTCCACCATCTTGGCTCTGCCCCCCATGTATTCCTGAGAAAAAGGCATTTTCTTTTCTATTCCCATTCAACTTTCTTCAGAAATCTAACTTTTCAAGAAGTTCATTCATCATCTTCTCTCATTTATTTTTAAGATAGATTTATTTAGTTCTGAGAGGGAAAAATTGAGATCCTCTACTAATATAGTTTTATTTTCTATTTTTTTTGTTATTCAACTTCTTCAGAAATTTATATGCTATACCATTTAGTGCATACATGTTTAGAAGTTATATGATTTCATAGTCCATGCTACCTTTTATCACGATATACTTTCCTTCCTTATTTTTTTAATTTGATTTTTTTTGCTTTTGCTTTCTCTGAGATCATGATTGCTACCTCTGCTTTCGTTGTTTTAGCTGAAACATAATAAATTATGTTACAGCCCCTTACCTTTACCCTATTTGTATCTCTTTTTCAAATGTGTTTATTGTAAACAACTTATTGTGGAATTCTGGTTTTTAATCCATTCTACTATCCACTTCCATTTTGTGTGTGAGTTCATCCCATTCACATTTATAATTGTGTATTTTCCTCCATCGTATTTTTCCTTTGATTATTCCCCTCTTTCTCTTGCTCTCCATTTTTCCCCTCTTCTCATTTTTGATCACTGCCTTCTTGAATCTACCCTCCCTTTTATCAGTCCCCTTTTTTTCTATTATCTATATCCCTTTTCACATCCTTATAGAGTAAGATAGATTTCTGTATCAATTGAATGTGTTCATTATTTCTTCTCATCAATTTTGATGAGAGTAAGGTTTAAGTTTTGCCTTCTGCCCTCCTCCATTATAGTAGTTCTTTCATGCCTCTTTTATGTATGATAGTTTTTCTTATTCAATCTCCTTCTGACAGTGTAATTTTCTGTTTCCCCTTTTATTTTGTTTTTTGGGGGTATCATTTCATCAAACTCCCCATATATCCACATTATTTGTCTATACATATTCCTCCTAATTACTCTTATAGTAATAAAGTTCTTAAGTGTTACAAATATTGTTTTGCCATATAAAATATAAACAGTTTAATCTTATTGATTTTTTTACATTTTCTGTTTTGCTTCATTTTTATCTTTTTATGTTACCTTTGAGTCTTCTATTTGGAGATCAGAATTCTTATTCAGCTCTGTTCTTTTAATTAAGAATGCTTAAAAGACCTCTATTTTGTTAAATATTCCTCCATCACAACCTGGCCTCCCCCTGGAAGATTATATTCCTTTTTCTTGCATAGGTGATTTTTACTTGTAATCCTAACTTCTTTGCCTTCTGTTATACCATATCCCAAGTTCTCTGATTCCCTGGTGGAAGCTGCTACATCCTGTGCAATCCTGACTGTGGCTCAATGATATTTGAATTGTCTCTTTTTGGCTGCTTGCAGTACTTTCTTCCTGATCTGTGAGCTGTGGAATTTGGCTTTGATATTACTGGGAGTTTTCATTCTGGGATCTCTTTCAAGTCGTGATTGGTAGATCCTTTCAATTTCCATTTTGTCCTCTGATTTCAGAATATCAGGGCAGTTTTCTTTGATAATTTTTTTTTGCTTTTTGCTGAGGCAATTAGGGTTAAGTGACTTGCCCAGGGTCACACAGCTAGGAAGTGTCTGAGATCAAATTTGAACTCAGGTCCTCCTGACTTCAGGGCTGGTGCTCTATCCACTTCACCACCTAACTGCCCTCTTTGATAATTTCTGAAAAATGTTTTCTGGCTTTTTTTTTTTGGCCATGGCTTTTAGGTAGTTCAATAATTCTTAAATTAACTCTCCTGAATCTATTGTCTAGGTCAGTTGTTTTTCCAGTGAAATATTTCACATTTTCTTCTCCTCCTCTTTCTCTCCCTCCCTTTCTCTCTTCCCCTTTCCCTCTCCCTCTTTTTTCCTTTAATCATATGGGGAAATTAACTGTTCAGAAAGGAAATAGTGTAATGAACAGAGTCAAAAGGATCCCACCTTAGATAAATGCCAAAATCATCCACTCAACTTTTCCCATGAATGACATCCACATATAGCATTTCTCAGACTGCAACACACCATTTTTTACTGTTGGCTTCATTACAATTCAGATGACCATCCCTGTAATTAAAATTCAAAATTATAGTAAATTATAGTCACAAGAGTTTTTAATTCAAAGTTTCATTAACCACATTTTTATACACACACACACACACATAAATACATACACAGACATTTGTATGTGTATGTATACATATATTTGTAGGCTTCCAAATGTATCAAGTATGAATGGTCAGGCTTTGAATTTCTTTTAGTAATGAGTTCCCAAAATTGGATTAAGTATTATGTATATAAAATTGTATTGATACCTGGAAAGAAAGTGAAATTATTATTTTTTTCATTTTAAAGTATTTGGTAATTTTAAAAGAAAAAAGAGCTCATTTTACAAGTTAGACCCTATATTTTATTTATGAATTAAAACTGATTTTATTCTAGGGTCCCAAATATATAGCAAATACCTGATAATTGATTCACATTAATGCATTAAATTACAGTTTTTAAATATCTATTTTTATTACATCCCATTCTTTTAAAAAGTTGTTTTTTTCTGACAGCATTTCTGATGCAGTGATTTCTTTTTTTTTTTTTTTTTTTTTGTTATTGCATCATTTTTTGTGCAGGAGAAATCATATCTACAAGAAAGAATAATCTGATAAAGGAAATACAATGCAAGCAAACCTCAATAGAGAACATGAAAATGTT
Organism: Myrmecobius fasciatus; assembly: GCA_023553655.1. Taxonomy (NCBI): domain Eukaryota; kingdom Metazoa; phylum Chordata; class Mammalia; order Dasyuromorphia; family Myrmecobiidae; genus Myrmecobius; species Myrmecobius fasciatus. The sequence continues at coordinate 272,778 of JAJPUD010002026.1, read as the reverse complement.
ATGTTGTGGTCCACATTTCACATCCCTCTCTCTGGGTGTATATGGCTCTCTTTACCGAACAATTGGAACTGGTTTGAAGCATTTCATTGTTGAAGAGAATAATGTCCCTTAGAACTGATCCTCATATAGTATTGTTGTTGCTGTGAATAATGATCTCCTGGTTCTGCTCACTTCACTGAGCATTAGTTCATGCAAGTCTCTCCAGGCCTCTCTGAAATCGTCCTGCTGGTTGTTTCTTACAGAGCAATAATATTCCATAACATTCATATACCATAATTTATTCAGCCATTCTCCAATTGATGGGCATCCATTCAGTTTCCAGTTTCTAGCCACTACAAAAAGGGCTGCCACAAACATTCTTGCACATGTGGGGCCCTTTCTTTCTCTTATGATTTCTTTGGGATATAAGCCCAATAGAAACACTGCTGTGTCAAAGGGTATGCATAGTTTGATAACTTTTTGAGCATAGCTCCAAATTGCTCTCCAGAATGTCTGGATCCATTCACAGTTCCACCAACAATGCTGATGCAGTGATTTCCCAAATTTCACAATATAAGAAAAATATAGAAATACAATAATAATGTACATAATATCACATATTTAAAATATGAAAGAAACTTCTCTCCTGGTCTACATTCTGAATTTTATCCAAGGAGAGCCCTTGTTTTCCTGCAACTGTAATTGCTAGCCTTTGGCCCTAAAATTGATACCAGGTTCCCTATTCTCCTGTTTCCACAAGTGCTGGTGGTCCTTTCTGCCTTAGAACTACACCCAGGGCATGTGCTTCTTTGTAACCAACCACATGTACTTTTCTCTACCCTGGAATTGATATGTGCAACAGAATTGCTATATAGGCAAAAGAGTTGCCAAGCAGCATCAGATACACCTACTGCCAGAAAAGAGTCATTTGTAATCTCTTTGAGTAGTTATCAAACCCTTGAGAACTCCCAAAGTTGCTGCTGCTGCCTACTATATGTGTACAATCTAAACAGGTTTCCACTTCAGTATCACAGACCACCCCTGCTAACCTCCCAAGTCATCTTATATTGAAAAAATATCTCATTCCTATGTTTTGATGGTCCAGCCATGCCAAAATTTGATTTGAAGTATTATTTAAAATTGTTTGATGAAGAATGTTGGGATATTTTAGCCGGTTGCTGCCTATACTCTGCCATCTTGCCTCACTCCTCTCATTTCTTTTCCCAAATTTTCCTTTAATGCCCTTATTTGATTTTCAAAATCTTTTTTTTCAGTTGCTTGCAACAATTTATGTCTTTAGCTCTTCTAAAAGTTATTGTCAAACCTGTGTCCAATTTGCATTTTCTTTGAGGCTTTGTCTGTAGATGTTTTATTATTATCTTCTAAGTTTGCCTTGAGATTCTGTTCAGATTCTCTTTTTTGTTGTTTTTTGCTCCTTTCCATTTTTTGATTTTGAATTTTATGCTAGAGTTGGGTTCTGCTTATCTCTGATGGGGTAGGGCTAGCTATCCCAAGCTTCAGGTTTTCTTTATTCCTTATGCTTTCATTGCTAGCTCTTGGAGTTTATACATTTTTACTGCTGTCAAGATGGTGTAATCCAGCAAAAAGTGCTTCTGCCCTGCATTTGTTTTTGGTTTTGTTTTTCTGAGGCAATTGGGGTTAAGTGACTTGCCCAGGTCACACAGCAAGTTACTGTCTGAGACCAAATCTGAACTCGGGTCCTCCTGATTTTAGGGCTGGTGTTCTATCCACTGTGCCACCTAGCTGCTCCTCTGGTCTGCATTTTTGACTCTATTCCCTTTTTGACTACAAGCATCAATACTTCTCTCTCCAAATTGGAATTTCAACCAGGAACTATAGTTCTTTGCTCACTTTCTGTTCTGGAATTGTGATCAGGACTTCTGTTCCCTTGTGGCCAGAAGCATTCTTCTATGCCTTGGAACTGGGATTTAGAACTATATAATGAACATTGGAGTTGCTAAGCAGCACCTGGTCCTGCACCCTATGCTCATTCAGGGATCCCCTTTAATGCCTTTCTGAGCAGTTGTCCAATCCACTCACCATCTCTAATAGTAAAAAGCTCACAGAACTATTGTTGCTTCTGTTTTTTTACATCTAGTCCCATAGCTAGCATTTCTGTCACACTGTGTTCCACATCTAAGTGTCACTGATCTTTCATTCTGACTTTCTAAGTTTTCTGGGGCTGAAAATGCCTACCCCTTATCTTTTGATGGCTGTGCTGTTCCAAAATTCAATTTGACACATTATTTTAAAGTTGTTTAATGAGGAATGTTGGGAGGGTTCAGCTGGAATGTTCCCTCTAGGATGCTATCTTCACATCCAAGTCTTAAGACTATGATAAGGATGATATAAATGTTGGGCCATTTTGTCTGGGCCCATACATGATCTGGAATGTAGATCTGGGATAGGATGTATGGCTTGCTTTCTATTCTCCCCACAGGTGCCCCTTCATTGACACACTCTTCTAGCAATATCTTCTCCTTACTACTTCTAGCAGAGTTCATGGAAAATGGGGCAGGCTTGATATTATAGGAAGGAAAGAAGTAAAAAACTTTCAGCAGTAGTTTTAATTCTGGACAAGAACCAGATATTTGTCCTGCCATAGAGAGGAGCCAGTGATTTGCTAGAGAATCTCTGGATGACAGCTGACCAATGATATGACATTGTAGATGGTCACAGAAGAACCACTTCCAATGTAATGATCTTGTCTACCATGAATAATTCTGTATAGCAACATGTGTCTACAAATGCATAATGGCTAGCCATTATTAGTCTCAGAAGAGACTAGTGACCCCTCAGAGTTGTACCTCCATGTATCACAGATCAAATGTCTTACTTTCCTAATTATGGTTTCACAAGGCCTCATTTATTTTTTTTTATTTAAAGCTTTTTATTTGTATGACATGTATATGGGTAGTTTCCCAACATTGATCTTTACAAAGCTTTCCATTACAAATTTTACCCCCAGTCCCCTCCCCTCCCCTAGATGGCAGGAAGTCCACTGCATGTTAATAATGTTGAAATGCTTGAGAAGTTATGCAAGAAAAATCCTATCTACAAGAAAAAAAAAAGAATCAGAGAAAGGCAATACAATGCAAGCAAATGTCAATAGAGATCATGAAAATGTTACGTTGTGGTCCATATTTCATATCCCTCTCTCTGAGTGTATATGGTTTTCTTCATTGAACAATTTAAACTGGTTTGAGACAATTCTTTGTTGCAGAGAGCCATGTCCATCAGAATTGATCATCATGTAATACTGTTGTTGCCGTGTATGATGATCTCCTGGTTCTGCTCGTTTCACTCAGCATCAGTTCATGCAAGTCCCTCCAGGCCTCTCTGAAATCATCCTGCTGGTCGTTTCTTACAGAGCAATAATATTCCATAACATTCATATACCATAATTTATTCAGCCACTCTCCAATTGATGGGCATCCCTTCAGTTTCCAGTTTCTAGCCACTACAAAAAGGGCTGCCACAAACATTCTTGCACAGGTGGGTCCCTTTCCCTCCTCTAAGATCTCTTTGGGATATAGGCCCAGTAGAAACACTGCTGGGTCAAAGGGTATGCACAGTTTGACAACTTTTTGAGCATAGCTCCAAATTGCTCTCCAGAATGGTTGGATCCGTTCACAGTTCCACCAACAATGTATTAGTGTCCCAGTTTTCCCACATCCCCTCCAACATTCATCGTTATCTTTTCCTGTCATTTTAGCCAATCTGACAGGGGTGTAGTGGTACCTCAGAGTTGTCTTAATTTGCATTTCTCTGATCAATAGTGATTTGGAGCAACTTTTCATATGACTAGAGATGGTTTTAATTTCATCATCTGAAAATTGTCTGTTCATATCCCTTGACCACTTATCTATTGAAGAGTGGCTTGAATTCTTATGTATATGAGACAATTCTCTATATATTTTAGAAATGAGGCCTTTATCAGAACCATTGAATGTAAAGATGATTTCCCAATTTGATGCTTCCCTCCTAATCTTGTCTGCATTTGTTTTGTTTGTACAGAAACTTTTTAACTTAATATAATCAAAATTATCCATCTGGTGTTCAATTAGGAGTTCCAGGTCTTCTTTGGACATAAATTTATTCCATCTCCACAGGTCTGAGAGATAAACTATATTACGTTCCTCTAACTTGCTTACAAAGTCCCTCTTTATATCTAGATCATGAACCCATTTAGATCTTATCTTGGTATTTGGTGTTAGGTATGGGTCAAGCCACAAGGCCTCATTTATTAGAATCATGCATACTCTCCACTCTCAGAAAGTAGGGAAGTTGGATCAGTCAACAACTCTCAAAAAAAAAAAAAAAATTCAACCCCTAGGATTGATTTATAGTCTTATCAAATAGGTCATCATTTACACTTCTACCTAGAAATAACATATCTCTAAAGGAGGCTTCAGCCAGGCCATGGGACTATTTTACATTTTAGTAAATCTGTATGATAGAAATCCAAATGTTTCTTTGCTACAGATGTTTATTAAGTTATGTGTCAAATTAAGTTAGTATTAACAAACAGGTATTTATTAAGTATTTAGAAAGTTCAAGTCACTTTGCTATGTACCAGAGATACAAAGACTTAGAAAAGAGCCTCTACCCTTAAGTTGCTGAGCTTCAAAACAACCATAAATTTTAAAGGGCCTAAAATTGATAATGTGTTTATTGGAATATGAGAAATACTAGAAATATTAGGATATATAGCTATCAAAATCACTTTAATTTCTTCTTACCTAATCTATAACCTAAATGTTCTATATGAAGATAATTTCATCTTTTCTATCATTTATTTTTTACCAGATTATGAGTCTAAGTATGAGGTACTATATATATTCTACTATCTGCCTGGTATAGAAGGCAACACAGCTGACGCCAAAAGGGACCTATTTTCCATTCATTAAACAGTTTCTACCCTGTCTCCCAGTCTCCTTGTTCATGGCTGCCACATTCTTTGCTTCCATATACTCTTCTGCTGTTTTTTCCTTCATCTGCCAGTTCTTATCTCTTCTGCACATAAAATTTTGACCTTCACCCCATCCCTCAACCCACTATTACAGGAAGTTACTGAGCTAACTCTTGGAAATTTGAGGAGGAGTTTACAAATATTTTTATGAATTCTTTTTAATTTTTTAAATGAACTAAATACAAGAACAGAATAGAAAAAAAGAAAAGGAAAAGAAAACAAAACGTGCTCAGCAGAACATCAGGAAAGATTCAAAATATATAACAATAAATTTCCATTTCAAGAAAATCTATATAATAATAGAAGAAATTGTATTTATGAGTGCCCATCTTTTCTTTGCTTCCTTATAGGTTATTCTATTGTTCTCTGCTGTGCACTTCCTACTTTATTCTTTTTATCTCCCCCACATCTTTCAAATAGGTTATAACCAAGCACAGATATTTATATACATTCACACCTATCCACACAGATATGTAGACCTATATGGATATATACCCACATATACTGTATGAATATGTGTTTACCCATATGTAAGCATGCATCTAAAACAATAATATGGATGACATGTAATGTAGATTTCTCTTGATTGAATCTTTAAGTTGAATTTGTCTAAGATCAATGATTACTAGTCCTACTTTTTTTTTCCTAATAAATTCTACTCCCAATCCTTGCTGTAGTGTTTCTATATAACTCTTTATTTTTTAATCCTGCTAACTCTACTGTATCCATGAGTAGGGAGAGGTTAAATAATAACAAGGCTGCTCCTTAACATGCCTTTTTATTATTTAACCTCTCCCTCCTCATGGATCCCTCCCTTATCTTCTTCTCCTACCCTTTCCTTTCCTCTTTATCCCATTCCCATTAATCTGCACACCTTGTCCCACTACCATTACTCTGCACACCCTTCTGTACCCCACTTTATTCTTTATCTCTTGCCTATTAACCTATACAACTTGTTCTACTACATAAATATTTCTATATCCCACCTTATCCCATTGCCTCCCCCTCCTTCCCCTCTTATTTCTTTATAGAGATTTTGGAAGTGCTATACCCTTCGTGGTATATATGTAATGTTGCCTTTTTAACTCATTCCCAATGGGAGTAGATTTTCAGAAATATAAATCCTCCTCTCCTTATAAATCCTTTTAACAATGGAATCATATGCCCTAATTCACTAAGACAAATTAATTCATTTTATCTCAAATGTGAACTTATTTGATCTTTGTTTGTTACAGATATATTCTGTCATGGGCTGAGTCAAACTCCAACAGTGGCAGTGGTGGCTGCAGACTATAAGCAAGCAAAAAAATCTTCTGATTCTTTTGAAATCCTTATTGACAAGGAGGTCAGTCTTAAGTAGCAATAGAGGGCATCACTGTGCAAGGATGCTGAAAAGGAATAGACCAAAATAATCAGAATTGTGGTCCAAAAGACACAAGGTTTCATTGGTAGGTTGGAACAGAATCTGCAGCAGGGTTTGCAATGATAATGGAATTGTTTATTTACACATCATCTTTCCACAACTCATATACTTTTGTATTTCTCCATCTACCTATGTAAGACCATATCCTTTAATGAAACTCAAAGTAGAAGAGAATATAGGAACAATTCACCTGCATTCTCAGAGGATATCTTAAACCTGAAAGATATGATAGTAAAAGATATGCAATAGCTTTGTCATATGGAAAATCTGGAGTATGTAGAGAGTCCAGTTGTCAAGTCCATTAGCCTCCCAGTCTACTAAATACTACAAGTGCCTATGCTATTGGCAATATTTAAGAAAATTCCAGACACACATTCTTTCAGTATTGGAGCTGGCTAAGAAGAGTAGTTCAATACAGAAGAAAGTCCTTATGTGCCTTCTCACAGAAGAAGGTAGAACAGTGTTAAAATAAATCTTGGTTTGGAACTCACCCTGTTAGTAAGGCAAACTCAGGAAAAAAAATTAAAAGGATTTTATTTATCAAACCAAGGCAACAAGGCATCACTCACTTTTATTGAACAATTTTCATATAAGGGTAAAAGTATTTTGATTGGTACAAATAATTATGAGGAAGGAATTAGTACAACCTTAACTCTTTCTTCATGCCAGTATAGTTGGAAGATAGGTTTCCCTCTCTCCTTCAGTCTAGTTGCTCATGTGCTCAAAGTCTAAAGATTTAAAGTGGATTCACTCTGACTCAGCACAAACAGATGACTTTACTATATCATGGTGTAGCACCAAAATTGGATCTATTATTATTCCTCTATCCTCAACTGCCTCATTTTAATCTCTGCTGTCTGCAATTTGAAAATTGGCTTGGAAATCAGTTCTGCCAATGAAAGCATTGTAAACACTAGCAATACACAATCACTGTGAGCACACATGAGAAAACCAGCCAACAGATAGTTCATCCATGAGAGATTTGGGGGCCAAAAGGTTGGTCATTCCCATGGGGACTAGGGTCCTTTTCCATCCTCCTGGAACTTGTTCCAACCTTTTCAAGTCCATATGGGTATGAATGTCATTGAAATTGTCAGGAACCCAGGAGCATCTCTCCTGACCTCTGAGAATACATACCTCTCCCATCCCTGTTAGAAGGGAATCTGGTACCAGCCTATTTTGTAATGCCACATTCCAATGTGTGGACTTTAATATTAAGATTCTCCATTGTATCTATGATTGCATTAATATATACTTGTAAAACCGTGTTCATTTTATTCAGTAGTGCTAACCTGCATCCATCCCATATAGGCAATATGACGGAAAAAGCATGTTCAGGCTCTCCCACTATAGGGGGAAGTATAATAGAAATCTGGATATCTACATGCTTGCTTTGTAAATTGTTCTAGGGAGCAAGGGTAGATGTGAGCTGTTGGCCAAAAACCACTGGCCCTAACAATTACCTACCTTTCTAATTTGAGGGAATCAGTGATACTTTTTTTTGTTACATAGAAAATAAAATCTGAAGGGCTAAGAAATCTGCTTATATATGCTAGGCCTCCTAATTTTAAGATTTTATTTTACATTCTTGCAAGAATGGGTGCTTAGGTGAGTAGATACACCTTTGAAACTCCAAAGGCATCATGTTATTTCCTATCCTGAAGCACAAATCCCTCCCCTGTTTCTTCATTAATTAGATGTCACAGAAGTTACATGACAGGAATCTCCACCCCTCATTACATAGCTAGTCCCTGCTCCAAAGGAGTTTCCATTCTAGAAGGGGGGAGGTAACAGAGGAGGACTAAGGGCAAAGGACAAAGAATTCTTTTCAAATCTCAGGCCACCATCCCAATGGCAAAAGTGAGTCCCTGTCCCCAAGGAGCTTACATTCTTTTGGGGAAAGATAACCTCCACATATCCTCATGGGTTTCAATTTTCTAATTTTTAAGTTTCATTCTCCAATTTAATTTTCATACCTATGGAAACCAAAATGTCCATCTATTTCTCACAAGATCAAAAAGAAAAAAATCAAAAAAGCAAGCAAACAACATCAAAAAAGGTGAAAATACTATGTTGTAATCCCTATTCAGTATCCATGGTTCTCTCTCAATGCAGATGGCTTTCTCCATCACAAATTTATTGGAACTGACCTAAATCACTTCATTATTGAAAAGAGCCAAGTCCATCAGAGGGCAACTAAATGTTGTATATAACTACTACTTGCTGTTGCTCCCTTTTCTTTTTCCTGACACCATTCTTTTGCTTCATGCACAAATGATAATCAATTTTGCATTTGGAATCTATTTTTCCTTAGCCTTCATGAGTTGGGAGATTTTAATTTTCTGAGCACTACACTATTTACTGCCTGGTGGGGAAGTCCACTCTGAACCATGATTGGACAAAGTTCCAAGTACCTGCTTACCTGGTAATAGTTACATAAACAAAGGGGATCCTGTTTGGCTTGCCAAATTTTTTCAAAGAAGTCTTGGTTTGGACCTTACCCTGGTCAATGAGACAAACCCAGAAACAGAAAGGATTTTCTTTTGTACACCAGACAAAGTGATTGGGTACAGCCAGCTAGACTCAAAGTACCCTGCTTTCTATAGAAAGGAGTAAAAAACTTCTACATAAGGGAATTTTTTTGATTGCTACACATATTTATAGGGAGATAAGATTATTGAGGGAAGAACTGAGGCATCACTAAAGTGTCAAAGGGAGATGGAATTAACATAAGGAGAATATGTTGAGGTTCAAAAGGAGACTTCAAGAAATTGGGGTCTCAGACCAATGTCACAAGGTGTCTCAAAAGAATTTGCAGGCTTGAACCCATCTCCAAGTCAATGGGCAAAGTTTATTGTAATTGTAACACCAATTGAACTAGGCTAAGTGCCAAAAGGATTTAGCAAAGAACCAGGAGAAAGAACATAAATTTATAAGACAAAGTTAGAGAGACCAGAGCTTCATGTTACTTATTTGCTAATTTTATGGCTTACTGGTAGGTTTGAGGGATGGTCTATTCACTATTGTCTCAGGAACTTGATTATCACTGACCAGCAGATTATCTACCTGACAGTCAGCAATGTTTGTAGGACTATCCCAAAGCCAGGAGACTTTAGAGTCATTGACAGAATGTTCGAACAATAACACTGTTAAGGTCAGGAGACTCAGGATCATTGCTATATTTCCTCTAGAAGCTCTACTCATTTTCCTCTTAAGTGGTGTGAACCCCAAATTCATTTGGGACAAAGGGATGGAGATTTCATCTTCTAGAGCTACTTCATGCTGATAAAGGTGTAAAGCTGTCCCTGCCTAGTGGGGTCCAGACTGAGGAGGGGAAGCACGTGACTTGAAGATGATAGCAGCAGCATCCAGGGAGTGCTGGGTGACTGAATCAGGTATCAGGGGATATTCAGGCTAACCAAGTAATTGGAATTTCATAGCCTGGAATCTGAAAAAAAAAAACTCACAAGTAGATCAGGGTTACTAGGGACATTGACTAGTAACTCCATACAAAGGAAGATTGAGGGGAGGAGAGATGAGGCTATCAAGAATGTCTCACATCCAGAGAGTTTTGGTATTTGTCCTAGGAAAAAAACATTTTCCTAAAATCCTTGCCTTTGTTTCCTCAAAGGGCAATGGATGGAACAGTAGCATTATACAGAGGGAAAGGAGTGCTCAGGTGGCCTAGGGTGCAAGTATCAATGTTTAAAAGGCATTAAGCATTGGGTAGAGAGGATAACAGACAGAATGGCTTTTTCATTTTCAGGTTTGCAAGGGAAGACTTTTACCCAATTTAGTTTGAAGCCCCTGCAAGGGGGCATATGTGTAAAATCTATCAGCTAGTTCTCCCCTGGGTATGTATCTCTCCTCCGGATGGGCTTCAGGAGCTTCAGGATGGAGGGAAAAGATTTTAAAAACCCTTTCAGAATTTACAGTGTTGTGCCTGTCTCAGTTTCCCTCAGTTACTGTTTCAGTCTCCCCTTAATTGCTGTCCCAGGATAGAATCCCCACTTCCTGACCTTCAGAAATAATTGGACTCGAATTCCAAAGTAATCATGAAACCTCCAGATGGTCAGCCCCGACCTACCCTTATCTATGACCCAGACTTACTCAGTTTCTCCAGCAGCCTCGACATCCCCCTTATCTGTAGTCTTCTTTGCCAAGGCTCCTCACTCCCTAACCTGTCACAACTGAATTTATGGTTTCCTTGGACACCAGATGTGCTTAGCTGTTCCCATGAGTTCTTTGTTTCCCCCTGGGCCATGGGATTATAAAAACTAGTGTTCTCCAACGATGGAGCTACTGAGTACTTTGTATTCAGTCGGCTTACATGCTGTCAGCCTAAAGTCTCTGGCCTGGACTGCATGCTTTGAGACATGAGTCCCACCAGTCCTGATCCATAGCTATGGATTCTGAACTCTCAATTAACATCAATAAAACATTACCTAATTTCCACTGTGGTATACTGCCTCAGTTTCTCCCTGAGCATTACAACGGGAGCACAAATTGGGCAGGCCTGGAAAATCTGTTTGTTTCTCTTAGCCTGTGACCAGTGAAAATAGATTTCCCAAGGAATTGGAGAGCATTTTTTTCCCAAGTGAGTAGCTTAGTGTAGGCCAAACAGAAGTTTCCACTGGCTAGCCTCTGGTATGAGAAGTTGGCCTGAAGATGTTTGAAATCACCCAGAAGAGAAAGGGTGAACCCCCTTTTTTATTAAGGACTTGTTCCTAGAAGCTATATGAGGGAGTCGGGGAGTTGGAGAATTAAAAGTGCCATGGTTAGGAGCAAACAGGCAGCAGCAGGGGTAGCTTTGGCCTGAAGTAAATTCCCCTTCTGTTTCCTTTACAAAACATAACAGAAACCTCTCTAAGTCCATGGACAATTTGCAGTAATTATAGAATTTCTCATGTATAAGAGGAGGATTTTTTTTTCTGTCACAAGTCCCCTTTTTTTCCATATAGCCCCAAGAGCATGCAAAACTTGAAAGGCATATAGATGTTCACTCTCATTCCTGTCTCCAATTCTAAAGCTCTGGTGAGGGCAAAAATGTTCTAAACCTGGTGGGGAGTTAGAACCTCCAATGGTTGGCCTGGGGTGAGGTTAGAGGCTTCCTCAATTAGAAGGGGTGTGGTAACCCTGCTCTAAGGCAGGAGAGTCACCCCAAAAACATCAAATTCATTTGAGAAGTAAGCAACAGGTCTGGGATCAGGTCCCAGGGACTGAGTCAAGACCCTTAGGACCTGGCCCTACCTTTCATCAATATGCAGTGGAAAAGGTTTTAGGTAGGGAAAGGCTTCTTGGGCAATAGTCAGTTTAGCTTTCAGGGTCTTAAAAGCCTTGCCCTGATCAGGCCCCCATTCCAGGGGAATTGTGTCAGGGCCTTAAATAGAATCATAGAGGGGCTTGACAATAATCCCAGAGTTAGGTATCCAGATTCTACAAATTCCAGCCATGGCCAGAAAAGTACAACTTGCTTCTATGAAGAAAGCTCAGGGAGTGATAAGATTTTCTGTTTCCTCTCCATCGTAATCAAAGGGGAGCTGAGAGTTAATTCTTGGCCTAAATACTTAACAGAAAGATCAATAAGGTGGGCTTCCAGACAAAGAAACTATCACCCCAGGGGATCAGAAAATTAAGGGTTTTTATGGCAGCAGCCAGAGAAGCTTCCAGGTTTGAATTGCAGATCAAGATACCATCTACATACTTGTATTGTGCTCATGATTTCTACTGACCACTTGCTCTGATTATAGAAATTTGCTATAAGAGTAAAAAGCAGGGACATGATTACAGTAGTTCAAAAGAAGTCCTTCAGGCTTCAGCCTAAGACCACATACATACATGATAGGAGAAAGCATCCTTAGTTCTGTTTGACAACAAATCATGCAATAACAATTCCACCTCATAGCCAGACTCAGGAATAATCAGGTGGGAAACAAAGAAACAGAACTGGGAAACTGAGTCACAAGGATCCGACCTTTGGCAGAAAGTAAAATTGTCCTCCCAGCTCTTGCCCAGATAAGAAGTCCACCTATTTCAAAAAGGCATGCATTATTCTCAAATGGTGGGTTACTGACTTAATGATCCATTAGGCAATTATACCCCAATTTAAGACTCAAAAGAATATCAATTACAGTTCCAACAGATTTTATCCCTAATAGCAAATTCTACTAATCATAGCTTGGGGCTAAATAAAAAGTTTACCACGACTTACACATATGGGAGATTTTATTCAAACTTTTGATTCGAGGGACCAATCATTAAACAAGCTTATAGATTCTTAATAAACACATTCCTTGTTTAAGAATTATATATCCTAAACAGGCTCATTTCTCAGGGCTGATGGCCTTGCTTACTCTGATGGTTTCAGGAAAACTGTCAAACTTACACATTAAGGGGAGTTAACAGAAACCCCAGGGAAGGGGCTTGCTGTTGCCCACTCCAACTATTCTTAATTTTTCCATGGGCTGTGCTGTTTGATACTTTCCCCAATCTATGAAGGGGAAAAAAAGTGTTGCATATCCTCATTGAAAGGTGAGCTGATAAGGCTTTCACCTTATCCCTCAAGTTCCATACAGAGTAATTACAATTTTAAGTTTAACATGATGACAATGACTCCAAATAACTTAGTTAACAATTTCAGAACTTTCCTAAATAAGTGGCAAATAAATGTTAGCTGTAATTTCCTTTTAATTTTCTAGCAAAGGTAGAAATACTTAATTCTGTAATTACATTTACAAAATATTATTAAAATGGAATTAACAAGGCAAAATAAACTTTCCACCTTCTTTTAGTTGTTCAGCTTATTCTGATCCCAAGCTGTTGCAACTTTGGAAGCTCTCAGGAAAGATCTCTATTCTTGTAAATAAGTTTCCCTTTTGTTTTAGGGAGAAAACAAAACAATCTCAATTAAATCTAATTAAAATTGAGATAGAACAAATTTTAAAATTGATAACTTTAGTTCACAAAATTCCCTAAATTCTAATTAAATGTTCCAGACAAACTGAATTGCCATTTGGTTATTTTCCAATTGACACAAATAATTTCTCTTTTGTGAACTAGGAAAGGATTAAGGTGCCAGTTTTTACTGACAGGGCCCTTAGAAATCTAACTCTGGATAACTCAAAAGCAACCTGTTTGTTGACAGTTTTGAAAAGTAGCAGTGAACTGCTTTTCTGTTTTCCTAAAGCTCCCAAATTCTTCAATTTTTGTTAATGCTTTCACAGTACAAATAGATTATCATTTACATATCCCTTTAGTAGACTTTGATTAGAGTTCCTTTAAAACTGCTTTTACTGTCATATCTCAAATAACAAATTTCATTGAACTGAGTATATTTTCTTTCTCTCCCTCTCACCTCTTCATTCATGTATTCTTACTGCAGTTAGGGAAGGAGGGAGGAAAGAAATATTCCTTTCCTCTATGCACTATACTCCTAGTCCTGAGGAGGCCTTAATTTAGTTGAATTTGCTTCCAAATGACTTTCATACACCCACAGAAGTCACTTATTTTAACGTTAATGTAGTATGTTGGTTACATCTAAAAACCCATGTAAAGTTATCAAGTATGAAGCAATGATATCCAATAAAGCAGTTAACATTTATATAGCATTTGTTTTATGCTAAGCATTTTTGCTATCATGTGATCTTCACAACAACCATTACTCTTTACAAATCAGAAAACTGAGCAGGGATGAAATAATTTGCCATAAATTACATAGCTAATATGTATTTCCAACTGAAACAGAAAATAGTGGGCTTACTAAATGCAGAGCCTAACTTTTTTTCACCTCACACTGCCATGCTTGGTGGTGCCAGGGATACCTGGATTCTTCCAGGCTATTGCTGGATAGAACCTGGCTGGGGTGACTTGCCAAGATCTTCCTTTGATGGAAGTTTCAGGTGCCAGGGCTCAGGAATGTTGACCATGGGGCATGAATCCCCCAGAGAGAGAGAAAAAAGTGGCAAAGGTTAGTTTGCCAAGCATTGCAAGAATTTCCAAGTCTGGGCATCCCAAAGCAAGGAAAATCTGCTCATCTTGGAGCTCAAAACCATCCAGACAAGTCTTCTCCCAGTTGCCTGGGGTGTTCTAACTGTAGAATCGAGGGGAAAAAAGAATGGAGGGCTTACCTTGACAAGAAGGGGATAAAGTACATAGAATTATAATAGAAAAAGAAAAGCTAATGAAAAATAAAGATGAAATGTTTTTCTTCACCTGAATTTACTGAAATCTGTCTTCAAATCACCAAAAGGTTTGAAACAAAGTTCCCCTATATGTAAGGCTCAAGATCCCTCCTGAGACTGCCTGGAATCAGAAGTCTGGCCCTGAACTTAGCATTTCTAGACTCTTGACATTCTATGCACTATCACTGATATGCTTAATTTCCTTCATTTCTAACTTTCCGGCTTCCCAGTATCTTCCCCTCTGGTTCCATGAGATTCTGGTAGCATTAGGAAGAGAAAGAAGGTTTATTAGTGACCTGGTTGTCCTATACTGAGGCCCTGTAACAACTCTCTTACAGAAGCCCCTGTAGAGCTTCCTGGTGGTCCTGCTGCTTAAGGACACCCAGGTGCTACTGGAGTCAGGTTTCCCATTCTCAGGAGAACACAAAGCAGCTGCTGGGGAAACAAAGGTAATTATATTTTTATGCACCTTTGAATCCTCTGATCACTTTGTTTTCTATGGTTCAGCCCCATACTTTGTGGTCCTATGGCTTTGGCTGAAATAGGCAAGAAAAGTAGGAAAGAATTTTTTTTCAGGAGAAGTAAAACTTTATTTGCCAAAAACAAGGTAATGAACAAGTTCTCATTTTCTTTTTAAAGAGATGAGATCACATTTTAAGATTTAAAATTACTCATCTTTAGTTAAGTCTTTAAACTCCAGCAGAAAACAGTTAACAGCACATGGAATGAAAACAACAGATTCCAGCTGGAAAAAAATTTTTTTTTTAAAGAATCAAGTAGAAAAACTTATTCTTTATTTTAGGAGAAGGAAGGATTTAACAGAAAGCAGTCCTTTGAAAATTTTTTTCTTTTAAATTTCATTATTATTTTTAAATTACTTAAATTTTGGCTTCTTTGATAAACAAAAATGCCTTATGGTTAAACATTCAAAAAGTGCTCTATTTAGAAAAAGTATATAATTTCTTGAGTACATACCCTAATAAAACTTATTATGTTTGTGAACAGTTGTGTAGGCATTGGGGAAGACAGAAAAAAATACTCCATTTACAGCTTTACCCAATAGGCAAAAGAAAACAATTTGAAGAATTTTGAGCAGAGAAGATTAGTTTAGTAGCTATGTGAAAACTACACTGAAGTGGAAAGATAAGAGACACTACTCTTAAGATATTATTGTAATAATCCAGGCACAAAATGGTAAAGGCAAGCGAATGTATGTCCAAAATTACAGTGAGAAATCTGCTAGTACTTGAAAATTGATTTTATGTGGTATGTAAGGAAGAGGGTATTTGGGTAGTCACCATGCTTAATAGGGCTCCAAAACTGTGTCTGTAGACTAGAAATGGTGCGGTTTAAACAGTAACAATTGGGGAAAATCATTGCCATAGAATTAAAGTCACAGAATTACAATGCAGCCTAAATCTAACCAATAATCCTTGCATCCCCAAAAATTTGGCACTCGCCCTTGGCCTGAAGACCCTAAATGATAGAGAATCTATTACTTTCTAAAGCAGCCCATCATATTTATGTTTGGTAAAATCAAAAGGCACTAATCCAGTGCTACTATGTGTTGGGCACTGTGGTAAGCGTTAGATTACAGAGAAAGGCAGAAACTATGCCTTTCCCTGCCTTTAAAGAGCTCACAATCTAATGGGGGAAGATAGCCTACAAGTATCATACCAAAAAAAAAAAAAAAAAAAAAAGATGCATAATAACTTAGAGGTAATTTTGGCAGAAAAACACTCACATGCAAATCAAGGGGAAAAGCCACAAGCTTGGGGTGGTAGTTTTTTGTTCTGTTTTTTTTTGTTTTGTTTTGTTTTTTTTAAACACTGGGATCTTAGCCAAGACTTGGAGCAAGTCAGGGAAAGAGTAGGTTGTTTCCGAGTTTCTCCTCACAACAAGAAAAATGCAGATGTCACTATAAAGTTCCAAACTTCATTCTTAGTTCTTAACTCCGAATACAAGCAGAAAAAGTCCGATTATTTTTTCTTTATTCAATGCATTTCAAATAGATGAAGACAGATAGTAGATACTTCCCTAAGATACCTAGTATCTTCACCAGATCCTCATAAATCATGTTCTCTGCATCTTTTGCCTTCTGGCACCCATTTTCTGAACATAATGGAGGCAAAGAAATGGTCCCCCAGATTTCTCCAAGAGAACCTGGAAGAGTTCAAAAGGTACTGTCAGATATATTATTACTACTTACCTTGTGATACCTCATTATTGAGCACTTTGATGAGTTTATGATATAATCTATGCCCAAGATCTCAGTCACCTTATAGATAACAGGACAACATCTGTTTTACATAACTTTTCCCACAACACATTGGAACACAAATGTATACTAAAAAGGAAAGCTACCCTGGCAACAAAGCTGCACTATTGTCAGGAAAAAGTCTGACCTGGATCTCTTGATTCTTTCCAACACAGAAAGCTCTATCATGACAACGAAATGAGCCATTTTAAACACAACCTTCTCCCTATTTTTATCTGCAGTCAGCCACAAAATGGAAGCATCTGTTGCCTCATCAGAGTAATTAGAAGCAATTTTTGCCTTTCTCTACCCAAAGCTAAACCTGCTTGACTGTTAAGTCAATTAAACTTCCTCAAGCAAAGGATAAAAATGCCTAATGATTGAGATGAATTATTTTTTAAAAAATAATAAAACAAGCTTTTATGAGAGTTGAAATTTGACATGTTAATTTTTCTTAAAGGAATATTCATGTGATATTTTCCAATCAAGACGAAAGAAAAAATTTCGGTTTTGCTCCTTAAAGATCCATCTACTGTGTGCCACTAATAATGTGACCTATCCTAGCCTCTGTGTGTTCTGCTATGCGAATATGTAAGTAAAACAAAACAAACAAAATAATTCTCTGATTCAGGGTATTCATTTGGCTGATAGTGGTTTCTGTTACAGAAGAGAATGTTTTCTACTTAGTTATTATCTGGTGGTTTATTTGTGTAAAGGAAGCAGGTTGAGACAGTCCTTGATCATACTGAAAACTTTTCCTAAATAACCTGAAAACATTATAGGTTGAAATTATTGTTAATCACTGACGAAATGGAAGAAGTTTCTCAGTCAACTTGAGGAATTATAGGACACTGACCTTTGAATAAAGAAAATAGACAAGACATATGGAATTGTTAATAATTTGGTCAAGGAGACCAACTATGGATCCTGGTGGCTTAAGCAAAAAACAATCTGGCCCTAATATGTACTTCAGTACTATCTTTCCCCTTGAGACTCTTCTTGAGTTTTGCAAATGAGGAAGAACATGAGAATTTCATTCCTTCTTATTTCCCCCACCCCTACTCCCAGTCCCTCTACCCCATTCTCATCCTCCCCAGTAACCAAAAGCAGTAATGGCAATTCCCATGTTATGGGAAACACGTTGTTTGCACGTGATGTAAGCGGAATTCAGGAATGTTACTTCCTGAGCCCTGAATTTCTGTGTAGAGCAGCTGGGATTCAGCAATGATCTCAGAATCTGGCAGTCTAAAAGAGCATAGAGATCTCTAGAGTAGCAACAACTTTAAGTGCCTGATGGTTAGCTAGCTTCAAGTTTTGAGTTTCTAAGGGAGTTTCTAGATAATCTTCAAAAGGGAGATTTCCTTGTGTTTTCTGATACTTGGAAATGGATAAGGAAAATCCATATACATCCTATGCAGAGTTCTGCTTTGGACTCAGTCACCAACAATTTCAATTATAAGCGTGAAGAGAGTGGAAACAAGCACCAAGCAACATCCAGAATCAACAAATAGATAAGCAATTGCAGGAAATTAGAAACAAAAATCATCCTTCAGGAGCAGTTAAATAGCCAGGAACATCAGAGGTATTCCTCCCATGCTTCCTAGTACCTCAAGGTCCCCACAAGGCCTCTCTACATGTGATCACTATATCTGTTCCATTTCCCTGATGATGTTCACTGTATTTGTGGGAGAATGATCCCTATGTTTATTTAGGAGGTATTTTGTTGCTATTTTTCTTATTACATAATTTCAGTAAATGCTTTTGATTCAAGCTAATTGTGTCAACTTGTTAAAAATTAAATTGCAAATTCATTAGTGGGGGCTGCTGAGCTCCAGTTTTAGAAGCAGAGCAAAGAATTGGAAATTGAGGGGTTGCTTATGAATTGGGGAATGGTTAAATAAATTGTGGTGTATGATTGTCATGGAACACTGTTGTTTTATGGGAAGTGATGAGCAGAATGCTCATGGAAAAAAAACCTGGAAAGTCCTCCATGAACTCAAGCAAAGTGAAATGTACTATATACAAAGTAATAGCAACGTTCTAGGATAACCAGTTGTGAATGACTTTTCTATTTTAGCAGTACAATGATCCACAATTACTCTGAAGGCTATGATGAAGAATCCTATCCATACCCAGAGAAGAAATTGATTTTGTCTGACTACACAGATTGAATCATACCATCTCTTTTTTAACTTTATTTTTCTTGAGAGTTTTTTATTAAGGTGGGAGATCTACATTTTTTCACAATGTGACTTTTATGGAAATATTTTCCATAACTTCCCATCTTGTTTCTTAATGGGGTTGGGAATGGGGAAAAGGTAGAGAATCTGGAATTCAATCAGTATGTCCAATAGAGACAATGAACCCATCAAGAAACTGGCCTAATGTTACCAGGAATAGGGCAGCTAGGTGGCGCAGTGGATAGAGCACCAGCCTGAAGTCAGGAAGACCTGAGTTAAAATCTGGCCTCAGACACTTAACCCCTCCTAGCTGTGTGACCTTGGGCAAATCACTTAGCCCCAATTGCCTCAGCAAAAAAAGCAAAAAAACACAAAAAAATGTTACCAGGAATAATCTGGGCCTCAGATACCCACTTGATTTATGACCTCATGCAAGTCCCTTAACTGCTATCTGCCTCAGTTTCTTCATCTGTAAAATGGTGAAAATAATAGCACTTACCCAGCTGGGTTGTTGTGAAAATCAAATGTGATAATAATTGAAAAACACAATGCTTGGCACATAGTAAGCACTATATCAATGTTAGCTACTACTGCAATAATTATAATCATTATTATAACAATAATAATAATTACTATTATTATTATTCTAGCTATAGAGGAAAAGTAAGGCCATTGGATGGTTGATTGTGTATTGTAACTTTTAGTAGATATTAGATTCACAGAGAACTTTGAACCTGGGATGGCCATGTGTGAGCAGGAGATGCTCCAGATAATACTATCTATTAATAAGACATTTTCTATCTTTTCTCTAAGCTATAAGGTTCCTTCCAGTGCTGACATTCTCTATTTTATGTGTTAAGGTACTTTTACATTAGGAATTTTCAAACACAAGTTTAGGATAATAGGGATATACTCTTAGAACAACAGAGGTATTAAAAATACATCTTGGATTGCACCTGAATAGTTTTATTAACACATACTCAAACCTTATCAGAAAACTGATCTTTTATCCACCAAGGACAATACAAATAGCTTCCATGGCATAGAAAATATGCAGGAAAAAAACATGGCACGGTGTTCTTCCAGCTTCCTCTTAGCCTGTTAGTACAGAGGAAAAGAGAAAAAAAATGGCAATGGATGCCATTTTCCCTTTTCAAGATGCTGCACTCTTTTTTGATGGTGCAGTGGAAATAGTACTAGAAGAGAGCAGTGTCTGGGGCATCCAGCTGTACCCTTTACTACCTGTGTCTCCTTAGGCAAATACATTAACTTCAGTCTCTTCATCTATAAAATGAGAGGAATGAACCTAAGATCTCTAAATTCTATTATCCTAAAATTCTCCCTCAAATAATTGAATCTGCTTAGAAGCAACGAGGTTCTGGTCAGGCTGAAGCTTGACCAGAATCACATGAGTACAAGTGATTAGGTAATGCTGCCTCTGAATTTGCCATATTAGCAAAGCAGTTGCCCACCCTGTATTCCACCAGGTTTTAATTACAGCACTAACAATCCTCTCCTGGTACTGATAATTCATATTCTGATATTCTTCCTGGTGTGACAGTCAAATGCATGATTTTCTGCTGTAGTGAAAAGATTTGAAGATTGAAAGGTTGACTTTTTACTTTACTTTTTGTACTTTCACAGTTTTGTCACTTACCTATGTAATATAGATGTGTAGATCCTTCCATTTAATAAGTAAATAGCTTGCCCACATGTGGCATGGATGGATAGATATCTAATTTGAGATTTGGGCTATCCCATTTCCAAAAGAGATTATAATCTTTGCAGAAAGTAGGAATAATCACTAACAAAATCCAACAGCAAGATATACAAAGAAAAATTCCATTAAAAATAACTGTCAATAGTATAAAATATTTGGGAATATGTCTGCCAAAGGAAAGTCAGGAACTGTATAAGCAAAACTACAAAACACTTTCCACACAAATAAAGTCATATCTAAACAATTGGAAGAATATCAAGTGCTCTTGGATAGGTCGAGTGAACATAATAAAGATGGTAATACTAATCTATTTATTTAGTGCTATAGCAATCAAACTCCCAAGAAACTATTTTACTGACCTAGAAAAAATAACAACAAAATTCATCTGGAACAACAAAGGTCAAGAATTTCAAGGGAATTAATGAAAAAAAAAAAAGCAAATGAAGGTGGTCTAGCTGTACCAGATCTAAAACTATATTATAAAGCAGCAGTCATCAAAACCATTTGGTACTGGCTAAGAAACAGAATAGTTGACCAGTGGAATAGATGAGGTTCACAGGACAAAATAATCAATGACTATAGCAGTCTAGTATTTGACAAACCAAAAGACCCCAGCTTCTGGGATAAGTACTCACTATTTGACAAAAACTACTGGGAGAATTGGAAACTAGTTTGGCAGAAACTATCACTGACCCACACCTAACACCGTATACCAAGATAAGGTCAAAATGGGTTCATGATTTAGACATAGTGATATTATAAGCAAATTAGAAGAACATAGGATAATTTACCTCTCAGATCTGTGGAGGAGGAAAGAACCTTCTTCGTGACCAAAGAAGAACCAAAGGTCATTTTAAACACAAAATAGATAATTTTTATTATAGCAAGTTTAAAAGTTTTTGTACAAACAAAACTAATGCAGACAAGATTAGAAGGGAAGCAATAAACTGGGAAAACATTTTTACATTCAAAAGTTCTAATGAAGCCTCATCTTTTAAAATATATAGAGAATTAACTCAAATTTATAAGAATTCAAGCCATTCTCCAATTGATAAACGGTCAAAGGATATGAACAGACAATTTTCAGATGATGAAATTAAAACTATTTGTAGTCATATGCAAAGGTGCTCCAAATCACAACTGATCAGAGAAATGCAAATTAAGACAACTCTGAGATACCACCACACACCTGTCAGATTGGCTAAGATGACAGGAAAAGATAATAATGAATGTTGGTGGGAATGTGAGAAAACTGGGACACTGATACATTGTTGGTGGAACTGTGAACTGATCCAACCATTCTGGAGAGCAATTTGGAACTATGCTCAAAAAGTTATCAAACTGTACATACCCTTTGACCCAGCAGTGTTTCTATTGGGCTTATATCCCAAAGAGATCTTGAATGAAAGGGACCCACATGTACAAGAATGTTTGTGGCAGCCCTTTTTGTAGTGGCTAGAAACTGGAAACTGAGTGGATGCCCATCAATTGGATAATGGTTGAATAAATTGTGGTATATGAATGTTATGGAATATTATTATTCTGTAAGAAATGACCATCAACTAGCTGTGTGACCCTTGGCAAGTCACTTAACCCTAATTGCCTCAGCAGAAAAACAAAACAAAACAAAAACAAACAAAAAAACCAACAAGATGATTTCAGAGAGGCCTGGAGAGACTTACATGAACTGATGCTAAGTGAAATGAACAGAACCAGGAGATCAACAAGACTATATGATGATCAATTCTGATGGACATGGCTCTCTTCAACAATGAGGTGATTCATACCAATTCCTATTGTTCATCAATGAGGAAAGCCATCTACACCCAGAGAGAGGCCAGGGGGATCTGAATGTGGACCACAACATAGTATTTTAACGCTTTCTGTTGATGTTTGCTTGTATTTTGTTTTCCTTCTTAGGTTTTTTTTTCCTCTTTCTAGATCTGATTTTTCTTGTGCTGCAAAATAACTGTATAAATATGTATATATAATTATCATATGTATTTGAATTTATCATACATTTTAACATATTTAACATGTATCAGACTACCTGCCATCTAGGAGAGAAGATGGGGGGAAGGAAGGAAAAATTTGGAACAGAAAGTTTTGCAAAGGTCAATGTTGAAAAATATGCATATATTCTGTAAATAAAAAGCTTTAATAAAAGAGAGAGAGAGAGAGAGAGAGAGAGAGAGAGAGAGAGAGAGAGAGAGAGAGTGAGTGTAGGAATAAGTCACCACTAGCAACCTAATGAAGAGGAGCAGGCAGAGTCACCATGTCTGAACAGTATTTACTCTTTCATCTTTTAAGAGGATAATTGAGTGATAATTATACCTATCACACATTATGTATAATTTAGGGATGCAATAAGGGGGTTTGGGATCATGGCCTTCTGACCCTCTGAAAATAGTTCCCTGTCTACCACTGCATATTGCCTGTCAATTATATTTAAATTTATGAAAAAATTAATATTAGTATATATATATATATATGTATGGGGCTTTAGATTCTATAAAGTGCTTCCCATTATCAAAGATGGAATGAAAGCTAAATGATGATTGACCTAATTGCTCATTGTAGATGAACATCTGACACCATTTAGAATAGAGAAGTTTTAACTTTTTGCATATGGATTTCCTGCTTCTAATATCTGTCTCAATTTCCCTTAGTGTATCCCAAGGCAGAATTCAGCTGAAAACTATTGGGAAATGCTGAAATATTCTTACTTCAATTCTCTACTATCCATCTGCTTTAAAAGAAGGATTCATCTCTGTCAACTTTACACAAGAATTTACATCATCCCATTTTAATATTCTTTTTCAATAAACAATTTTTTCATGAGAATCCTTACGTTTTATTCAGAAATTGATACTTCCAGATAGTTGTAAAATATTTAGGTAATGGACAGAATATGATGCGTGTACAACATAATAAAGAACATAATACAGCTGTTATTGTATGTAAATAGAGGGTAATTGAAAATTCTTTAAAACTGTCACAAAATTCATGTAAATTTGTGAATTTAGAGCAAGAGACTTAGAATGCATCAAATTTTAATCCCCTTATTTTATGGCTGGTTAGAAAGGAAAGCTCATTGACATCCAAGATCACACAAATCTCAGCAAATAATCAGAGAAAGTCAGTTACTTTGACTCAAAATTTAGTTTAATCTAGTTAACATGGACTTAACAACTATGAACTTAATATTCATTATAAGGCTCAGTGTAGTTGTAGATAAAAAAGCAATAGATAACAAATGTAAACTGTCAATCAAGCTTCTAGCTCTTAAGGGGTGGGGGGGAGGAGAGAGGAGACTGAAGGAAAGATTCAGAAGACACTCTCAAAAACTCAGCTTTCTAACTCTTTACAGATGAGTTTTCCCAATGATTTATCATGTGTATAATAATTTGTAAGTAGAAAATTGTTTCAGGGAAACCCAGGAAAAAATTAAAGGCAGGAGTAAAAGGTAGAGAGGGGAGAAGGTTGAGAGTTCAACACTAAGATCCCACCTTAGACAAATAGGGTAGAGAAGTTAGTTTTAGATATATTTAAAATTTTGATAGCATAAAAAATAAGAATTATATTTAGTGTTATTTAGTTTAGTCTAAGTTACTTCTCTGAGATTCAGTTTATTTGTAAAATAAAAATAATACTGATATAAGTTATCTCAAAGGTTATGTGAGAAAAGTACTCCCTAAACATGATGTAAAGTTACTATTATTAAAGAAATAACATCAAAGTTTGTATTTCCTTCTGGTAAAGTTAAAATAATCCAACAAAGAAATGTAAATAAGTCAACCTAACAACTCTAATATTACATGCAAACTCTAATATTACATGTAAATAGATCACATTTCCTCAGAAAAGAAAAAAAAAGGATTATAGAATTTGTTTATAATTTTATAGTTATAAATCTTTTAAAATTGAATCAAAACATGTTTTTTTTCAGAAAACATCAAATGTGTAAAGATAAGTATACATGTAAATGAAAAAGCTATAAAATTTATCATATTGAATTGTAAAAGTCAGGGTTCATATTTAGTTTGAAAGAATTCAAAGAGATTTTCTTATAGTCACAAAAGAATTTATTAATGCCATAACTGACACACTAGTCTCTAAAAGAGAACAGCAATTAGAAGTTTGGGACAGTTTTATATACTGAAAATTTGGGGTTTCAGTCTGTAGCTAACAGCCTACAAGGTTGTAAATTGAGAAAAAAAAAGATAAGATAATTTAGGGAAGGAGATGAATAAGAGCTTTTAGAGAAAGACAAATAAGAAGTTAGGATGGGGGGTTTACAGGAGACAAATAAGGAACAACAAATAAAACATTTTATTGCTCCACATTCCTTAGCTAGATAAGCAGTTTTGAGTAGAGCCTGGACTCTGATACATCAGAGGAAACTCAAGGAAATCTGGAATTTCCTTGAGGTTACCAAGATTAACTTTAAAAAGAATACAAGAAGAGAGATAAACAAGAATATTATACTAAAGGTTTGGTAGATAATAAAATAACATCCATTTCAAGACATACGTGCTTCAAATAATATGTTAGTACATTAAAGATAGGACAGCTAGGTGACACAGTGGACAGAGTGCCAGACCTAATAGAAGTACTGTGAAGTCAAAAGATATACATGATTTCATAGTTCATATCTTTTGATCAATTAGGGAATGGTTTTTATATAAATTTGAAAATTTATGAGAAAAATATATTTGAGAAATGAGGCCTTCATCAGAGAAACTTGCAAATAAGCCAGGAAAACTTATTTTTCTGCATTCAAAACTGATCTCAGACATTTGCTATGTGACCCTGGGCAAGTCACTGAACCCTGTTTGCCTCAATTAATGAATTGTAAAATGAGAAGGAAATGACACATCATTCCATTATCTTTGCTAAGAAAAAAACAAATGGGGCCACAAAGAGTTGGACACAACTAAAATGACAGAATAATATTTTAAATGTGTATAATTTCATCATTGTTGCTACTTCATTGGGAATTCAATAAATATTAATTAAGCACTTACTAATATGAAGTACTATACTAGACATTAGGCATACAAAGACAAAAATAAAAGAGCCTTTTCCTCAATAAGCTTACAGTCTCCTGGAGGAGACAACATCCACATAAGTAATTACAAACTATCCAGGAAACAATTTTAAGAGAGCAATTTTAACAAAGGATAGAAGTAAAATCTGAAAAGACCTCATGCAGGCTACTTGTACCATACTTTAAATGAAAATTGAAATTTTATTTTTTATTTTTCTATATTTGATATTTAATATTTTTATTTTCTCCAGTAATATGTAAAACAAATTTTTACACTTTTTTTAACATTTTGAGTTCCAGATTCTCTCCCTTCCTCCCCATTCTCTCCCCCCATTAAGAAGGCACATGTAAAATTATATAAAACTTTTTCATAAAAGTTATACTGTAGGAAAAAAAGATCTTTCCCTCCCCCCCAAAAAAATCCTTCAAGAAAAATAAAGTTTAAAACAAATTATGCTTCAATCTGTATGCAGACACAACCAGTTCTTTCCCTGGATAAGGATAGCATTTTTCATTATAACTCCTTAAGAGTAGTCATTCATTTAGGAATGTAAATAGATAAACCTTATTAAGCCCTTTATATCTCTTTCCTGATTACTTCCTTATGCTTTTCCTGAGTCTTGTATTTAAAAATCAAATTCTCTCTATTCAGCTCTGATCTTTTCATAAGGAATGTTTGATTCTATTTTATTAAATGTCTGCCTTCTCCCCTAAGAATATTTATACTGTTTTGCTGGGGAAATGATTCTTGGTTATAATACTAGCTGCATTACTCTCCAGAATATCATATTCTAAAACCTCTGATCCCATAATGTAGAAGCTGCTAAATGTTGTGGGAACCTGACTGTGACTCTACTATACTTAAATTGTTTCTTTCTGGATGCTTGCAATATTTTTTTTTTTCATTGACCTAGGAGTTCTGGAATTTGACTATATAATATTCCTGGGAATTTTCCTTTTTGGGATTTCCTTCAGGAGTGATTGGTAGATTTTTTTCAATTTTTCTTTTACCTTCTGGTTCTAGAATATCAAAACAGTTTTCTTGGACAATTTCTTGAAAGATGACAACAAGGCTCTTTTTTTAATCATAGCATTCAGGTAGACCATTAATTTTAAAATATTTCTCCTGGATCTATTTTTCTAGGTCAGTTGTTCTTCCAATGAAATACTTCACATTGTTTTCTATTTTTTCATTCTTTTGGTTTTGTTTATTGTTTTTCAATTTCTTATAAAATCATTAGCTTCCATTTGCTCAATTCTAATTTTCAAGAAATTATTTTCTTCAGTGAATTTTTGTACCTCCTTTCCCATGGCCAATTTTGCTTTTTAAGGCATTCTTCTCATTAGCTT
The DNA here is from genome assembly GCA_023553655.1 of Myrmecobius fasciatus. Lineage (NCBI taxonomy): Eukaryota > Metazoa > Chordata > Mammalia > Dasyuromorphia > Myrmecobiidae > Myrmecobius > Myrmecobius fasciatus. The sequence continues at coordinate 245,646 of JAJPUD010002026.1, read as the reverse complement.
TTTGTATTTCCTTTTGTACCACCCTTAATTTTCTTCCCAATTTCTCTCTCTCTCTCTTACCTGAGTTTTGGAATCCCTTTTGAGCTCTTCCATAGCTTGAGACCAAATTTTATCTTGAAGAATTTGGCTGTAGGAGCTTTGACTTTGTTATCTTCTTCTAAGTGTGTGTTTTGATCTTGTCACCACAGTAACTTTCTATGGTCAGAATTTTTTTCTGTTATTTACTTATTTTCCCAGTCTATTACTTGCTTTTTAACTTTTTGCTAAAGTAGGGCTCCATTTCTAGGATGGAGGATGCATTGTCCCAAGCTTCAATGGTTTTGTGCAGCTGTTTTCAAAGATCCTTCTAGGGACCTGACATAAGAATTCTTTTTTGTCCCAGAACCATGAGTTGTCCCCATTCCACTGTGGCTGTAAGTGCTACTGTGCTAAAGCCACAGAGTCCTTCTTTAGTGCTAATAAAGAGATCTTCTGTGAGCTGAGGACTCCAGAACCTGCAAGCTTCCACTGCTGCCCATACCCACTTCTGGTTTGCTGGTTTTCCAAGGCCTTCTCACCCTCCTGACAAACCTTTCCTGCTGACCTTTTGAAATTTGAAATTATTCCACTCTATCTTTTTGTGTGTTCTGATACTCTGAAATTTGTTTAGAGTCATTATTTAAAGAAATTTGGAGCAATTTGAGGGAGAGTTCTACAAGACCCTGCTTTTACTCCCCCGTATTGGTTTTGCTTCCAAAGCTAGAGATGTTAGATAGCTAGAATCAGCTAGACAGTGGAGGTCTGAAATGTCAAGAAGAGCTTTGCATTTTATAATGGGAAACCATTGCAGATTTTTAAACAGTGGAGTAACACAGTCAAATTTGTTTCTCTAATAATGAATTTGGCAGAGGATAAATTGGAGAAGGGAGTATCTTCTCAGGATTAATCTAAATTAATCTTTTTTGAAAAATATCAAAGTCAGTCCAACTGGCCTTCTTACAGTTCTTCACAGGTGGCATTCCTTCTCCCATTCTTATGCCTTTGCACTCTTCCTGAAATGGACTACTTCCATATCTCCATTTCTTAGGATCCCTATCTTTCTTCAAACCCAGATCAAATTCCATTTCCTACATGGGACCTTTCCTGATTCATCTATCTGCAAGAGCATTCTTGAAATTATTTTGTATGTACCTTGTACTGTTGTTTTTTTTTTCAATTATTTTATGTTTATTATAGGAATTGGTTCATTAAAAAGGCTGGTGTCAAATTGTTACATTGTATAAGCTGTGAGGTTTTTTAACTTGTTATAGAGAAAATGGAGATTTTTTTTTCTATTTATCATAGGAAATCTTGATTTAAGCTTCAATGAACCACAGGTATTTAAAATCCATTAATTTTCAGCTAATCAATGTTTAGATAACCCAATCTTGAAAAGAAACTGGCATATTCTCTTAACACTGTATCTGGATTACTTCTCCATATTCTGGATGCAGTTATAGTACCATTGTAAACAATTTTTTTCTTAAATGCCTTCATTATATTTTTAAAACTGTAATCATATTAATTCCTTGAATAGTAGAGAGTCTTCCTCTTATTCATTGCTAAATTTTGATATTGCTATAATCTTCAGTCCCAGCAGGAAAGAGATCATCATCATCTTTAACATGAATCAGCAAAAGAGTCAAACAAATAGAGATTCTGGATAATGTATAGTTACAATTTCTTTTAACATGTAGTGGTGGAATTTGTTGAGAAGACAGAGCATTGAGAAGTGAAAATGATCAAAAGGAAATTTGCTGAGTGGCAGCAACTCAATTATTTCTCCAGACAGGGAATTCCTTCAAGGGATCCTTGATAACGCAAAGGTCACTTTAAAACAAATTTCCCAGAATAGAAGCATCTACAAATGTAGAATATAGAGAGGAAAATCTCAAGTTAGCTTGTACTCTGTGAAATACATATTTAAAATACAGAAAGTTCTCTCTGTGAATGTGGACCATTATGCAGGTCTTTACATAAAGCAATTTTTATTTAATATGAATTTACCTGTAAGGATAAGGAAAGGAGGAAGACAGGAATGGTGGGCCCAGGACAGGTATGCAGTACCTGAGATACTATTATTACTGTTTATTCTTCAGTCTATTTTTTCTTTTTTCCTAAAATAATAACAGCTTTTTATTTTTCAAAATATACACAGATAGTTTTCAACATTCACCTTTGCAAAAACTTGCTTTCCAAATTTTTCTCCCTCCTTTCCCCTCACCTCTCCTAGACAACAAATAATTTGTGTTAAACATATGAAATTCTTCTATACATATTTCCAAATTTATCATGCTACACAAGAAAAATCAGATCAAAAAAGGGAAAAAAATGAGAAAGAAAAAAAGCAAGCAAATAACCACAAAATGTGTGAAAGTACTATGTTGGGATCCACATTCAGTCCCCACATTCTTCTTTCTGGATGCAGATGGCTCTCTCCATCACAAGTCTATTGGAATTGACCTGCATCACTTCATTGTTGAAAAGAGTCACGTCCATAAGAGTTGATCATCACATAATCTTGTTGCTGTGTACAATGCTCTCTTGTTTCTACTCACTTCACTTAGCATCAGTTCATGTGAATCTCTCCAGGCCTTTCTGAAATCATCTTGTTGATTATTTCTTATAGAACAATAATATTCCATAACATTCATATATCAAAACTTATTCAGTTATTCCCCATCTGATGGACATCTGCTCAGTTTCTAGTTCCTTGCCACTACCAAAAGGGCTGCTACAAACATTTTTGCACAAAACATGCAGTTCTTCTAAATATATTTCATATTTATCATGCTACACAAGAAAAATCAGACCAAAAGGGGGAAAAGGAGAAAGAAAAAAAAAAAAGTAAGCAAGCAAACAACAACAAAAAAAGTAAAAATACTATGTTGTGGTCCACATTCAATTCCCATAGTCCTCTCCCTGGATACAGATGGCTCTCTCCATCATAAGACTATTGGAATTGCCCTGAATCACCTCATTGTTGAAGAGTCAAGTTGATCATCATATAATCCTGTTGTTGCTGTATATAATGAATGTATTATTGGTTCTACTCACTTTACTCAGTGTCAGTTCATGTAAATCTCTCCAGGTTTTTCTGAAATCAGCCTGCTCATCATTTCTTATAGAATCCATTACCTTTATATACCATAACTTATTCCGTTATTCCCAAAACTGATGGGCATCCACTCAATTTCCAGTTCCTTGCCACTACAAAAAGGGCTCCTACAAACATTTTTTCACATATGGGTCCTTTCCCCTTTTTTAGTATCTTTTTGGGACACAAGTCTAGTAGAGATGCTGCTGGATCAAAGGATATGCATAGTTTGATAGCCCTTTGGGCATAGTTCTAAATTGCTTTCTAGAATGGTTAGATCAGTTCACAACTCCACCAACAATGTATTAGTATCCCTATTTTCCCACATTCCCTCCAACATTTATCTTACCCCATCATCTTAGCCAAACTGAGAGGTGTGAAGTTATCCTTCATTCTCACAGAGGGCCAATGACATTAGGAAGATGAGGTCTTGACTTGGAGATGAATTGGATTGAAGTGATGTAGAACTGTGCAATGTCATTAGGCTCACTCTCTCCTCCAGAATCATCAGATCCAGTGGCAAGCCATGAGTCAGGACAATTGGCAATGGCCCAAGATATAGTGGGAGATCTTGGCCTTTTTAAGCTAAGGTCTTTTCCTGGTTTTAGTTTGTTTGAGCCAACATCCATTCAATAAAGACTAGTTAAGAGTTAAGTCAGAAGATGACTTTAGTTTGCCTTCAGGAAAAAAAAAATCTGGGAAGTGAAGTGTTTATGTTTATATCCACAGAGTAGAAGTTCACACCTGTCACTTGACTGAGTTGATACTTTTCATTTTCTGAGCTACTTTGCTTGATCCAAAGAAAGTCTTAAGTTTCCATAAAAGAACACCAGGATACAGCTAAATTCTCTCAGATTCTCCTATTGAAAGGGAACAGGGAACATGACATACAAACAACTATATACAAATCACTAACATTGAATAGGATCAGGAAAGGTTTCTTACAGAAGTTGGGATTTTAGCTGAAATTTGAAAGAGGTTAAAAAGCTGAGATGAGGAGGAAGAGAGTTCCATAGATGAAAAACAGCCAGTGAAAATGTATGGAGTCCAGAAATAGTGTGTGACAAACAGCAAAGAAAAACATACAAAGGTATATGGAGGGAAACAAAATATAAGAAGACCGGAAATGTAGTAAGGAGTCAGAATGTGAAAGACTTTAAAAATTAAACAAATGATTTTATATTTTATATATAAATATATAATAATTTTGATTATATACAATTAAAATGGTTTTCCACAAACAAAACCAAAGCAACCAAAATTAGAAGGAAAGCAGAAAACTTGGAAAAAATTTACAGCAAGTTTCTCTGATAATGAACTCATTTTTCAAATATGTAGAGAACTGAGTCAAATTTATAATACTACAATTCATTCCCCAGTTGAAATAGTCAAGCAGTTTTCAAACAACAAAATCAAAGCTATTAACTAAAAAAACAGGAAATATATTTTAAAATGCTCTAAGTAACATTCATGAAATGAAAATTTAAACAACTGTAAGGTACTATCTCACACTCATCAGATTGGCTAATATGACAGAAAAGGAAAATGATCAGTGTTGGATGTGGGAAAATGGGACACTAATGCATGGTTGGTGGTCCAACCACTCTGAAAAGTAATTTGTATATATGTCCAGAGGATTATGAAACTGTGCATCCCCTTTTACCCAGCAATACCACTACTACATCTGTATCCCAAAGAGATTTTTAAAAAATGCTCTTCTATGTCTCTGCAACTCTCTTCTATGTCTACCATCATGTCTTTCACTCTTGAGCCTGGTGCTCTTGAGCCACCTGCAGGACAACATTCAACATGCAGACTCTCCTGTGCAGATCTTTTATGATCACATCATGGTACAGTGGGGCCTATATGCTTTTCTCCAGGGCCTAACCAAGGATGCACACAATGCCCTCCTGGAAAATCAGTCCAGTGGCCACTCTAAGGAACTGCCAGGGCAGGATCTATTGCTCAGGAGCTAATAGGAGCAAAACCAGGAGCAGAAGGTAGAGCTTTGACACTAGGTGCCCTTCCATGTGCATATGAACCTAAAGCTATTTGAATGTGTCTCTTTAATATCTGCCATGCTTCTAGAGATCTTATATATAGCAGTCTATGAAAGTAATGTCCAGAGGCACATGATCAGCAAACAGTTCCACCACCATCTGCAAGTGGGTGAGCAACAACCTCTGCTCAGTCCCCTGAATCAATGAGGGATCATTTAGCAGCAGCTTCTAATGCCATGAATATGTGTAACTAGAAGACTTGTCACAGCTTTATTATCAAGGAAAAGATGGATGGAAAAGTATGATTTGTTCTCTAAGGCCAACAAAGTTGAGACCATGCTAGATAGAAAGATCCAGGAATTAGTATGTACCCGTCTGTTCACCTATATAGTGTCTATGACTTTATTAACGAGTAGACATTGTCTGGTATGTTCCAGTGGGATCTGTCCATTTTTCTTTCCATAATCAGAAAAATGATTTCTTTTGGAATTTATGGTCTTTCAGGACCAGTCATCAAAGGCAGGGTTAATGTACCAAAATTTGGTCCTGCATAAGGGAGTGGAAATTGAGTGGATGCCCATCAGTTGGGGAATAGTTGAATAAGTTATGGCATATGAATGTAATAGATTTTTGTTGTTCTTTAAAAATGATGAATAGGCTCATTTCAGAATATCCTGGAAAGACTTATATGAATTGATATTGAGTAAAGTGAGCAGAACCAAGAGAACATTGTATACAGTAACAAGATTACATAATGATCACCTATGATGGAGTTGGCTCTTTTCAATAATGTGGTGATTCAAAGTAATTCTAATAGACTTGGGATAGAAAATGTCATCCACATCTAAAGAGAGAACTATGGAGACTGAATGTGTGTAGAAGCAAAAAAAAAAAAAATTTCACCTTTTTTGTTGCTGCTGTTGTTTGTTTTTCTTTCTCTTTTGATCTGATTTTTCTTGCATAGCATGATAAACGTGAAAATAGGTTTAAAAGAATCGCACATATTTAACCTATAACAGATTGATTTCTGCCTTGGGAAGAGGGGACATAAGGAAGGTATGAAGAAAAATTTGGAACACAAAATTTTGCAAAAATGATTGTTGAAAACTATCTTTCATTTACTTGGAAAAATGAAATATTGAAATAAAAACCTGGCCCTACAACTGGAAGAAAAATGGAGTGACTTGTACCAGGATACCTATAGAAATTATTTTAAAGACTAGACAGATGGCTATTGAAAAACTGAGGAAAGCTAAATGAGTCAGGGAGGCTATCACAATAGCAGTCACAGACTTCCCACTGACTTCCTCAGGACATGCAACTCCAGAAATGTTAGATTTTCCCAGAGTGATTAAATATATCTTATTTAAAAAAAACTGTTTTATATGGGATAGCTCTTAGGGAAAGGGATATTAGAAGAAATTTTTGTGATTGACAAAACAAAAGGCAGCAATAAATGTATATTTTTAAGATGTGTAAAAGGGAAGGGAATGAACTTCAGAGGGAAACACAAACAAGAAAGGCTTTAAAGTAGCAAGTATTTATATGCTATTTTTTTTTAAAATCAATCAGTCATGGAAAGAATGGATTAATAGTTTACCAAGATCATGCAGAATGCAGATCCTCATTCCCAAGATTATATGGAGCATCTCAAGATGAAACTTGTGCCCATTCAATTATTAAATGCATTCAGCACAAGCTGCCAGAAAAAAAAGAATAACTGACAATATCTATCTTATCTGAAAAGGAAGAACATGCAAAATTCTCATTTTTCTCAGTCTTCATCAGCAGGCTGCTAAGAATTCTGCTTATAATTGGTAATCGGGGCTTCATAATTCCAATTATATTTATTAGTTTTTTGCCACATAATGCCCGAAATTTTTGCAATATAGTCGGGCAGATCAGCCAGTATGCAGCTGTAGAATTGGGGCACACTCTATTTGCCCAAAATACTCTTGTTCTTTCCAAATGCCTTTCCGAGTAGCTCAAATTTTTCAAAACATTTAGTGACATCCCAAATTTTCATGGCATTACAGATGGTCTGGAAAAAAGGTCAGCTTTTCAAATCATTCCTATGATTGTTAATAGTTTACAATTCTTTTGAGTACTGTTTGTTCATATCCTTTGACCACTTATCTATTGGGCAACAGCTTTTTGGTTTTACAGATATTTCCATATCTTGTATATCAAATCCTTATTGGAAAAATTTGATACAAAGGTTTTTTTTTTTCATTTTATCACTTTCCTTCTTTTCCTAGGTGCATTAATTTTGTTTGTACAGAAGTTATTCAGTTTCATGTAATCAAAGTTATCTATTTTATTATTGTTCTATAAGAAATGACCAACAGGAGGATTTCAGAGAGGCCTGGAGAGACTTGCATGAACTGATGCTGAGTGAAATCAGCAGAACCAGGAGAACATTATACACAGCAACAAGACTATACGATGATCAATTTTGATGGACATGGTTCTCTTCAACAATGATGTGATTCAAACCAGTTCCTATTGTTCAGCGATGAACATAGTCATATACATCCAGAGAGAGGCCTGAGGGAACTGAGTGTGAACCACAACACAGCATTTTAATGCTTTCTGTGAATATTTCCATGCATTTTGTTTTCCTTCTTAGGTTGTTTTTTCTTCTTCTCTTTCTAGATCGGATGTTTCTTGTGCAGTAAGATAACTGTATAGATATGTATACATGTATTGTATTTGTCATATAATTTATCCTATTTAGCATGTATTAGATTACCTGTCATTTAGGGGTGGAGGTGGGGGGAAAGGAGGGGAAAGGCTTGGGAAAAAAAGTTTTTGCAAAGGTCAATGTAGAAAAATCACTCATATGTTTTGTAAGTAAATAAAAAGCTTTATAAAGAAATAAAAAAAGTTATCTATTTTATCTTTTGTAATTGCCTTCAACTCTTGTTTGGCTAATAACATATCTTTTACTTACAGCTCTGACAAGTGTATAATCTGCTTATTTTCTATTTTTTATAGTGTGATTTTTAATATTAAGATCATATATCTATTTAGAATGTATTGTGGAATATAAGGTATTGACCTAAGTCAAATTTCTGCCATATTAGTTTCCAAATGAGTAGACTAAATTGGGAAATTCTGTAAGCAAAAGGGAAAGTTTTTGAATGCCAAGAGAGTAGAATGGTTAAGCCTGTATAAAGATTTTTTTTTTTTTTTGACAATGCTGTGCTTAATAGATCTGGATGAAAGACAGAGCCTGGAGGCAGGGAAGGAGAAACATCTGCATTGATGTTCACTGAAAAGAGTTCTAAAATCAAAGTATGTGTTTTCAACTCTCAGCCCAGTTATTTAACTGTGAGTTCTTGGACAAGTTATTTTAAGTCTATGAAATTCAGTTTCCTTGGATTATGAGGATTATTTTGAGATTATATATTATGAGGATAATTTTCTAACTCCTATGTTAGTTGTAAGCATAGTATTTCTTAATTATAAAAGTGATACAGAAATTGAATTTACTACTATTATTATTATATGTAAAAGATCTAGCAAAGAGACTCTGGGCATATAACTGGATATGTTAGCTAAAAGAATTGAAATTTTCCATTGCATAATCAGTCAGATAGTTAACAAGCATTTATTAAGCACTGATTATCTGCCAGGCATTGTGCTAAGTGCTAGGAATACAAATACAAGCAAAAAGAAAAACAGTTCATATATTTGAAAAGCTTACATTCTGATGGGAAAAGTTAACACATAATAGGAAGTTGAAAGAAAATAAGGAAGGGAAGGCAGAATGGAGGCATTGTAGAGAGGTTCAGGAGAATATAGCATGGTGGAGAAAAAAAGAATAGCAGCCCCGACACCGTTCTTAAATAGAGGGTTGGGGATTTCTCCAACCTCTAATCACAGGGAAGTACAATAGAAAAAATACTGGGTTTGGACTTAAAGGATGAAGATTCAAAACTTGGCTTTACTATTTCTAACTGAAATCTTGGGCAAATCATATCATCTCTCTGGGCTGCAATTTATCTGCAAAGTTAATGGGTTTGTCTAAATGGTATTCTAGTTCTTATCCGAGCTGCTATGCTATGATGATCCCATTTAGCCTATTTTTACTAGAAATGGGGAGAGAAATATTTGTCAAGAAACAAATGTTGACATTATCTTTTACCATTTAGTACTGGCTAAGAAACAGAGTAGTGAATCAGTGGAATAGCTTGGTTCAGAAGAAATGATAGCCAATGACTATAGTAATCTAGTGTTTGATAAACCCAAAGACTCCAGCTTCTGGGATAAGAACTTAGTGTTTGACAAAAATTTCTGGGATATTATCTTGGTCATATCTTGGCATAATCCACCACCTGGTGTCTAGTTTGAATACTGCATGTCCTGAAATTGAATCACTAGATAACTTAAGACATTTCCTAGGGTCAAGAATACTTAACAATAAATTTATCAATTCACTCAACAAATATTTATTAAATATCTACTGTGTACAGAAAATTATGCTAAGTGTTTGGGGCAGCTAATCTTATATAATACAAAATCCTTGCCCTAATCTAGTACAGGAATAAGAAACAAACAAATAGTACATACAAAAAAATAAAAGGCAAAAAATAAAACTTTTTAGGTGACTAACAGCAATGGGGGATGTAGTAGATAAAGCTCTAACCCCAAGAATAAAGAGACAAGTTTTAAAACTATTTTGCTATAAGAGTCAACATGGGAGTGAACTAAGATGGTAAATATGGCCCGAAGAGACAATGGGTACAATGAGAGAGAAGCCATGGAGTCAGTAATTGCAGGATCTGGCAAATAATTAGATATGTTAGGTAAGAAAGAGTGAGAAGTTGAGAATAATGCTAAAATACAAACTTGAAAATCAGGAAGAATGATGGTACTTTCTATAGAAACACGGAAGTTTGTAAGTGGAATGGATTTTGGGGGAAAAATAGTTATTTCTATTCTGAATATATTGAATTCAAGATTTCATACAGGTTAAAATTTCTAATTTCCAGGCAGATTATGTTGTAGCACTGGTTTGAAGGAGAATGACAGGCAGAATATATAAATCTGTGAATTATCTGCACATAGATATAATTAAGTTCATGGGAACTGATGAAGTGCGTGTGTATGTCTGTGTGTGTGAGAGAGAGAGACAGAGACAGAGACAAAGATAGAGACATAAAGAAAGACACAAAGAGAAAGAGAAGAAAAGAGAAAAGATGCTACAAAATAGACCCATTGGAGTACATCAAGAATTAGGAGGTGTCATAGAAATGATAATTTATGAAAAGAGACTGAGGAGGACCTTCAAGACAGGTAAGGGAGAATCAGAAGACGACAGTATCACAATAACCCAGAGAAGAAGGAATATAGGAAGAAAAATTGGTCAATAGTATCAAATGCTGCAGAGATGCCAAGGACGAGAATTGAAGGGAAAAATCAGATTAGACAATTAAAGCTCATTCATATTTTCAGAGTCTTTTCAAATTAGCAAAGAGCTCATAAGCCTAAATGTCAAGGAACTAGTGAAAGGTGAATAAGACAACTTTTTTTAGGAGTTTGGTTGAGAAAGGAGAAGAGATATGTGATGATAGCAGAGAGGACAATCAAGTCTAGTGAAATTTTTTTCAAGGATGAGAAGATTTTGAAGGCAATGGGGAAAGAACCAATAAAGAGGGAGAAATTAAAGTTAAGATGATGATAGTTGTGGTAGTAGTAAGGAATCATGAGATCACGGGTTCATGTAGAGGAGTTAACTAGGAAAAGAAGAGTCTTCTCATTACTCTAGTAATGGAAGAAAGGACATTAGAATGTAGGATGATGAATGAGGTTTTGAGATGAAGAAAAGGAGAAAGGACTTCATAGTAAATAGCCTTAACTTTCTCAGTAAAAAATAATCAACGAGGGAGCAGTAAAAGGATTGCCTTAGTGATATGAGGACCTAGTTGACATTCAAAAACATAGATTTGTAGTGTAATCAATTAGCGATTTTGCATATTTTTTCCTACTAGTATTCAACCATAACTATAGAGGAGGTTATTTGTTCTTGAAAAAGACCATGATACCAGGTCATGAAAACAGATTAGATTTAAATAAGGGAGGGCTGTGCAGCAAGGTCACCTGTCTCACTTTGTCCTCAGGAGCCATCTGGGTCCAGTAACAAGAGATAGATAGGGATGGACTGGAGAGGACCCTGGATTCATATGGTAGATGATTAGAGTAATCCAAAAATTTGGAATTTGGTCAAGGATAAAAAGAAATAGGACAAGGGATGAAACAATTCAAGATAAAAGGTCAGTGTAGAGTTGAATTGGTAAATTATAAGTAAAGTTAGTGCAGTCTTGAGAAAATATAAGGATGTATGACTAGAAGGTTTCCAACTAATTCTTTATCTCACCTTCCACAGAAGTTATTCTGAATCTTCTCTTCTCTCCTTCAGTCCCAAAAATCTTCTCTTCCAGTCCATTCTGTACACTGTTGCCATAACAATTTTCTTTTTAGATGCAGATAGGACTATATAATTCCTCTATTCAACTACTTCCAGGGGCTTCCTCTTTCTTCTAGAATAAAATATGAACTACTCTATTTAGTTTTAGTATATTTAATCTGCACAACCTGGTCTCAACTTGCTTTTCCAACCTCATTAGATATTGCTTTCCTATCTGGAGTATAGATCTGGCTTTCTCTCTGTTCCTCACTCATGATATTCAACCTCCTTTCTTTTTGGTCATCTCACATGTCTGAAATGCACTTCCTCTTCACATCTATCTCAGAGTTTCTCACTTTCTTTAAGATGCTCAGATACCTGCATAAAGCTTTCCTTGATCTGTCAATCAGTGACTTCTCTCAGATCCCAACTTTATTTGTCTTTCTCTTTAGAATAGAAATTTCTTGTGAGTAGGGATTATTTCTTTTTTGTGTTTGTGTCTCCACTGTTTGGCACATAATAGATACTTAATAGTCATTGATTTGAAATGAGTGAATGGATTTAGTAAAAGTAAGAAACAGGGAACAATAGAATGATAAGATATTACCAATTAATTTTAGAGGTTTTGATCATGAAAGCAGAATTCTTGTGGGTTGTATTAGAGATCCAAGGTGAAGCCATTTCCTATACATAGTAGAAGGCTATGGGTTTTGAAAAGATTGTGTAATTTGGGACATTTGTGTTTATTAAAGAAAATCAATATATATGCTAACTACTCCTAATATAGAGATAGGAGTTGGGGAAGAGAGGAAAACAGTGATTCAGGTGTGGAATATCTTGAAAATAGAGGGAGAATGAACAGGTTGTCAGTAGACAAAGTCTTAATCAGTATAGCATGAAAGATGTTAATATAATGAACTTCAAAAGAGAAGTTGTTGAGTTAGGATAGCAAAAAAGAGATATTCTGCAAGAGACTATGGAGGTCAAGTAGCAGCAGGGATTAGTGACATCTGGGGAAACCAAGTCAAAGAGATGGAAGTATTGGGAGAAGAGTAGGTACAGAATTAAAGGAAATTTGTTCCTATAGAATTTAAATCTAGAAGATACCTTACAGGTTGCATTTTACAAATGAGAAAATTGAGGCCTACAGAGTTGAAGGGACTTGACTAAGGTCATATGAGTGTTAAGTGACAAAGCTGGAAGTTCATTCATTAATTCAGTAAATATGTACAGATTTTTAAGTACTATGGAAAGAGAACTGCATTTGGAAATAGAGGACCAAGCACTAAATCTAACAAAGAAATTCACTTATCTAAATCAAAAGCAACACAGAAATCAGAGAAATAATTATTTCTCTCATATAAATAATCAATTATTAATTAAGGTTAAGATTTTCCTTTTTCTATTTCCTCATTCTGTTGTCAGCCCCTGGTAGGTTAAAACTAGCATCTGAAGGACATTAGTGATAGAGCAGGTTGTCCAAATCATCCGGATACATACTTTTTGATCTTGGTTAGGGCTTCACCCAACCAGGAAACTATAAACAGAATCCAGTCTAAATGAGATCTTGCCCTTAGGTAGTAAGCCCTGTCCATCCTTGGAACCTTCCTTTAGAACTTAGGGTGACAGCTTATGAAGGGAAAAACTAACCAATGGGGTTTGGAAAGAGATGGATTATTTTTCCCAGTTGGCTAGAGGCAGCTGAGTCTCATGATTAGATCACACTCTCTGTAGGAGGAGCTGAAGACTTTTTGCTCATCTTCTCATTAATATGTCTACCCCCCCCCATAAACTGTTAGCCAATCAGAGCTGATTTCCTTAGGCATACACCCTTTTCCAAAGGCTTTTTAAGCATCCAGAGGGCCCAGAGATTCTTTGGTTAATGAGAGAAAGCCAAATGACTATCTTTTTATTATTCTCTAGTCAAAATTAATAAAATTTATTAATTATGCAGAAACATTAGTCATAAAAGTAAACATATGGCTATATACTGTTGACTTAGATAAATGGATTTCTTTTGCTATTTTTTTTCATGTTCATTGTAAAACTGATATTTGGTGGGGAAAAGGTTCATCTTTGAATGTAAAGTATGAGGCCTCCTATCCTCAAGAAATAGCAATCGTGTTAAGCTTGAATCTAAAACTTAAGATACCCTAGAAAATCATATTTAAAGGATCATATAGATGTAATTTTACCCCAATATTCCCTTTCTCTGAGGAGAGCAGAGTGCTTTTCCTGCCACAAATTAGCATCCCTTGGAAAAGGGGTAGGGATAGAGATGCTAGAGATGTCTATTCTTGCCTCCTTGTGAGGAACAAGTACACACTCCCCTTCATTGTATGTATGTATGTATATTTATATGTCTATCATAAGGCTTTTGAGAGAGGATTAGATGACATAATGGTGCATGAAGTTCTTTGGAATAATTAAGGCACAATACAAATATGAGCTATCATTTGATGGGTATCCTGGGTGAATGAAAAAGGATATTTTCTGTTGGGAAGCACTAGGGAAATCTTGGTAGATACTGAACCATAGATGTTAATTCTCAATTGTATTTACCTTCAGTTCTATGCATTACCTTGGAAAGCACTAGTATGGTACTTCTTGAAGTCTAAGCCCTCTATTCTTTTTTCAAAAAATTATTTTATTAAAGTTTACCAATTACATGTAAAAAATTAACAATCATTTTATAAATTTTTGAATACCAAATTCTTTCTTCTGCCCCTACCCCATCCAATTTGATGGCAAGCAATTTGATTTCCATTGTGCATATGAAGTCATGCAAAACATTTTCATATTAGCTATGTTGCAAAAGAAAACACAAATTAAAATAACAAAATATTTTTAAAAAAGAGTATGCTTCAATCTGCATTCAGAATTCATCAGTTCTCTCTCTGGAGGTGGATAGTATTTTTCATCATGGGTCCTTTAGAAGTTTCTTGGATCAATGCCTTGATCAGAGTAGTTAAGTTTTTCACAGTTTATCATCTTTTTTTTTTTTTTTTTTAATTCTAAAGCTTTTTATTTGCATAACATATGTATAGGTAGTTCTTCAACATTGATTGTTAGAAAGCTTTCTTTTACAAATTTCCCCCCTAGTCCCCTCCCTTCCCCTAGATGGCAGGAAGTCCACTAAATGTTAATTATATTAAAATACTTGACAAGTCGAATATATGTATACATATTTCCATACTTATCTTGCTGTGCAAGAAAAATCCTATCTACATGAACAAAAAAAATCAGAAAAAGGAAACACAATGCAAGCAAACATCAATATAGAGCATGAAAATGTTATGTTGTAGTCCACATTTCATATCCCTCTCTCTGTGTGTATATGGCTTTCTTCACTGAACAATTGGAATTGGTTTGAAACATTTCATTGTTTCAGAGAGTCACGTCCATCAGAATTGATCATCATATAGTATTGTTGTTGCCATGTATAATGATCTCCTGGTTCTGCTCATTTCGTTCAGCATCAGTTTATGCAAGTCTCTCCAGGCCTCTCTGAAATCATCCTGCTGGTCGTTTCTTACAGAACAATAATATTCCATAACATTCATATACCATAATTTATTCAGCCATTCTCCAATTGATGGGTATCCATTCAGTTTCCAGTTTCTAGCCACTACAAAAAGGGCTGCCACAAACATTCTTGCACATGTGGGTCCCTTTCCTTCCTTTAAGATCTCTTTGGGATATAAGCCCAATAGAAACACTGCTGGGTCAAAGGGTATGCACAGTTTGATAACTTTTTGAGCATAGTTCCAAATTGCTCTCCAGAATGGTTGGATCTGTTCACAGTTCCACCAACAATGTATCAATGTCCCAGTTTTCCCACATCCCCTCCAACATTCATCATTGTCTTTTCCTGTCATTTTAGCCAATCTGACAGGTGTGTAGTGGTAACTCAGAGTTGTCTTAATTTGCATTTCTCTGATCAATAGTGATTTGGAGCACCTTTTCATATGACTAGAAATGGTTTTAACTTCTTCATCTGAAAATTGTCTATTCATATCCTTTGACCATTTCTCTATTGGAGAGTGGCTTGAATTCTTATAGATATGAGACAATTCTCTATATATTTTAGAAATGAGGCCTTTATCAGAACCATTAAATGTGAAGATGATTTCCCAATTTGATGTTTCCCTCCTAATCTTGTCTACATTAGTTTTGTTTGTACAGAAACTTTTTAACTTAATATAGTCAAAATTATCTATCTAGTGTTCAATTAAGTTCCAGATCTTCTTTGGACATAAATGTATTCCATCTCTACAGGTCTGAGAGGTAAACTACCCTATGTTCCTCTAATTTCCTTACAATATCACTCTTTATATCTAGATCATGAACCCATTTATATCTTATCTTGGTATGTGGTGTTAGGTATGGGTCAAGCCCTAATTTCTTCCACACTAATTTCCAATTTTCCCAGCAGTTTTTGCCAAATAGTGAGTACTTATCCCAAAAGCTGGGGTCTTTGGGTTTAGCACTAAATTTCTAAAGTTATTGCCTAGTATGTCCTGAGATCCTATCCTATGCCACTGATTGACTGCTCTATTTCTTAGCCAGTACCAAATGGTTTTGATGACCGCTGCTTTACAATATAGTTTTAGATCTGGTACAGCAATGCCACCATCATCGGCCTTTTTTTTTTTCATTAATTCCCTTGAAATTCTTTACCTTTTATTCTTCCAAATGACCTTTGCTACTGTTTTTTCTAGATCTGTAAAATAATTTCTTGGGAGTTTGATTGGTATGGCACTAAATAAGTAAATTAGTTTGGGTAGTATTGTCATTTTTATTATATTCGCTTGGTCTACCTATGAGCACTTCATGTTTTTCCAATTGACTAGGTCTGATTTTATTTGTGTGGAAAGTGTTTTGTAGTTTAATTCATATAGTTTCTGACTTTTCCTTGGCAGATAGATTCCCAAATATTTTATCCCATCATCCGTTATTTGGAATGGAATTTCTTTTTGTATCTCTTGCTGAACTTTGTTGGTAATATATAAAAATGCTGATGATTTATGTGGATTTATTTTGAATCCTGCAACACAGTTGATCAACTTAACAATATAGCTATTACTTTGTAAGATGTCCTTCTGTTCTGCTTACTTCAACTTGCTTCAGTTCATAGAAGTGTTTTCAGGTTTTTCTAAAAACCATCCTGCTCATCATTTCTTATAGCACAATAGTATTACACCACAATCATATATTATAACTTATTCAATTATCCCCAATTGAGTGGATTGATGTAATATGATTTTATGGTCCCCTGATTTTAGGGTGGTTTCTGTTCTAATAATAAGACAGTAATCCTAAATCTTCTGGTGTTGGAGTTTAATCTGCCTCAGGGACTTCCCACAATCCCACTCTAAGAACTACAATCTGCTTCTGAATAGACCACTCTTCAATTCAATGCTGACTGTCAGGTAGCTTCTGGCCTAAGGATAGTCCCAAAGACCAAACTCCTAAAACAATAGTGATAATCTTGTCAATGATAACCAAATTCCAGAGACCACTCCTGAGTTGTACAATTAGCATGTCAATGATAGAAAGCTGGATAAATGTGTTTCCTTGCTTCTGTTTCTGTGCTGAATCCTCTTAGAATTCAGTCTTGTAAAAGCACTACAATTACAATAAACTTTTCCCCTTGGCTAAGGAGATGGGTTCAAGTCTGCAAATTCTTTTGAGACACCTTGTGACACAGGTCTATGACCCCAAACTGTTGGGGTCCCCTTCCCAACCTCAACAAGATCCCCTTGATTTTTAATTCTTTTCCACCATAAAAAGAGTTACCGCAAATATTTTTGTACAAATAGGTTCTTTCCCTTTTTTTGGATTTTTTTTGGGATATAAACCTAGTAATGATATTACTAAGTCAAAAGATATGTATAATTTTATATCCCTTTGGGTATAATTCCAAATTATTCTCCATAATGATGGAACTATTACAATTCCACTAATAGCACATTAATGTCCCAATTTTTCCATATCCCCTCTAGCATTTGTATTTTTTCTTTTCTGTCAAGTTGGCCAATCTGATTGATGGAAGTGAGGTAGAATCTCAGAGTTGTTTTAATTTACATTTCCCTAATCCAAAGTTATTTAGAGCATTTTAAAATTTGAATATTACTAGCATTGATTTGTTTTTTCTGAAAACTGCCTGTTCACATCCTTTGACCATTTATCAACTGGGGAAATGGATCTTATTTTTATAAATTCAGATCATTTACCTATTTATTTCAGAAATGAGGACTTCATCAGGGAAACATGATGCAAAAATTTCCCTCAGTTTTCTGTTTTCCTTCAAGCTTTCTATTCTCAAGGTCATTCATTCACAAAAGGAGGGTGGGAATCTTCTACCTAAGAGCCTGAGGCACACAAATTCAAATTCATTTAGGAATTCAGAGAAAGGATATATTAGTGTAATAGAGTAATGCAGAGAAAAAATACTTGTGGTCAATAAATCAAGGAACATTTATAATGTCAGAAAAAAAAATGGAATTCCGTGGATCTGGGTTCAAATCCCAATACCACTCTTTACTAGTCTGACATTAGGAAAGGCAAGTGACCCTTTAATAAATCAACTAATAAGCATTCATTAATCTTTTATTATATACAAGACATTTGGCATATAAATATGAAGTATGATAGCAATCCTTACTCATCAGTTTACTCTCCTAGTGGACTAGATTAAATCTTAAGGCTCTTTCTAAGGTATAGCTTCTATGAAAAGTTAGGTTGGCGCATTTTGGTAAATAGATTTATTAAAGAGTTTAAAGAGGGAAAGGGTTTATAAAGCATTAGGAGAGGGAACCAGCTAGTCCAATTCTCCCATTTTACAGATGGGGAAATCGAGGCCCAGGGGAGAGAAAGAGCTTGTCTGAGGTGGAAGTAGGGGCATCTGAAGTCCCTTGTTAATCTGAGATTTCATGTGTAAGAGGCTGTGCTGAGGTTTCCATACAGAACCTTGTGACAATGACAAAATCCTTCGCTTCCTTCAATGCCGGGCACATAGTAGGCGCTTAATAAATGTTGATTGGTTGAACAAAGAAATCACAAGACAATGTAACCCATTTGTTTTGGAGAGGAGAAGAATGAAATGATGGGACACATATCTCCTGACTCCTTGGTCTTGACTTTTCATCACTTCGGGTTGACTCCATGTATGTCAAATCCTTCTCCATTTTACAGATGCGAAAAATTAAAACCCAGATTTCACAGAGCGTCGATCGGTGGCAGGGTCAGTAACTAACTCACACTTTCTTCCCCAGACAATTAATGCCCATATCCACCACACTCAACATGGTGTCTTCGTTTGGTCCTCACGACGCCACTCCTAACATGGCAGCCCAGACTACCCGCCCCGGAAGTAGCTCTGGTCAGAGGCGGAAGAGGAAGCGGCGCAGCGGGGGAGTCGGAAGTGTTTGCCGGGGTTCTCTCTCCCTCCCCCTTCCCGAGCCACAATAACAGACAGGAGGCCGCCGGGCAGGTGAGGCACCGGCAAAGTCTCCGGAGACTCCAGGTCAAGGTATGGCGGGGCGGCTGCACCCCTGTTGAGCCTGTGTCTTCTCTTGTGTCTCCTTCACAGACGCCGCCTCGGAGCTGGAACATGGTCCTGCCGCGGGCCCAGCCCCGCGCAGCCTTCGCCGCAGCCTCGGCCTCCGGGCGCCCGGTAATGGGGGAGGGAGATCCCCGCTGTCACGTCCGGGAGATGTCGGGGAAAGTGGGGAGGGCATGCGCCACGGTCTCTCTCGGGCTGAGAACCTGGGATATGCCGGGGTCGGTGGTGTGGGGAATGGGAGACCTTGGTTACCCGGGTGGGAGAAGGGCACAGGCAGATAGGGACTGTGGTCAGTGGCCCCTGGACCCTTTGGGGGGCGAAGAAAGGGAATGGGAAGTTGTGAAAAGCACAAGTGGGAGAAGGACTCAAAGTCTGGGCGGGGGGCACACGTAAGGGGACACTATGATTGGGATCCATAGGGAGGGTAGGCAGAGAGGGGAAGCACTGAGGCCAATTACAGGAAAAGTGTGATCCCCCAAGAGTCAAAGTGTTGAGGAAATCTTGGAGTAAAATTATGAAAATGTGTTATAAGTGAGATTTTTTTTTTGAAAAAAAAAAAAAACGTCATCTTGATGAAAAATATTATAAGCCTTGAAACTTTTGCCAAGAACACTCCCTTACTTTGCATGGAACAGAGTTTGGGAAATGGTGGACCAGATAGTCTTAAAGGTAGCTTCTAGAACTGATGTTCCATGGGCTTCTGTGACAATTTCATTAGTTGAAATTTAACCTTCCTTCAAGGTCCAGTTCAAATGGAACCTCCTGGTAGTATTTTATGAAAAATTATGAGATAGAAGCCTTATCTTTATCCTTTTTTAATCTGGAAGTACCATTATCCTATCTTTACATTATTTTATGGTTATTTCTGTCTTTCATTATACTCTGAGCTCCAGAAAGCAGAGATTATCTTTATCTCCCTAAAGATCTTTTGTTAATATTAATAAATGCTGCTATTTGTATAACGTTAACCTTTTATAACTCTTTAAGTTTGAACTCCAAAATAACTTGAAGGGACCTTAGTTATTTCTTTCCATTAAAAAAAAAGAGAGAAAGAGATAGGCTGTCCTCATTTAAATTATAAAGTGTGTGTTTATGGGGGGGGGGAGCACAGAATGATGCTAGTGGCACTGACTTTGGACTTATTGACAGTGTAATAAATAGGGCAAAGAAACAAAAATTAAATAACCATTAGACAGGACAATTTACTTGGGTCTTTTTTTTTTTTAAGAGAATTTGCTGAAAATATCAGGGAATATAGAATCATAGATCCAATTATTTATTAATCCTAATAATAATTTTCCTAATAAATGGTTGCTCATCTACCTTCCATTTGAAAACTTCAGAAGTCGTGAATCCCTACCTCTCCAAATAGCTTTTGTATTATTCTAATAGGAAGTTCTTGTATTGAGCTCTAATCTACCTTCATATAATTTCTACTAATTAGTTCCGGTTCTGTTCTGTTATGCAGGTAATATTTTTCTAGTCCCTTTTTCGGTTGAAGAACATTGAAAGTATATAGTAATAGGCTCAGTCAGTTGGTAGTGGAAAAGACAAAGACATAGGTAATAAGCATCTGGAATTTCTAAGTTCACTAGTTGAACTATGGTTGCTTTAAATTTTGAAACATTTGTATTAATATAAAGCAATCAAACCTGAGGAATTGTTATATGAATGAGGGAGCCTTAAATTGAGAAAGTTGAAAATGGATGATATTAAGGTAAGAGTGCCTATATCTGATTTGGGGAAATCATAGACATCTTAAGATGCAGAAAACATTATGTGAAAGGAGATGGTCTTACCACAGTAGTTGAGGGTTGAACTGGTGTAGTGGAGAAGAGAATATATTTTAAATCAAAAGACCTAGGCTTGAATTCCTAGTTCTAATATGATAAGCATATGTAAGTGACTTATCTTCTCTGGGCCTCATATTCTTCATTTATAAAGTAGGGAATTTATACTATTTAATTATCTGGCTCTAAATCCTATTATCTTATGAACTGTTTCCAGAATAAAGGAGAATTAGGAGAAATGCCAAGCAGAACAACCTGACATAGCTGTGAAAAATAGTGCTTTAGAAGTTATAAAGCTCTATATGAATGTGAATTTATCATTATTATTAATTTTATAAGATAGAGGGATATAAGTTTTTGGTAGAGGATACATAATCTGGATTGTTAATCATTAAGCATTATGGTTAACGTGGTTGTTTTATTAACACAGAAGTAATACTTCTAAGCTTTTTTTTTTTTTTTTTTTTTGAGGCAATTGGGGTTAAGTGACTTGCCCAGAGTTACACAGCTAGGAAGTGTTGTGTCTCCTTGGGACACCTCCTCATTCAATCATGATTTCTTTCAGTACTTAGGCCTAGAATTTAATTAGACCCGATGTCTTGAACACGTTGAGGAAAGCTAAATGCTAACAAGATTTCATTTACGATTTGACTTCCTTTCTTAAGGGGATGAAAAGACTGGAAGGAAAATTTAGAAATCATGCTAAAGGTAAAGTTCAGGAGTAGATAAATTTGAAGAATAGGAGACTGATTAAATAGCATATTCAAGAGTTCAGGGAGAAGTTGTATGGATGAATAGCAAGTCAGGATGTTCAAAGCATTATATGTATGAATGTTGATATCTGCAAGAGTGATAGAGGTCTTCAGGAAGAGACTGTCATGGAGGACATAGTATTTAGTTTACAAGTTCAACTATCTAATATGCCTTCTCTTTCAATTCTAATTGTAATGGTAGAATTTGAGGTAGAGAAGAGTATAATTTGAGTCCTTAAGGAAGTTTTGAGGGTTTGCATTGACAAGTTTGTGGAGAAGTTAAAATTCTGGTTTTATTCTCAAAATGATTTTTTTTTTGAATGAGTCACATCCTTAAAATGATGGGCCTTTGAGGGGAGAAAACCATACACATGAACTCCCACATATCTATACCCCAAAAATATAGAGGTAGGTTTGATAGGAGTCAAATTTGGAGAGAAAATACGGGCTAGATTTGTACTTACAGGATTTATGCTTATAGTATCTTGAAGGGAAGTACATGTGGGCAGTACTTGGGCAGATTGCTTTTTATTGATGATTCTCTTTTGTGAAGCCTTTCCATTTTGGTTTATAGGAGTCTAATCATACCATGTAGAAGCTGGGAGGAATAATAAATAAGGCAGTTGACTTTCCTCATATCATATTGATAAAGTCATAGGTTTGGAATTTGAATCTAGGTCTTCTTTGCCCTTGTATTATGATTGCACAGTGAATTAAACCTTGGATATGAGAAGGCAATGGATGATCTTTATGCTCAAAGCAGCAGTTAAAGGGCAGATGGCTTCTTTTATAGTAAAATGGTGGTAGGGTAAAAAGAGGACACTATAATGGCTCAGTCAACATAAAGGATATTAATTAGGGTTAGTGACCATATTGAGAGAAGTGAATGACCAGATGACTTGTGGATAGAGAATACAAAAATTTTAAAGAATAAAGTTACCTTAATAAGCAAAAAGTAACCTAGAAGTCTCTTGTCTCAACACTAGATAGGAAGTAGATAAGGGTTCCCAGACATACAAAGCAAATGTATCCTAGCACTTTCCTTTGAGATGACACTTAAGTTCTTCTTCAGGGCCTAAGTAATACTATTTTAGCACATTTCTCATCTGCTCAGTTATCTTGCTTTTATATCAATCACATTAGTTTAGATTTTCCCTACACCAGAGCAGATCCCATCTTCCTTAGCCTGAGTTATTCTACATCTTTTCATGAAGACTCTTCTATTTTAGTACTTATTATCATCTATAAGTCTGTGTACACAACTTTTCTTTGGTCTTTCTGAGAAGCAGCAGGTTGAGGGTGTTAGAAGGCTACACTGAGAGTCTGAACCTGGACTAGAATATCCTGTTACTTTGTACTTGTATAATCCTGGGCATGTTACTTCTCTGATTCTGTTTCTCCATCTGCATAATGGGGACAATATCTGTAGCCTCTACCTCATGATTATTGTGAGGCTTTCTTATGATAATATACTTTAAGCACTTTATAAGCATCATTTTCTATTGCCTTTCGAATCACCTGTTATTTAGATTCTTCTCAAAGCATGGAGATCATTGAAAATGCTATATAGTTTTTCCAAATCCAACCTAGCCTGCCCTATTCCTATTCATTGTTGAAGAGAGCTACATCTATCAGAATTGATCGTCGTATAGTCTTGTTGCCGTGTATAATCTCCTGGTTCTGGTCATTTCACTTAGCATCAGTTCATGTAAGTCTCTCCAGGCCTCTTTAAAATCATCCTGCTGATCTAATAACACAGTTTTATGCCTTTATGTTGGGTAAGAAATAACATAAATACTCTAGTAAATAGTGGTGGTTTCACCATCTGAGAGGGCTACCTAAATTCTCTTCCACCCACAGCTTCTGTTGTACCAAAAAATACATTGTAAATGTAGAACTTTATTGTGAAAAATACCTGATGTTTGCTTTTGTAAGTGAGCTTTGTCAGCGTTCCAGTTTCTGACTTGTGAATTGATATATTTTTTGTGTGTATTCTCACTGTTCTTCTAAGATGAAATCTTATATAAGTAAACTAAAAATTCAAAATCTCACATTTCTTCTTAATATATCAATTAGATTGAAACATTTGTGTTTTCAAAACAAGCATAGCAGAACAACTCTCAAGGCTTCATTTTGGTTATATGCATATATATGTGTGTATAATCATTATCAGTGAACTGTTTTCTATAGTCAACTATGTAACTAAAGATGTGGTCTTTTGTAGAAAGTTATTTATGAAACCTTATTGTACCTATTTCATATTTTTATCAAGTATATCATTGATAGGAGTATTAAGTGAGCAAATGGATTGGAACTTTCATTTGTCTTCTCAGAAGTTTTAAAAAAGTCCAAAAAAAAAAAAAATCCCGTTTTATTTTTTCTTTTGGAAACTTCTCATAAATATTTCAAAAATTAATCAATCTTTGAAATTGTATGATAGCATAGCTTTCTTCTCTCTGTCCCTTTCTTTGTCTTTGTCTTTTGAGGTCCGGCTGCTTCTGAATTGCATCTTCTGAATTAATGTTTTTTCTTTGTCAAGTAAAAGATTGAGTATTAACATGGTAGAGTCCAAATTTGAGGTTTGCACTGTCACTGATGATAAGAACAGACCACTGTAGAAATGCTGGTAAATGTCTACTTGTCCTTCTAGTTTCATTTATAAATTCTATAAATTTCTAATTGATTTAGATATCCCTAGATTTTTTGTTGTTGCTGTTGTTTTCCCTCAATTATTTGTTGCTGATTTTTTTTTTCCTTTTGAGGTAAATCTGCTTACAGCCTTCAAGATTTTACAGTATGCATTTATCAGCTTTGCTTAACATCATGTTAAATTTTTGGGTTCCAGAGAGCTTTCAGATCTAAAACACATAGATCTTATTTATATGAATTGTTGCCTTACTATAATACCTACTTAACCTCATTATAATACCTCACTATTTGATAACTTACCGAAATACCTTGTTTCATGATTGAATTCATCTGTTTAACTCATGACTTTTCCATAACCCTGTTAAATCTTAATAGAATTATCCATTAAATCAGTTTTTCCCCCCACAAAATCACCAACAAAAGACTTAATAATACTCTTCTTGTTTGTAATATACAGAAATGTGAACTATCTAGTAGTGTAGTTTAGGTGGATTTGAAACTGGTTGACTCTTTGGATCCTAAGAGCAATCCTTAATGACTGCATGTCATTGTGGAAGAATGTCTCTAATATAGTGAGTAAAAAGTTATAAATTACAAACACCTCAAGTTTTCTAATACCACTTTTGCAAATACATAGAACGGGAAAACTTAGATTCGCACACAACCATGTTGTTCTTGACATCAAGGATGTTTCTTAATTGTCATCTTTTTTCTTAGATTCATTCATTGTTTATCCTTCAGTCAAAAAGTATTCCCTGATATTAGGAAGATGTCATGACATGAAAGTGAATTGAATTTAAATGAGGGAGAGCTGTATGAGGTCTTCACCTTGTTCTCTGGAATCACCTGGGTTCAGTAGCCAGATATGGATCAGGAGGAGTGAAGATGGCCCTGATGCAATAGGAGACCTTGACCTTTTTTAAACTAAGATCTTTAACCCATCTCAGTTTGACTGAGGCCATACCCATTCAGTGATTGAGGTTATGTAGCAATTAAGGCAAAGGATGGCCTCTTTCACCTACTCAAAAAAAAAAAAAAATCCAAACAAAATAATAAATCTAGGAGGAGAAGACCCTTAGGGTTTCTTGGCAAAATTAAAATTATTGCCATTTACTTTTGAGTTACAAGTTACTTTTGAGTCAATCTGGACTAAAACAGTGACTAGTAGGTGCTTGGCCGGTAACTATTATTGACCAGTTTTGGGGAGTCTGAGTGGTTTTAATTTAAGGCAGCTCCTTTAGAAAGAAATCTAGCCAGTTAACTCTCCAGAATATCTTAAGAAGATTCCACACTCCAAAATAACCAAACCAAAACAAAAAACCTGTTTACAATGACGGATTAGATAGCTGAACCACATTTAATAAAATGAAATTCAATTGAAATAAAGATTATTTCTTCTACTAGGAATTTTAAAAATCAGTTTTACAAGTACTAAATGGAGGAGCCTTATATATAGCAAGTTATTTGAATGACACATGAGTAGGGAGATATTAATGGATTATAGGCTTAATCTTATGATGCAGTATTTGGAAAGTATGCCCAGTACTAGAGTTGATAACCCTACCAGCAATTTGTCGTGGTTAAACTACTTCTGTTTAATTTTGATTTCCACATTTTAAAGATGACATTGAAAGGTTGGAAAATTCAGAGAAAGATAGTTTAAATGTTATATGATCTCTCTTACAGATTTAGAGCTGGTAGAAGCCTTGGAAGTCACTTAGTTCAACTTTCTCATTTTATAATTGAAGAAACTGAGGCCAGAGATATTGACCAACCCTGAGTCATACAAGTAGTTAATTGGAATGACTGGAATTTAAGACCAAATCCCAGATTACAGGGCCAACAATTCTTAATCCTGTACTGATATATACTATGAACCTTTTAATTATTTGATATAGCATTAAAATAGATCAGAAGAGTCATTGCTTTATATGCTTAGGCATTAGGATCATTTAATCTAAGGGAATCTATTTTGGAATGCTATCATCATAACTTTAGTATCAAGTTGTAAAAGTTATAATATCACATGTCATACTCAGGTAATATGTAATTTAAACATGAATCTCAATTTTTTATTTCCTAAAGTGGAGAGACCAGTTATCTCCTATGATAGTTTGGGTCAAGTGGTAATGGGAATTACAAGGTGGAGTAAGTGTAAGATTGGAGTCAAACTCAAATTTGGGGTTTGGAGTTTGGGGTCAAACAGGCCAATGAACCTAAGAATCCCTACAGACACATATTGACTTAAAAAAAAAACACCACAATTTAACATTATCATAGTTTTGTTGTAGAGAGAGAGAGTGTGTGTGTGTGTGTGTGTGTGAGAAATCACATTTTAGTCTTATGTGCATTACCCTTGGGAGTGTTGCAGACTGTATGTTTGACATACATTGACATTGACATTGTGGAAGATGTATTGGATCAATATGAGGAGCTCATGGAAGGAGGAATTAGGACTTTTATTTTAGTTATGTTGAGATGGAACTACTGATAGGACATCTTTTTGGATTTATCAAACAGTATTCAGTAGCAAATGGGAATTTGACACTCAAGAAGAGCATTAGGCCTGGAAGTATAGAGTTAAGAAGCCATAGTGATGGAGAAAATAGAGAAAAGTATGGAAGTGGCTTTAAAGTCTAAGAATTTTAGTCAGATGGGTCTTGAGATCATTTAACTTTTCTAATCTAAAGCATGAATTCTAAGTCTGTACTTGTCAGATGGCCTGATAAGTGGCCATCTGGCTTACACTTCCTTACATTGCTCACTTCTGTATTTCATATTGCTTAAGCTTATTTTGGACTCCTTCCATGAAGATTTGGTCACCAAAGATATTAGAGAACAGAAAAGTATGCTCTACATGCTGTAAACAACTGATAAATATTTGTCAAATTCCTTTGCTTGTTTGAGGATATCTTATGCATTGAGGATAAAAGGAAATCGTGGTTCATTTAATTAAAATGCCTATTTTGATGGGACTTTTTTGTGGATTATTTTAATTTTGTGAATTTACTATAATATGAATTGCTATTTTTTTCATGATATGCAAACTGTCAAAATGTCAAGCCTAATGCAATAATTTTAGATATATGGATGTAAATTATGTTCCAGATGCCCCTTAAAATAGAATTGAGGGCATTTGACTAATTGAAAGAGCATTGAATTCAGTTTCAGAAAAAAATTTGGCTCTTTCATAAGTACTTCCAGCTCTAAAATTCTGTGATTTTCAGGTATTTTCATTTGATAATTTATAGCCAACTTAATTCTTAATACCAAGTGGTGGGCTTTAGATAAACTGTATTTACATGTGATCCATTAACCCTAATTTTAGCCATAATTTTGATCATCCATTTCCTCAAACCTTCTGTAGAAGGTATTAATAAGTAATATTTAAATCCAAAATAATACTTACATACTTAGATTGTATTTTTCCCCAAGTTTTTCCTTATTGTTCTTATCTCAAAAGATAGGGAATAATCTTGTTAAGTGATCTACCCATCTAAAGGATCTCTTTTTCTAGTCAAAATATCCTAGGTGATATCTTTTTATGCTGTTTCTTGATCAGATGATATCTTGATAGTATGTTTCAGTATCCTTATAGCCACCATGAATTATTAAAATACCCACTGGGTCACTTGACAGTTTTGATTCCCCTGGAATGTGATATTCCATAGTGATGAAGCATTGAGATTTGAAGCTGGAGAAGATTTTGGAAGCATGCTAATTCTATTTTGTCATTTTACAAATGAGAAATTTGAGGTCTAACTGCAGTTAGTTTGTATCTCTGAGGGTATATTACTTTTAAAGACAAAGGCTTTTGTAGCAACAGTCATCTTGAAAGTAATGAAAGCACCAGATATTTGTCCAAATAGTAACTCATAGTACATACTTAACTATGTAATACACACATACATACACTCTTATATATACTTCTGTTTTTTTGAACTTCCTCACTTTGGATATCTTAGTCCTACTCACTTACACCACATGTCTCCATTGCTTTATTTATTTATTTATTTTTGCTTTTTGCTGAGGCAGTTGGGGTTAAGTAACTTGACCAGAGTCACACAGCTAGGAGGTGTTAAGTGTCTGAGCTCAGATTTGAACACAGGACCTCCTGACTTCAGGGTAGGTGCTCTGTCCACTGCGCCATCTAGCTGCCCCTCTCCATTGCTTTTTATGTGATACTTATTTTATCACATAAATATAAGAAGAAAATATAAGTATTTTAAAGAGCATTGTGTTTGATACTATAACTATAGCTACATTAGTAGAATATTGAGATGAACCTTAACTTCTGAGAGAAGTTTGAAGTTATTAAAGGATCTTTGTGATTTGCTGCAAGCAATTCACCTTATTCTCTTCTTGCTCTCTCAGTTCACCTTATCCATTTTACAATGTCTCAGATATATATTCAAGTAGAGAATAGTAGTAGATTGATCATCTAATTGCATGCCATAGTTCAGTCCATAGATGAGCTTTACCCACTTGGCCTGAAGTGATACAAGGATACTCTCATGGTGTCACTGAAGAGCAGAATTTTAGTAGCTCAAAAGAAATATGAGTTGTACAAATTTAGAGATATCTCCACTCCAGATATTCATACAGACTACTTGTGCCTGATCTGGAATAGAGTCTTCTGATTCTTATATTAGTCTGATCAGTGGACATAGTGATGTCATTTTGGTTCTCTTAGAGCATGAAGGACAACAACCAACTATGGAATAGTTTAGGACAACTTTCTTGAGTGCTTACAGATCATTTCCAGGAGATGGTTGTGTTTTAGAGTTTGCAAATAGCACAATGTCAGTTGTAAAGAGAAGCATAAATAATAAACCATATTAACAAGAAGTCTCTATTCCACATGGATTTTACTTCCATCACAGTGATAAACATCATTTGGTACTTGGGTTTTATGTCCTACCTGATGTTTGTGGTCTGAGACTTGTTGAACCTGATGTCTTTGTTATATCTTTTGAAGAATCTTGAACAATTTTGATGTAGGAAAGGGAGACATTATTGGAAGGGAGCTTTTAAGGCAATGTTTTTCTCTACTGAATTGGTTTTTCTTAACCCACAAACAGTACAATGGGATCTTGAATTTTCTATATCTTTTAGGAGATTGTATGATAGTATTAATTTTTGCTCACTATACAATATCACTTTCTGCCTTCCTGTTAGCAGAAAACTAGGGGAAAATTTTTTACATCCAAGGTCTTTATATAAAAGCCTCATTTGTAAGATATAAATTTTAAAAAAAATGACCCAAATTTACAAAAATACAAGCCATTCCCCAAGTGATAAAGGGTCAAAAGATACAAACAGACAATTTTCAAATGAAGAAATTAAAGCCATTTCTAGTCATATGAAAACATGCTCTAAATCACTATTGATTAAAGAAATGCAAATGAAAACAACTCAACATACCACCTCACACCTATGAGATTAACTAAGATGATAGTTTAACATCAGAGATGTGGTAAAACTGAAACACTAATGTGTTGTTGGTAAAGTTGTGAATTGATCCAGCTATTCTGAAGAGCAATTTGGAACTATGCCCAAAGAGATATCAAACTGTGCATACCCTTTGACTCAGCAGTATTTCTATTGGGCCTATATCCCAAAAAGATCTTAAAAGGAAGGAAAGGGACCCACATGTGTAAAAATGTTTATAGCAGCTCTTTCTGTAGTGGCAAGGAACTGGAAATTGGGCCCATCAGTTAGGGAATGGCTGGATAAATTATGATAGTATGTGAATGTAATAGAAAATTATTGTTCTAATAAGAAGTGATCAGACTGATTTCAGAAAGGCTTGGAGAGAATTTACACGAACTGAAGCTAAGTGAAGTGGGTAGAACTAAGAGAACATTCATTATACAGGGCAACAACAAGATTATGTGAT
This sequence comes from Myrmecobius fasciatus, assembly GCA_023553655.1. Taxonomy (NCBI): domain Eukaryota; kingdom Metazoa; phylum Chordata; class Mammalia; order Dasyuromorphia; family Myrmecobiidae; genus Myrmecobius; species Myrmecobius fasciatus. The sequence goes on along the minus strand of JAJPUD010002026.1, from coordinate 215,462 downwards.
GATCAACTGTGATGGACTTGGCTCCTTTTAACAATGAGGTGATGCTAGACAATTCCAATAGATTTGTGATGGAGAGAACCGTCTGCATCCAGAGAAATGACTATGGGGACTGAATGTGTATCACAACATAGTATTTTCACCTTTGTTGTTGTTTGCTTGCTATTTTTTTTTCTTCTTTTCCTTTTGATCTGATTTTTCTTATGCAGCGTGATAAATGTAGAAATATGTTTAGAAAAATTACAGATGTTTAAACTATATTGGATTACTTGCTTTCTGAAGGAGGGTAGAGGGAGGGAAAGAGGGGGGAAAGTTGAAACACAAGGTTTTGCAAGAGAGAATATTGAAAACTATTTTTGCATGTATTTTGAAAAATAAAAAGCTATTATATTTTTTTCTAAATAAACCTTCCTGTTACTAATATCACTATTGTGGTAAAAATGGATAAAAACAAGTGTCCAGATCAGTGGTTGTTGATAATCTCCTTAATAGCTCTTTTTCTGTTTTTTATTAAGTTGGAGATTTTTCTCATGGCTCTACTATTTGCTCTTCCATCCAATACTTCTTAAGTCAGTTCCTCAAAACCCTCAGTTATATTGCCTCTAGTTTGATTCTTCTCATTATACTTGATCTAGTATGAATACTGTTTCCATCTTTACTTTCTTTAGTACTATTTCTTCTACAAGCACATCTGGGATTGTGACTTTTAAAAAATCCCTATATAGTGATTCTGCTCTTTGATGGTGAAAACTTATAAAAAATCTTTGCCAATCTCTTCCACTTTTCTTTTTGTTATCCTTCAACTTTCATTTACATATGCTTTTGAGATCACTCTTCTTGGGATTCTTACCAACTTTGAGTTAAACTGGTTTTGCTCTCTGTAGCTTCTCTGTTTTATGAGGCAGCATTGCTCATAATCTTTTATCATCCTTTTGTATATGATTTTACGTGAACTTATATTTTAAACCATTGCTGCCTTTGAATGCCATTGCTCCTTGGCAAGCAAGTCAAACATTTGTTGATTAATGTGCTTTTTAGATTTGTTTAGCCTCCTTGTTAAGGAAATTGAATTATACTAATTAAAATTATTTGTAAAATGTAATTATTATTGATATTTCTCCTGTGAATAACCTATTTTTTGTTATGAGTAAGTTACTTAAGTCAATCAAAAGTGAGTTGTTTCACTTACATGCAATATCATCTCATTCCTTCAACTAGCTTTTTACCAATTATGATATTAGTTAACGTCAGTGTTCTGACTATTTAAATAGATCATTAAAGGATGACACATTAGTAATGAGACTCTTCTTCTAATATAATCAGTTTGATTTTCTCTGTTGTTAATTGTTGCCCATCATATCTAGTACCTACTAAATTTTTTTTTGAAAAATTAAAAGCATAAAATCACATGTAATATAAGGCCAGGAGAAAATAGACCAAAAGTTAATTGGAAATTAAATAATCTAATCCTGAAGAATGAATGGGTAAAAGAGCAAATCATAGACACAATCAGTAATTTCATCCAGGAGAATGACTATAATGAGACAACATACCAAAATTTGTGGGATACCGCCAAAGCGGTTATAAGGGGCAATTTTATATCTCTAGATGCTTACTTGCATAAAATAGAAAAAGAAAAGATCAACGAATTGGGCTTATTATTAAAAAAAACTAGAAAAAGAACAAATTAAAAACCCTCAATTAAATACCAAATTGGAAATTCTAAAAATAAAAGGGGAAATTAATAAAATTGAAAATAAGAAAACTATTGATTTAATAAATAAAACTAAGATTGGTTTTACGAAAAAAACCAACAAAATAGATAAGCCTTTAGTTAATTTGATAAGAAAAAGGAAAGAGGAAAATCAAATTGTTAGTCTCAAGAATAAGGGAGAACTTTCCTCTAATGAAGAGGAAATTAGAGTAATAATTAAGATTTACTTTTCCCAACTTTATGCGAGTGAGTTTGATAATCTAAATGAAATGGAGGAATATCTACAAAAATATAGATTGCCCAGGTTAACAGGTGAGGAAATAAATTATTTAAATAGCCCCATATTAGAAAAAGAAATAGAACAAGCTATTAATCCACTCCCTAAGAAAAATCTCCAGGGCCAGATGGATTTACATGTGAATTCTACCAAACATTCAAAGAACAATTAATTCCAATACTATACAAACTATTTGAAAAAATAGGGACAGTAGGTATTTCCTTCTATGATTCCTTCTATGATACCGATACTGTGCTGATAGCTAAACCAGGTAGGGTGAAAACAGAGAAAGAAAACTATAGACCAATTTCCCCAATGAATATTGATGCAAAAATCTTAAATAAGATATTAGCAATGAGATTACAGAAAGTCATCCCCAGGATAGTACACTATGACCAAGTAGGATTTATACCAGGAATGCAGGGCTGGTTCAATATTAGGAAAACTATCAGCATAATCAATTATGTTAATAACCAAACTAACAAAAACCATATGATTATCTCAATAGATGCAGAAAAAGCATTTGATAAAATCCAACACCCTTTCCTATTAAAAACATGAGAGTATAGGAATAAATGGGCTTTTCCTTAAAATGATCAGTAGCATCTACTTAAAACCATCAGCAAGCATTGTATGTAATGGAGACAAACTAGAACCGTTCCCAGTAAGATCAGGAGTGAAACAAGACTGCCCACTTTCACCATTACTATTTAATATTGTATTAGAAATGTTAGCTTTGGCAATAAGAGAAGAAAAAGAGATTAAAGGAATTAGAGTAGGTAATGAAGAAACCAAATTATCACTCTTTGCAGATGACATATTGGTATACTTAGAGAACCCTAGAGACTCAATTGAAAAACTACTAGAAACAATTCACAACTTTGGCAAAGTTGCAGGATTCAAAATAAGCCCACATAAATCATCAGCATTTTTATATATTACCAACAAAGTTCAGCAGCAAGAGATACAAAAAGAAATTTCATTCCAAACAATGGATGATAGAGTAAAATAATTTGGGAATCTATCTGCCAAGAAAATGTCAGAAACTATATGAACTAAACTACAAAACACTTTCCACACAAATAAAATCAGACCTAGTCAGTTGGAAAAACCATTAAGTGCTCATGGGTAGGCCAAGTAAATATAATAAAAATGACAATACTACCCAAACTAATCTACTTATTTAGTGCCATACCAATCAAACTCCCAAGAAATTATTTTACAGATCTAGAAAAAATAGTAGCAAAGTTCATTTGGAAGAACAAAAGGTCAAGAATTTCAAGGGAATTAATGAAAAAAAAAAGGCAGATGAAGGTGGCCTTGGTGTACCAGATCTAAAACTATATTATAAAGCAGTGGTCATCAAAACCATTTGGTACTGGCTGAGAAATTGAGCAGTCGATCAATGGCATAGGATAGGATATCAGGACAATATAGGTAATAACTTTAGCAATTTAGTGTTTGATAAACCCAAAGACCCCAGCTTTTGGGATAAGTATTTGGCAAAAACTGCTGGGAAAATTGAAAACTAGTGTGGAAGAAATTAGGGCTTGACCTACACCTAACACCACATACCAAGATAAGATCTAAATGGGTTCATGATCTAGATATAAAGAGTGATATTGTAAGCAAATTAGAGGAACATAGTATAGTTTGCCTCTCAGACCTGTGGATCTGGAATAAATTTATGTCCAAAGAAGATCTGGAACTCTTAATTGAACACCAAATAGATAATTTTGATTATATTAAGCTAAAAAGTTTCTGTACAAAAAAAAAAAACTAATGCAGATGAGATTAGGAGGGAAGCATCAAATTGGGAAATCATGTTTACATTTAATGGTTCTAATAGAGGCCTCATTTCTAAAATATATAGAGAATTGTCTCATTTATAAGAATTCAAGCCACTCTTCAGTAGATAAATGGTCAAGGGATATGAACAATTTTCAGATGATGAAATTAAAACAATTTCTAGTCATATGAAAAGTTGCTCCAAATCACTATTGATCAGAGAAATGCAAATTAAGACAACTCTGAGATACCACTACACACCTGTCAGATTGGCTAAAATGACAGGAAAAGATAACGATGAATGTTGGAGGGGATGTGGGAGGGCTGGGACACTAATACATTGTTGCTGGTACTGTGAACGGATCCAACCATTCTGGAGAGCAATTTGGAGCTATGCTCAAAAAGTTGTCAAACTGTGCATACCCTTTGACCCAGCAGTGTTTCTATTGGGCTTATATCCCAAAGAGATCTTAGAGGAGGGAAAGGGCCCCACATATGCAAGAATGTTTGTGGCAACCCTTTTTGTAGTGGCTAGAAACTGGAAACTGAATAGATGCCCATCAATTGGAGAGTGGCTGAATAAATTATGGTATATGAATGTTATGGAATATTATTGCTCTGTAAGAAATGACCAACAGGACAATTTCAGAGAGGCCTGGAGAGACTTGCATGAACTGATGCTGAGTGAAACGAGCAGAACCAAGAGATCATTATACACGGCAACAACAATATTATATGATGATCACCTCTGATGGACATGGCTCTCTGCAACAAAGAATTGTCTCAAACCAGTTCCAATTGTTTAGTGAAGAAAGCCATATACATCCAGAGAGAGGGATATGAAATGTGGACTACAACATAACATTTTCATGCTCTTTATTGATGTTTGCTTGCAGTGTGTTTCCTTTCTTTGATTTTCTTTTTTCTTGTAGATAGGATTTTTCTTGTACAACAACTTGTCAAGTATTTTATCATTATTAACATGTAATGGACTTCCTGCCATCTAGGGGAGGGGTGGGGACTTGGAGTAAAATTTGTAATGGAAAGCTTTGTAAAGATTGATGCTGGGAACTACCCATACATATGTTATGCAAATAAAAAGCTTTAATTAAAAAAAAAGAAAGAAAAACAAAAATTAAAAGCATAATGTTTGTTAGTCATGAAATCTTTTGCCCTTCTAATTTCTTACTGTTAACTTGTGCTTTCTGCTATATTTTTCACCATCGTCCTCTAATTTCAAAAAGTATATATTAATTTAATTTAGAGAAATTTATATGGTTCTTCATAGAATTTGTTCTGTATTGTATAGTGGTACATAAACTGCAGTTTTTTCATGAAAGGCTTTTGGCAAATACATCTCATGAGTAGTTCAATATGAGATGACCAGAAGTACTTGATTCTTGTAACTTTGAAGAGCTTAAAATAAACTAACTCTACCAGTTTCTTAGCTTCTCCAAGGATAATCTGTGATTCATTGTTCTGTTTAGTTGCAGCTTCCTTCTTTCTTCAGGTGTCGTTTATAGTTAGAATATCAAAACTATAATGGTCTGTTTCTTGCTATTGCTGAGTGTATTTTTACTCATTGGTCATTAGAGAAAGATGTTTGTATTCATAGTATTTAAAAGCCTGGTTAAAATTTTCAGTTCTAAGAACTGATTCTTAGCACTTTCTGCCCTCTTTTCCATCACCAGTAGTGGTACTGCCAAAACATAAGGGAGTCACACAGGAATGAGAGCTAGGTTGTTTGTTTGTTTGTTTTTTCCCCTTTGATTTTTTCATAATTTTTCACAGGTTGCCTGGTGGTCAGCTTACTGATGAAGAACCTCTCCATACTTGGGTAGGCTGCTCCTCAGAAGTCTCACTTTGTCCCTGGGACTATAATTTTATTTCATAAATGAGAAAGAGAAGATTTGAAGTAACTTGTTTAGGGTCACATGACTTGTCATTGTCAGAATTGTTTTTTCTGCCTTCCAAGGACAGTGTTTTTTCTACTTTTTATCATCATTTCTAATTTGATACTTGTGAAATGACCAGTAGGTGAATGGTACATATCAAAAGGAGAGGAGAGCAAGGATAAATCATCAAATCCATAATAATCTGATTTTTAAGTTGAGAGAAGTATTTCCAAATGTTTGTTCAGATGTGGTTTCTGTGGTTTCAGTGTGTTTTATTAGTGTAAAAGACTTTTATTTATATTTTAGACATTATCAGTTTTGAATTTACTGTACATAGGACAGACTATAGCTATGCTGTAGCTTTGAAAATCATTACAAAATGATTTTTTTTTTTTCTTACAGCTAATGAGATTTAAATGATTTGCCTGAGGTCATAATGCTACTAAGAGTCTAAGAATGGATTTGAATTCAAGTTTTCCTGACTCCAGGGCTGTAATCTAACTAGCTGCCCCCTAAATGATCATAGAAGCATATAATTTAAATGCTGGAAGGACTTTATGAGCCATTTGGTTCAACCTCTCTCATTTTACAGATAAGTAGATGATACTTAAAGTATATGACTCATTAGTGGAAATCTTGAGATTTCTTATTCCTGATCTATTATGCTTTTCCATAAACTGTGCTATGCTATCTTCCCTGCTTATGAGAATTGGGCCATCAGAATGGCTTTTCTTTAACACTGTCTTTTCCCTAGTAATGCATTAGCCTCAAGGGACAGCATTATGTTTTTGATGGATGTTTGGAAATAAAGCCAGGTATTAACTCATGCTGCAACATTTGTCAGCTCATTGTTTCTCTTTTTATAACATAGGTTCAATTTGTAACTTTCTGCAGAAAGTATAAAGAGAACAATATTTTTTGTCTAGTCTTCTTTATTTGCTCTTGAAAAATAGATAATGTGGAAAATATAGAAAACATTGTGTAGTTTTCAGTTTATTGATTTGGAATTGTTTCTATACTTGAATCTAGTTAGAATTTTTCTGATTGGGGAATTTCACAATACTTTGAAGAGATTAGTAACACCATAATGTTAAAACCAGATTCAGAGGCTTAAATGCTATCTTATCTTTTTTATCCTTCTCTTCACTTCACCTTGCTGACATATTCAAAATAACGACCAAAATAAGGTACATCATTCTCCAGTCTATTTTTTGTAGCTGAGAGGAAGCTATATTTTAGTTTCAAAAGGTATTCCTCTTAGGAAAATATTGATAGAATAGGAATTAAACAAATATTTATTTGCAGCTTGCTTTATGCAGAATTCTGCTAAGACTAAAAGAAAAACAAAGGTTAAATAAGACATATTGCCCACATGGAGCTAATAGTTTTTTAAGGGAATGTCTTTCAGAGAAATAACCTGGATTTCTCAAAACTTTTTTTTTTTTTAGTATATTTCAGTTACCAAGTTAGCCTCTGAGAACACAAAGATAAAAATCAAAATTTCCACTCTGAAAGAACTTATATCCTATTGCAGAATATAATACATACAGATAAAAAAAGGTATTTACAAATTAATTTTATAAGTGTTTTAATATCATAGAAGACCAAGAGAGTTTTCATTTAGTATAATCTTGAAAGGAAGTTATGGATTCTGAAAAGCACAGGTGCCAAAGAAGTACATCTGCTCAGAGCCATGAAATTACACATAGAGGCCACAGCTAGCAAGCCGGTTTAATGAATGGAAATTGCATGAAGAAGAGAGATATGAAGTAAGCTTGAGAATATAGTATGGATCAGATGCTGGAAGCCTTTAGATGCCAGATGGAGAATTTTACATTTTTTAATCTTAGAGGCAATAAGGAACCGTTGAAAAAATTTTTGTTAAAGAAATGATATGTCAGGCTTGGAGAGACTTACACGAACTGATGTTAAGTGAAATGATATGTCAGGCTTGGAGAGACTTACACGAACTGATGTTAAGTGAAATGAGCAGAACCAGGAGATCATTATACACAGGCAACAGCAAGATTATACAATGATCAATTCTGATGGACATGGCTCTCGTCGACAATGAGATGATTCAGACTGGTTCCACTGGTCTTGTGATGGAAAGAGCCATCTGCACTCAGATGGAGGACTGTGGGGAGTGAGTGTCAAATTTGTTTGCTCTTTGCTTGCATTTTGTTTTCTTTCTCATTTTTCTTCTTTTTGATCTGATTTTTCTTGTGCAACATGATCTTGTGGAAATATGTATAGAAGAATTACACATTTTTAACATATATTGGATCCCTTGTGTAGGGGAAAGGGTGAGGAAGAGAGGGGGGAAAAATTAGAACACAAGGTTTTGTAAGAGTGAATATTGAAAATTATCCATGTATGTATTTTGAAAATAAAAGGCTTTAATTTAAAAAAGATAACAGTAATCCAGTAATCAAGGAAAAAATGTCTTTCTCTTTCCTTTATGAATTTGCTTGCTTTGTTTGCCTTATGAGCAAAATTTGCAGAGGGGAGAGAATTTAAAAGCTGCCACACTTATTTGGAAGTTTTAAAATAATCCATGCGAGATGATAATTCAGAGTAAGGTTTACAGCTATTATTACTGACTAGGAGATTAGGGAAGATTTTATGGAAGAGATGGCATTTGAACTGGTTTTTAAAGCAGTATTTTCCAATGCCAACTCTTCTTCAATAGGAAGAAATACTGATTTGTCTATATTCAATAAAAAAATTTTTAAGTGTCCTTTTTGGAATACATTTTGAAGCTATTTTTCTGTTTTTTGTTTTTGTATATGGGAGTTTTCAGGACTCTTGTATAAGAACAATATAAATATCTAGCTTACAGTTGACTTAATGGACAACCTACTGAGAAATAACCATTTAAGATATTTGGGATGTCAATCTACTTGTTCCCAAACTACCAAAGGGAGGATTCTCTCTCTCTCTCTCTACTAGTTTTTGCAGTTGGCAGTAGACTAACACTAGGTCATATTTAATAGGAAAAACTGAGGCAAACTCTGCAGTATTTTATATTACCTAAGTTTTTCATTGTAAAACTACTTAAAACATTTCTTAAATTTGCAAGTATCTTGAAAGTATGATTTCAATATGTCAGACAAAAGCCAGATTGCTCCAATTGTGGGCCTTACCATATATATTAGAGTAAAAATACCAGGTACTGAATAAGTACTGAGGATGTAAGGAAAGGCAAAAGACAATTCTTGCTCAAATCTAATGGGAGAGACATGCAAACAACTTTATATAAACAAGCTACATACAGATGGAAATAACAGAGGAAAGACTAAAATTAATGGAGATCAGAAAAAGCTTTCTGTAAAAAGTAGAATCTTAGCTGGGACTTAAAGGAAATCAGGAGTAGATGATGCATGAGGAGCAATCATTGCAAATGCTGGAATGTGTTGTTTGAGGAACAGCAAAGAGGTCAGTGATAATGAATTGAATTATAGAGTATATGAATTAGGGAAGAAATTTAAGATGTAAGAAGATTATAAGAGGTACAGCTGATTATGAAGAACTCTGAATGTCAAACAGGCTGGGCTCCCCATAATTGCCTTATAATAGTTTTCTGAATCGGGGATTAGAGACTATGACCTGAGTTGAGAATCAAGAGATAGAGGATGGAGCAGGAAAGGGAGTATAAATATTGGTGGGAATTAGTAGAAAGAACATCAAAGTTAGTCAGAGGTCCTCCATTTGATTTTCAGCCCTTTTTCTAACTACTTATACATGCTTTGACCTCCCTGGGTCTTGGTTTCCTCATTTGCATAAGAGGGAAATTTGACTAGATCTTCTCTAAGATCTTTGATATGAGCAAATTTTAAATTATGTAAGTTAGGAAATAAGGACCTTTGGGGATTAAAAGTCTTGTAGATTGCTTTAAATTTGCCAAAGAATCAATGTAGAAAACCTTGCTTTAAAGGATGAGTAGAATTTCAACAGGGAAAGTGTGGACATTCTAGGCATAAGACATAGAGCGAGCAAAGTTTTTGAGGCAGGAAAGGAGAAGACAATTTGTTTTGAAATACAGATAGAAGTATTGTGAAATAGAGCTGGAAAGGTCTAGTGATGAGAACTGGTTAGAGAACTTTGAATCCTAAGCTGAAAAGTTTGTACTTTATTTGTAATGAAACAAATCCACCATAAAGAGATAGAAGACTTGGTTTTTTTTTTTTTTTTTTTTTTTTTT